>JASJET010000135.1:0-600000 GCA_034092305.1 Diaprepes abbreviatus
GCCATTTGATTTCATCTTGTAAATCTAAATACAACTGTGATGTTAAATCGCTTGTAACAGATAATGGGGCGAACATGTAAGTTATGAGAAGAACTATAGAAGTTAGACATTAGTAGACGAGTCATTACATATGGACGCTCAGCTCACTTTCTTAACCTACTGTGTAAAGACTTAAAAAGAGACGTTAAAGAACGTATTGCACAAGTCATTAAATATTTCAGAAATAACCACTTGGCAGGAGCATAGTACAAACAGGCTGATGGAAAAGCACTAGTACTTCCGAGTGACGTTAGAAGGAACATACGGCAGATCGTCTAAATGTATATATAAGCCAATGGAGAAACTTGAAAATTTGTGAAGAAAATAGAAAATACTCGACCATACACCAAAAGGTTACAAACATTGGTCTTAAAATATCAGTTGAGGAATATCTGAAAATCTTGAAATCCATAGCCGTGGCAATTGGTAATTAATAAATTACAAAGAAAAAAATGTTTTCTATCGGATGCAGTAGAAATATGGAAAAAATTGAGTAGAATATTCGAGGATGAATTAGAAATATCGTTATTCCAGGTTGATATTGTTTAAAAACGATATAAACAGGCCCTTACGCACCATCACTTAGCTTATATTTTAAATGTAACTAAAACCAAATATAAACTGACTGATGTATAGAACAACCAGGCTTCAAATACTGTGAAAGAAATGTATGAAAATATTGGATTTCTTCCATTTATCGTAAAACTCCAAGCTAAAATGGAACCATTTTCAACAATTATGTTTTCAGAGAAGGTTTTATCTAATGCTAGTGCCCTCCTACAGTGGTAGGTCTCACAAAAAAATATTCCTGATGTTGGACGTTTTCTCCCAATTCTGAAGCAGTTCTTATGTGCTCTCTCGTCATCAGCTTCAGTAAAAAGGGTTTTTTCTACATACGGGCTCATTCACTCGCATGTTGGAAATAAATTAGGAATCGAAAAAGCAGGAAAATTAGTATTCCTTCACAGATATTACAATGAAAATTGAAAATGTGAGTTATTATTCATAAATCACATAACTATTTTAAGAAATGTTTTCTTATTTACGATTATTTTGTAATATTTTATGTTTATTTGGTATTAAACAATATTTACACCTATATTTTTAGTTTTGATTTCCTTTCGATTTAAATCACGAATTAAAATTTAAAAAAAATTATGTGACTTAAATCGTTGATTAAAATCGTGATCTAGAAAAATGATTTAAATCGGTTGAACCCTAGTTAAAAAGCGACAAAAAATAGTTTGATACCGATTCCCATATAACAACCTACTGCACCACAGATTTTGCTAGAGCAGATGGTTTGTGGCTGTTTAATAGGCTGCCAAGGAAATTGTGGTTGCAGGAAGGTAGGTAATGAATGATCCATTTCTTACAAAGAATGCATGGGAGTCAACTGTGATAACTCTAATCTGCCAGGTATATCTGAAGAGGACGTTGATGAAGATATTGACGAAGAAATTGATTTTAAAATCGATAATCGTGATTTTATTGAAGGTGAATCACCTTAAAAGTTATGTATAAAAAGCTTAAAATTGTTAATAGAAAAATTGTTTAGAATATGTTTTTCATCTTCAATATAAACCACTCAATCGGTCCCAAAAATATATGTTTATTGTTACCCGATGACCACAAAACTTTGAACCGCGATATATCAGTCAATTTTAATCGTAGAAACTTGATCTAGAGCGCATTTTGCAGGTTTTAAACTCTACTTTTCTATTCTGAAGAACTTCCTATTCCTATCTATGCTCAGAAAAAAGTTACGAGCAAAAATACAAAAAAAAAAATTATTTTTTGCATTTTTTGAATTTGTTTTTGTCTCATATTTTATGGAAAATAATTATATTTCAATTTTAAAAGCTAATAAAAAAGTGCTTTTAAAATTTCGCTTAGTTTTTGAGGTCTGCTGAAAAAATGAAAAAAAGTGTTATTCACCCCATTCTCAAAAACGAAAGCCAAAATTTATTAAATAAACACTTTGTTATTCTATCATCAGTGAACGGTTAAAATAATAAAAACCTTTTAACGCAATTACCCTTTCTAAATCCTATACCTTCTGACCTAAAAGATTAGATTTACTTAAGGAAAAAAGCAATTAATAAATTACCTGCACTTGGAATATCGTTACAGTATCGTCCAGCATCTGCACACGGATAGCCAGCATTTTTCCGCCCTTTTTTGGCGTGGCGGGCGGTGTTCTAGCACCCCCGTCCACGCCGGCCGGAGTGGACAGAGAGTGGTGCATGGTATGGCCCGTCACGCTGTCCACGCTGCTGGATAGCGCTCCAGTGGATCCACGCACACTTATGCCGTCCATTTTTGTATAGGGTGTGTATTTTTATTTCTGCAAAAAAATAAAAAGAGTTAATAAAACTTCTTTACGTGGGTTTACAAAAATTAGCCCTTAAAACTTAATAGAAATACCAAGATTAAAAATACCCCTATCCTTGCGTGTAACACACCACTGAACCTGTTTCTAACGCAAAATATCACTCAAATCGGAATTACAGGATGGAGACTATAAAATAAAACAAAGAAATGACATTGAAAAGAAAGAGATGCCAGCTGTTCTTTCTTTAAAAATGGCAACAACTATAAATTACTTTAGGGTACCTATTCTCGTTCTTGAGAGAACGATCACTTGATGGAAAGTGGGCGTGGTTCTCACGAAAAAGTATGAAACCGTATTCTGGGTAGCTTCTCTCGTTCTCGAGAGAACGATCATCTTGATGGAAAGTGGCCGTGATTCTCACGAAAAAGTAAGAAACCGTATTCTGAATACGTTTTCGTAGTTTTTCGTGAGAACCACGCCCACTTTCCATCAAGATGATCGTTCTCTCAAGAACGAGAATAGGTACCCAGGTAGGTAGATGTGCCCAGTTATTTTGAAAAAAAAAAGATAAATAAGTGGACTTGTTTTTCCTTTACAAGAGTTAAAAAATATTTAATTTCTTCCGATTCCATATTTTTCTTTTCCCACTTTCTTCTTTTCTATGTGCTTCTGTTTGTGATATTTTAACCAAGAAAATATGTAAAATTTTTTCGAATTACCTGCTTCCTAAAAATGATAGGTTAAGTTTAATAAAAAAAAAAGAAGAAATCAACTACCGACATACTTGCCATTTCAATTCGATTCAGTTTTTAACGAAAAAACATTTGAGTATCACGTTAGAAACAAAGTCACTAACGTAGCATTCTGACCCGATCGGACCGACCGATGCAGTTATATCAACTTCGAATTCACGTGATAAACAGTTCTAATTAATGTTTCGATCGAATGCAACATTTCAACATATATTGTTTTTGTACGTTAAAAACGGAATTGAATTAAAATGACAAATACTTCAACAACTTTTTTAATACTTATCATTTTTATGAAACACTTAGATGGAAAAAGTTACGAAAAACGTATGAATTTAAATATATTTTAATTCTTGTGAAGAAGAAACAAGTTGACTTTATCTATATTTTTTCCCCAAAATAATTGGGCATAGGGGTTACCATATTAAATAATGAGATTTCCTGACAATATTTCTGATTTTTCTGTAAATTACTTGATATTTTTTCTGAATGTTGTATGCGGTGAAGACAGCGAAATTTTCAATATATACACCACGCGCCGAATTTTAAAATTTCGCGCACTCTACCTTGGGAAAAACTAGGTAGCTTTTTCCAGCCATTGAACAGATCCTGAAAATGTATCTACCTCTAAAAGAATACTTTTCCTGTACCTCTTTCTCTCAGTTTTAAAAAAATCCTGACAATTATAATTTTTTTTTTTCTGTTTCCCTGACGCAGGGTCTAAATTCCGGACATGTCAGGAAAATTTCTGTCATCTGGTAACCCTAATTGGGCACATCTATCGACCTGAAATAAAGTACTGTCGTTACCACCCTTAAAGAGAGAAGAATCGCTGGTATCTCTTTTTTTTTCAATTATTATATGATTTGAAGCCAAACGGCTTCGCACTCCCTGCAGGGAATATTGACTCATACCAGGTATACAAAGATACCAAAAGTATGAAGCTCTGTGGGAACCATTTTCATGTTATCGGGTCCTAGGTGACGTGGTCTCCTGTACTTCCTACGAACTTTCGGACAGTTCGCGCGGTTGCAAGGAGAACTGCTTTCTGAATCAGCTTTTTCAGATACTCTCTAAGGCCCAGTCCTCTGACGTCCTACAGTAGGTTCTTTGGTAATACTCCAGTTGTTAATAAATTATGGGAATCGTTTGGACGCTCTTCATTGCCCATTGTCTTGAGATTTGCACCTCCAGATCTCTGTATTTGGCGATCTTCTCGTGGTATTTTGGCCATAGGTTGTTGTTGTTAGGTACAGCTGATCATTTAGCGCCCTAGTTGAGTCACCCTAAAAAAATGCGCACTATTGTTTCATTTATGAATGTTGTCCATTTCATGCGCTGTCTTGGAAGTCCCGCCCGAGTGAGCGCTGGCTGAGGTTCTGCGCAGCACCTTCGGAGGGTGGAGCTCTCGCCGTTATTTGGCTCCTATATTGTTCTTGTTGGGCTGTAGCTTCTTGTGTGACAGGAGTCCGCCTCCTCAACTGCCACTGAAAGGTGGAGATGTCTAAATGTTGCCCTCCTCCCTAGAATCCGTGGGGCTTGTGCGGTGGGGAATTCTGAACCATTGGTCCTACCCACCTGGGGTAATTCATCAATATAATTTCTTTGTTTTATTGAAATAAGGACTAAAGAATCGAAGCAGTTTTCGATAAATATGCATTTGATTTAAAAAAAAAACTCTATCATATAATTCCGATCTGATCGGTATTTTGTGTTAGAAACAAGGTCATTAACTTCTATTTGAACATATAGAGGTTTTGCAGTTTTCGCCATGTTTTTTAGTCAATTAAGCTGGGTTTTGCCAAAGCATTAAACTAATCTGAAACATTAGGAATACTTAGTTCTCAACTTTGACCATTAAAGTACATTATATACAGTAAATTGCTAATAATGTAATTTTATAACAAAAACAATTTCCCTTCTAAACACGTTCTAGGTTACAGTGAAAACTGAAACAAAAACTGTCCAGTGGTTTTTGAGCTATTGATAAACAAAGAAACAAACGATGAATTAGATAATTTTAAGAGAATCGAAGGCCAAGATCTTATTACAATGTTTTCCATATTTAGCAAATTATTTTTATTATGAAGGATACAAAAATAGCTATGAATACGGTAAGAAAAACTATTCAGTTTTATGGGTCAAGACAAACTCTGGTACTCCATCACACATGAGAAGCGTGCACTCAACACATTTATTAATTTATTTTTGCAAATTATACCATATTTTTCCATTGTTCACAATTTAATTAGCTTTGTTTCGCAAAGATAAACCGGCATCTTAAAAATAGCACTAAAATTGATTAAAATCAAATTAAAAAATAATAAAATTTTATAAAAAAAAATTGAACCGACTTCTAAAAAAGGGCTAAAAAGTGAAAAAATAACAATATAAAATATGAAATTGAAACTTTTGAAGTCGGCGTCAAATTAATATCTGATCCCATAAAAGGATCTGAGAAATACTTTATTTCTGTAGCTGGATGTATCTTGTATCATTGGTAATTTGTTTCATTTATTAATAATTTGGCTTTTTAGTAAATTTTTAGAAGTCGGTTCCACTTTTTTATAAAAATTTCATTTTTAGATTTCTAATTTTGAACTCGTTATGATATCCATAAATTATTTGAACTAAGTACCAAACTAGATGTGTAGTGTCTCTCGCAATGTTCCCAAAGTCGCAAGAAAGTATGTATTTTATCCAAAGTTTTTAACCACACTAAATTGATTAACAGAAAAATTTTTGATTCTGAGAATTCTCCAAATACCCGTTATGAATGAAATTGTCTGAAACAAATCTTTAGATTCGTAATCTAGGCCCCCAAAACTCCCTAATACCGATATTTAAAGAACTTGGCACATGTAAATTTTTAAGTCCGACATATTTTATATTGCAGACTTTAAAGAAATCATTTTAAGATTCTAATTTTTGAAAAAATTGGAAAAACGTAAAATCAGGGTTCCTAGACATTAGTAAATACATAATTCCCCGAGTTTTCCTGACATTTTGTCCAAATTTGCAGGTAAATATAAAGCAGACTTTTCATATAATGTGTTTGAATATACAGGATAATTCGTACATGTAAACATAACTGCGAGAAAAAAATTTCATCTAATATTGATTCAGTGGTATTCGTACATATAAACGAATTTTAATTTAGATTTTACAATGTTAAAATAACTGACAAAAATGTAAAAGTAATAATATAACATTAGAATAAGCTAAATTAAATTTTTCTGGTTAAATTTTTGGCGCGCACGTAAAATTTTTTGCGCTACCCCTGTATGGAACAACACAATATTAAATAATCAGTGTCCTTGTTTACATTAGAAATATACCATTACAACTTCCAGCAAACATTACAGCTGTCATCATAAACATTTAAATAAATGGTGTGAAAGTGGCACAAACAACGTTATCCAAATATTAAAATTTAATCAAAAATTAATCTTGAATTGAAAATAAATAAATGTGATGCTAATTAATGGACTCCCGATATGTCTTACGCAAGAAGCATTAGTCCAGGTTTCTTGCGTTTTAAATAAATATATATATATATATATAATGATCGATATAGAAAAGTGATCTGTCTTCATACATCATCGTGATTGTCGTGATTAATCGGAATTTAATCTAATTTTTTTGACTGCATTTAGATCACAGATTATGTTTCTTTTTAGAACATTAAATTTGCGAAAAAAAAACAGTGCTTATTACACAGCAAACAAATGATTTTTACATACTTAAGAAACAAACGTACAGAGTGCTCAAAAGTATTATAACAAATATGATCTTGAAATTAATTAAAAATAAAATAGTTGAATTAACAAATCTGTTTTTTTTACGGGTGGAAAAATTTTAATAATGAATTGATCAACAATTGAGTATATTATGCAAAAATTATAATAGCGAAGGATCAAAAGGCTATTATATATATATATATATATATATATATATATATATATATATATATATATATATATATATATATATGACTTTGATGACAGATTCACAGCACCCGGCATCGAGTCGATCATCTATTGTAAACGAATCAAGGGTATTCGATCACATTCATTTTTCAGAGCTTCCTAACTGAAATAATTTCAGCATCTTACTTGACGATCCAACTCTTCTCACAAGTTAGAAAAACCATCCGGATGGTATATTTTTTTTTAGCATATAGTCTAATTTGGTTTTTTAATATATCACCGTACAGAAATCAATCCATATTCCCTTCAACGCGAATTAACGATAAAACGCCATGTTTGACGATAGACACTTGGTACCTAACATCCTATCTTTTGTTTCTAGGACGTCCAACATACTTTAGTCCATCAGATGACACTAAAGTTAACTTGCTTTCATCATTCCATTCTTCTTTAAAATATGTTTTTTCAGGCGGCCACTTTTAGGATTATTTTCCACAGAATGACGTTTATTATAAACTTTATTCCACGCACTAACAAGCTGCACAGACAATTTTAATATTCTGAACAACTTCTATGCGTCGCTTTTCTGTCTTTAAAGCAGTTTTAACAGCTTCAGTCACTTGAATATTCCTTATGATTAGGTACGTTATGAACCGTTAGTGCTATATATACTTCTTAGACTCATCAGACCAGTACATCTGGTACAATCCATCATCATCACCAAATGAAGACGAAACAGCGTTGTCGTAATTTTCCGGAGCTTCTTCACTGTCTTGGAGTTCTCCGCACTTTTTAATACGAGGATAATATTTACTAGGAATCTATGTACCCACAGCCTAAATAATTTAGTAACAGAACAGCAAAATGTCAAGGAGGCAAGAATTTTGAAAATGCCTTGAATAAAGGGCGAAACATCAATCGTTTTGTGTATGTATTAAATATAGAACCTAAACCCAAGAAAAGACAAAATAAAGAAAAATTATATAATCTATGGTTCAAGAATCAAGAAAATATATATATATATATATATATATATATATATATATATATATATATATATATATATATATATATATATATATATATATATATGTATATATATATATATATATATATATATATATATATATATATATATATATATATATATATATATATATAATGCAAACGATTGTTTTTACAAAACACAACCAATATATATGGAAGAATAAGTCAGAGTTAGGCAGCAAATGGAAAATTAAATTACTTTATGATAATGAAACTTCCGATAAAATTAGAAACCAAAATATATATAACGAATGCATTCTTGGATGTTGAGCAAAACAACACTGAACAAGCTGCAAGTACTGCGAAGAGTGGTAGAGAGAAGAATATTGAGAATAACAATGAGACATCACCGAAGCAGCAAATAGATCAGACAACAAACCCTAAATACGAATATATTTAGCAAATACATCAAAAAAGCGAGCGAAAAAATAAGGCTCTGACGACCTTAGAGTGAAGGAAAAGTTATTGGAAAAACATCATAATGTTGATACGACGAACTTAAAAAAGTAACAGGGTTAAACTGGTATCAGAAACAGCTAATGGTGTTGAAATCAAAAAGATGGTTGATGCACTCAACTTGAGTGTTTTCTCTTTCTGATTTTATGTCACATCTCAGTTTTTAATCAGGAATTTTCGAGACGTTGTCTTGTTTGAACCATGCTTCAAAAAATCTAGAAAGCAGGAACAACTTAAAGTGTATATTGGTGTTATTCTTACGAGTATGTTTTTTAATATATGAAGTATACTCATATAAGTTTATAAAATTTCGATGAAAAATAACCAAGATATTCAATTTGTTTATAAACAAAAAATGCGTTTTTTTTTTTGTAAATTCCCTAGGCACTCCTAATTGTTCAATTCTAACAAATCAAAAAAGGTTTGAAAGCTCGAGAAATAATTCAACAATTGTTTGCAACTTTCTATTCACGCACCAAACTGGTTTGCCAAATTATTGTGGTAAAAGGGCGTACATGAATTGCGGACCAAAAACCATAAACAATTTTCAGATTTTGCAATGTGTTTTAAATAACCCATGAATTGCGGACCAAAGATGAAAGGACCATCTGAAATGTACCTGGCCGATAACCTACCTACCTGATACTAATAATTATTTTATTATCTAATCTACTTGAAGGAATATTTAAATGTAATGGAATACAATTATTGGAAAAATATATATAATCCATGAATTGCGAACCAAAGACGAACTAAACCAGAACTAACCCATATATTGTATGTAACATTTTAGTTTAGTTGTATTTTCTGTAAAAACTTATAATTTTCTTATTTAAAATAAAAAATATATTACCCTTACCTTAGTTTTATAAAATGAAGCTCAGTCCGTAATTCTCATGGATATTAAAAAAGGAGTCGTTTTGGTCTGGTCCGCAATTCGAGTCCCCAATTATAAAAATCAGGTAGTTAGTCCGCAGTTCGAGACCGTTGTGCTAAAACTATTTGACCGATTCGGACCAAATAAGAGAAAATTTATAAATTGAAAAGTGAAATTCTACGTATCCAAAACTTTATCGCTCACTTGAAACAACTCATTTTTTCAATTTTTTTCAGTATTTCTCCCGTTTGCTATGTAATGGGGATGTTGACTATTTTTGGGAAAGTGTTTAAAACCATGCATAAGTACCTAATGTAGCCAAAAATATTAAAACATTTTTTTAATACAACTAGTACTTTAAAAATCATGAATTTTAAATTCCGTTTCAAATTTCGCGTCAAAACGCCACTACTTGTCGCTTGACCGATGGGACGTCACATTGGTAAAATGACAAGGATATATAAATGTTTTTCGTAATTTCAGTGATATAAGATGAGTTCTAAATTATTTTAAGTGTTGTGCGGTGGCTCAGTGTACCAGTACTACAATTAAAACACCTGAAAAATTATTGTTCCATGTTCGGAAAATAATAGGAAAATGTGGCTTCAGCTAGCCCGGCACTACTTGTTTTATTTTAGTTTTGAGGTTATAAATACCGATTATTACTATTACATATTCATTATCGGTTACGGAAATAACAATTCTTGATAAATTACTTACATAGAGGTCTTCATATTTCTAAATTCGGGAGAGCAGAATATATTGTTTGTTGCGAAGAAATTGACCACCATAAAACAATCAATTCTAGGCAAATTTGAACTATTTGCCTTAATCGATCCACTTTCCTTCTTGAGATAATTTCTTAGAATCGTTTTCAAAGGGAAAAGTAAGCAAATTTGGAAGAAATTGCATGAAAATGACTATAAAATATTAACTAGGCAACGTAGCCATTGACAGCGATCACGAATGAGACAAAATCAAAAAATTTTATAGGAAGGTCGTGACAACTTGACATATAAATGAATGATGACGTTGGCTATATTCTTGAGAATAATTATCAAATGATCAAAGTGAAAAAAGTTAAACTGATAACCATGTTCTTTTGAATATGCATTTACTTGTCATCATGATTATTTCAAGTGATTCAAAAGAATAACCGTATCAGGATGGAGTGCCAGCGATGACGTTAGTATGGAGTGGCATCATTCACTTTGATTGGTGTTTGTTGTCACGTGACTCGAAGGAGATTTAATTACATTTTTTTTACTAAATAAAAATAAAGAAAGATACTGTGTTTTTTAGGATTTCTATTGTGGGAAAAACGGAAAAAAAGGACGAAAAATACGTCAAAATTTGAAAATTTTTCCTGCTTCGAGCTCACCTTTTCAGACTTATGCAATAGTTAATTATCATTCCTGGCATCTTTACTCAGTGATTTATCCATAAACTAAAGTTACGTGCAAATTTTGCACATTCTGAATACTTTTAAATCTATTTTGACTGGTTTATATACACTCTAAAGCAATTAAATGTAGAAATACGTAGAATGTGGAAAAATTTATTATTGTGTAACCAACTATGGTTCCCAGCACGCCCCGGCAATGGGTGTCAACAGTGGCCACTGGGCCCTATATTGAGGTAATCGCATCTAGTATCTCCAAAAAAGTAAAACTTTTTTTAGGTAATTATATTTCATCGACACGTTTTTGTGGAAATAATTATATGTATGTTTAAAAAGTTGATGCTGGTAGCCGTTACTATGTGGTAGTTAATCATCTTCGGGAAATGTTTAAAAGGATCTACTATGTTTTATACCACTAAATTTATTAAGAAAACAGTGACTGCAGTTTCAACTCACAGAGTCATTTTCAAACTGACTCTGTGAGTTGAAACTGCAGTCACTGTTTTCTTAATAAATTTAGTGGTATAAAACATAGTAGATCCTTTTAAACATTTCCCGAATATGTATGTTTAATTATAACCTCTGTTAACACATTAACTTGCAATTCCAACGTTTTCAAACTGCAGTGATTTAAAAGTACCTTTGATCGGTGAATTAAATTAACACTTATTTACTAAATCACATAATTTACGACAATAAAAACGACTATTTTACAAATCCATGGTATTCGACTCGGTAATTCATTCCGTATGGTATTTCATTTTTTATTGCACTAATTATTGATTATTAAGTCATCTTAAATACCTAGAATGTGGTGCGACTTCTCGAAAAAATGTATCCTGGCGGGTCTACACCTCGGATCTCGACTCAGGTATTTTATTCAACCGAGGTCGTTTAAAAACCTTGAAGAAATAATTGCTGAATATCTCCTATTACGCATGCAATGAAAAACCATACCAAGGTATCTATTCTCGAACCACGACTACGGCAAGTTACAAGAAATCATCATGACAGGTGCAAATCAGTCTTTGCTTCTACATCCATGAACAAAATTATCGAAATTTTATAAATTTTTATAATTGTTTAATAGATGTAGTGCATTAACACGAATATTTCTTATTCGATATGGCCGACATATAGAAAAACATAATCTGGTAAGATATTTTCTATCTAAAAGTCAGTAAATAGTCATTTGTCTAGTTACTTCCACGAGAGTAACTAACCTCAAGGACCAAAGTCCCTATTACTGGGCAGGAGACAGAACAGTGTTACTTAAATTCTAAATATCATACGTAACACAGATAGTACAATAACCTCCGTTTGAACCATCTTTATTTAAGCTGAGTTTCTTTCTAATACATTTTATTGCACCATATCCAAATTTTTTAGAAGCTTGGTTTAACATTAAGCTAATAACTTTGAAGGTTTAAGTGGAGCTTATTTGATCTTAAAGTTGATTACTGGTATTTTTCTCCATTTTTAAAACCTTTTGATGATATATTCAAGATGACCCAGATGTTTTAGACAATATGGACCTAGATTTTCCGCAAAGAATTTATTATACGTCGGATTATTTTAATAATATGAACAATTTAGTTTTTTTATCAGCGGTTTCGTTTAATCTGTTAAACGAAATAGAAAAACAGTTAAGAGACAGTGACGTATACATTTTAAAAATAGATATCAGAACAGTTCAGTAAATGAACATTATATTATTTTATACCTTATTAAACTAAAAAGAAACGATGCGCTTTTTATTTTTAGGAACGTCGGTGTAAGTCCAACGAATGAGTTACGAACAACATTATGCCACAAATGGACCTTTTTGCTTATTTTTGCGGTGTATTTCTTGTTAACCTATTGAGTAATTTACATCCATAAGTTATAAGGTTCTTTGAATTTTGTAAGAATTTTGCCGTCAAAATTTTAAATAATAGGTAAGATCACAGACATGGGGACAGAACATAATAAAATGTTTGGAGGAACTCATAAAAAAAATGTAGAGAAATTTGGACGTTGCTAAACTTATTGTTGGCTTAAGTAAACTCAACTTTTTCCCCTCGTACGAAGAATAAAATTTTAAGCCGAGCTTAATACATTAAACCTGGCTTACGAGGGCAAGGTGAAAAGTTCTCGGTCTGACAATGAAAGACTCTGATTTTCAGTTAAAAAAAGATTTTATTTTTCTACATAATCTCCCTTGACTTCAATACACTTGGTCCAGCGTTTCTTCAAGATCAGTATTCCTTCCCAGTAGTGACAGTCTGAAAGGCTGTTATAATATTCATCTAAAGCCCTCTCAACTTTTTGATTGGACGCGAAGCGCTTTCCAGAAACACATTTCTTCAGGTGTGGAAAGAGATGGAAGTCTGAGGGTGCCAAATCAGGAGAATAGGGAGGATAGTCGAGCAAATCGTACTTCAAGTCCCGCAATTTTCCCATTACCAGCACACTTTTGTGAGCAGGTGCGTTGTCCTGGTGAAAGATGATTTTTTTCTTCTTCAAACCTTCTTCTCGCGAATTTTGACATCCACCTGAAGGTGAAGAGTAATATTCGCCTGTAATTGTTCTGCCTTTTTCAAGGTAATCAATTAACAGGATCCCTTTAACATCCCAAAACACATTGGCCATGACCTTTCCGGCAGATGCGATCGACTTCGCTTTCTTTGACGCTGAACCACCGGCTTCCACCCATTGCTTGGTTTCTGGCGTGTAGTGGTGGACCCATGGCTCATCCATGGTGACTAATGGCCGCACAAAATCTGTCGGATCCCTCTTGAAGACGTGTACTGCAAAGACTCTTTTACACAAACTACTTGTGCGGACAAGTTGAAGCTTGTCATATGAATTAATGACATGTGCGCGCAGACAGGAAACGTAAACTTTAGCCGATTGGAATGCCATCTCTTGGTCAAGCCGAGAACTTTTCACCTTACCCTCGTAGATAAGCCAAGCTTCAGTTAAAAATGGTGCAAATTGGGGTTAGATAGACCTAGTCTATAAATCAATAACAGATTTGATAAGCAATTAACGTTAAATATATCAAATATGTCTTTCAGGCGGTTATAAAAGGAACACATGCATAGCTATTGTACAATCTGTCCGCCCTTGACCTGGGTCCTCGTATGAAATTTTCATTTTTTTTTACTTGTTAAAAATATTCGATACCATAGAGCTACAAGTTGGGCAGTGCAACTTCATTTTATGACAGCATCTAACTAGTGACATACTGTTATTTTAAATCGAAGAAAAAGAAAACTCGAATCACTATCTCTGACTTATTTCATGACAAATAACTTTCATTAACCTTGAATATGACCAACTGGTAATTTATGTTTTTTAAACCTCAAATTTAACTTAAATAAGTGGTTCTAAGGGTTTTGGTTAAGGTTTAAATCTAAATTTAAATGGTTGTTTCTGAATCGCAAGTTTATCCATGAATATCAATAAAATTATTTTGGTGTCACATGCGGCATTCGAGACTTGAGAATAGACTCCCAGATCAAAGTATAATATAATACAATTTTTAAATGACAATAATTTTATTTTTAATAAGTTACCTAGTTAGGGCGGCGCAACACTACCTAACAGTAATGAGTAAAGTTTACTTTGAAGGTCTCATAAAGGTAATTAACTCGTCTTTAAATTACAAAATGCAAACGAGTATCTTTATTATACTAAAACATTTATTCAATATCATTTAGAAACAGGTCGAATAAAGCGATAATTTTAGAAACACCTAAAAACGTATCGTCGTATAAAACATTTTTAATTACACCTCAAAGTTATTTTCAACATAAAGATAATATAAAAAACGACTCTTTCACTTCTATCACTTTGATCACTGATAAAATCACCCAACGAAAATGGCTCATATTTTGATTGCATATATTTTCATATTCAGCGAAGAGCAGAGCTAAAAATTGCAGCTACTTTACTTGTAATTTTTAGCTAACTCTCTCTGTTGGTAAAAAGATGTATCATATAACGCAGTTTGTATTGCAAGATAGGGGATTTTTGTAACTTTAAATAAAATAAATGTATCATGGATGTTTTTTTTAAACGACTTCAATATAAACGAGTAAGTCCCTGAAACTTTACTATCCGCGGTTATAAATAGCTGCAAGATAAGTTCTGCATCATTATTTTTCATTTAACAGCATTCTCTCTCTATATCATTTAATTTAAATTTCCCGCTTTTACGACATTTTCGGAAAGTAATCATCAAGCACGCCACAATTCCGTCATTTATCATGGCACCAGCGCTTTCTAAGCACATAAAAATTAACAACTAAGACTAAGAATTTTCCCACTAAATTAACACATAACATAATAAAAGTGCATTGTTCATACTTCAAAATTTAACAATTAGTAAAAATTAATGACGACCAATCAAGATCGTCTATTGGTACTCTAACCTAAAAGTAAATTTTATGCTTTTTTCGATTGTGATTGTTTCACTACTTTATGACACATTTTCTTTAAGCTTTATTTGTTTATAATGTTTTTTTTTCTATTTTGATGTACTTGTTAATTTTTCCTCCACTCGAAAACATCCGAAAGTGGACACGAAATTAAGAATTTACCTAAGAAGTCGACTGTTCGACAACTTCTTAGTTACTATTTTTAAGTTTTAATTTTTAATTGAAACAATGAACAAACGAAGTGTAAAGTGTATCATTAATAGTAGATTCTTACATTCAAAAATTAACTACAAACACTAAGAATCTACATTAAACTAACACACTAAAGGGTAACAATACATTATTAATACCTATCTCAAAATTTAATAATTAGTAAAACGTTAAGGATGACCAACCAAAATCGTCCATTTCTACTCTAACCTAGAAGTAAAACGTATTTTTTTGCTTTTCAATGTGGCTGTTTAACTAATTTTATTTAAAATATTTCCGACTATTTTATTACACATTTTATTACATAATTTTTTTCTATTTTGATGTACTTTTCAATTTTCTCTCCAATGCAAAACAACCGAAAACGGATACGAATTAGACCGAAATTAAGATTTAAACTAAAAAGTTGAATGTTCATCAACTTCATAATTGTTAATCTTTAATTTTTAATTGGGACTATGAACAAATGAAAGTAAAGTGTATCATTAAACTTGCAAGTGAAAATTGGAAATGTAAATTCTTAGTATTAGTTGTTAATTTTTGGAAGTATGAACTGACCATTATCTTGCAAGTGAAAATTGTTAATGTTAATTCTTAGTGTCGGTTGTTAATTTTCGAAAGCGTGAACTAGTATTTTTTTATTCAATTTTAGGACGATATTTTATTCAATGAATTCTTGAACAAATGCACGAAAATTGACTTAAATCGTGCAAAATGTTGAACCTTTAATAACCCTTAATAGAAAGATCTTTTTGGAAAATGTATTTAAAGCAGGAATTTTTATTAGTTCCAAGAACCTTGAAAATTTAATTCTGCCAAAAATTAGGAGAAATGGGAGAGATAAGGAGTCCTCTAAAATCAGTTTTTTTTCGAATTATTGTGACTTCTTTTTAATTCTAAATCTCCACTAACTCTTTATTAAAAATTAGATATTTTCCCATTTTTTTTTATGAATTTGTCAAGATTTTAAATAAAAGTCAGATTTATTACATCTGCTATTATTCATAGATAAGAACTTGTCTCCGATATCAACACTATTATTGATCTACGAGTTTCAACTATTATGTTATAGTGATTTTTATTTACTTATGGTTGATTCATACTTCCAAAAACTTACAACCAACACTAAGAATTTACATAAATTCAACAAATAATATACTTACTTTCATCGATTCATAGTCCCAACTAAAAATTAACAATTAACAACTAACAAGTTGACAAACATTCAACTCCTTAGTTTAATTCTCAGTTTCATCATAATTCATGCCCTTTTTCGGATATTTTCGAATGGAGAAAAAATTGACAAGTACATTAAAATAAAAAAAAAATAACACTATAAAAAATAAAACATTGTAAAGATGTATCATAAAATAGTCGAACACTTTCGAATAAAATTAGTTAAACTACCACAACCGAAAAGCAAAAAATTTACGTTTTACTTTTAGGTTAGAATATCAATGGACGATTTTGATTGGTCGTCCTTATTATTTACCAATTGTTAATGATCGGTTCATACTTTCAAAAATTATCAACTACCACTAGAATTCAATTTTCACTTGCAAGTTAAATGATACACTTTACTTTCATCTGTTCATAGTCCCAACCAAAACTATCAATTATCAACAAGAAGTTGGTCAACTTGCAACTTTTTAGAAAGTCAGTATAATTTGTGTCCGCTTCCAGATCGCCTAGAGGAAAAATAACATTAAAAACAAATAAAACTTAGTAAAAATTTGTCATTAAATAGTCGAAACACTTTAGAATATAATTAGTTAAACAACCACAATTGAAAAGCAAAAAATTTACGTTGTACTTTTAGGTTAGAATATCAATGGACAATTTTACTTTTAATTGGTCGTCCTTAATATTTATTAATTGTTAATGGTTGCTTCATACTTCC
Organism: Diaprepes abbreviatus; assembly: GCA_034092305.1. Lineage (NCBI taxonomy): Eukaryota > Metazoa > Arthropoda > Insecta > Coleoptera > Curculionidae > Diaprepes > Diaprepes abbreviatus. Next base: position 17,369 of record JASJET010000135.1, read on the forward strand.
AAAAATTATCAACTACTACTAAAAATTTCCAATATCAAGTTTCACTTGCAAGTTAAATGATACACTATACTTTCATCTGTTCATAATCCTAACAAAAAATTAACAACTATCAATTATGAACTATGAAGTTTGTCAACTTTTAACTTTTTAAAAAGTTGGCATAATTCGTATCCACTTTCGAACGGAAAATTAAACAACCACAACGGAAAAGTGAAAAATTTACATTTTACTTTTAGGTTAGACTATCAGCGGACCAGGGTTTGAAAAAATCATAATTTTTTTAAAATCAAAAATCAATGATTTTTACCAAAATTTTTTTTAAAAAATCATAGTTATTTTGATTTTTTTTCTTTTTTAACATTTCTTTTCAGATTAATACTGAAAACAACAATACTGATAGTAGATGTGTACTTTTTATAGTCTAAATAATAATAAATATTATGAACGATCTTTCTAATGATAGACAAAAAATGAGTTATTTTGCAATAAGTGCCTACGACTATCGAAAGCAAGCGTATAAATAAATTGACTCCAGGAATCGAGCCCCTTTATCTCAGCCGAAAACTAGGGAAATCCTTCGTCGACAGTGTGGGAAACCCAGGCCATCCAAGCGTATTTTAACAATCAAATTGTATAAAGTAAGCAAGGGCGTCCCAGGTTAATTAAAAGTAAATAAGTTTAAAATAAAAATGAGTAGAAGGACAAAGAATAATATTTGGGATTGTTAAAAACAAAAAAAGGAAAGACTGGTAGTAGAGCAATTTGTAATAAAGAAATGCAAAGTCTTGGTAAAAGACTAAAAAAAACCATCATGGAAAGCGCAAAACGTTAGGTGTTGATAGAGAGGTCGCTGAAGTAATTAACGAAGAAGGTGATTTAATTGCAGGTATATATGTGATTTATTTTTAGCTTCTTAGTCTGCTAGTAAAGTAGTTATTGTTTTCGGAAAAATGATTTTTGGATTCCATGCAAAATGCATTTTTGGATGCCTTTAAGTGGTTCTACACTATTTTCAAAAAGTATCTGTCGATCTTCCTGGAAGTTTCACACTTTCACTTAAACCCTTTAACCGATTTGAAACAAATTTTGAAGAAAAATATCGCTCAATCCGAAAACGAACCATATTTATTTTGAGTTTGAACCGCAAAAGTGATTTTTTGACATCTGTGAAAATTAAAACGTTTATATCTCTTCTCCGTTATTTAGGGATGGATTTCAAACAAGTTTAAATGATTGTTGTAAAATATGCAAGAAATTTTTGGCAATGACAATTTAAATTCTTGTATTTTTTCCTCTTTTAACAGATTTCGGCTGAAAAAGTGGAGTTTTGAAATTCTCTAAAAATATGTATACTTGTTTAAAAATTGCTGTTTTTTATTTTTGACATTAATAACTATGAAACTTTAAATGCATTATCTTTATATTCTACCCCATTTGACCAAATTTAAGATCTTTTAAAAAATTAAATGGTGTAATTAAAAATAGCTGTGAAGGTTTGTATTTTTGTATTTATATTTATATTTTTTATAGAAAATGAAACCTCAAGCAACGTTAATATTCCAAGCAGTGCAGCTTCAATAAGTTCGACCAGTAGTTATCTCAAAAACTAGTACTTCCGAGTAACGTAAGATGGTACAGTATGGCAGGTTGTCTGAATGTATATGTAACCAATGGGAGAAACTGTTAAAAATTTGTGAAGAAAATGACTTTATAGCTTATATTTTAGATGTAACTAAAATCAAATATAAACTGACTGATGTAGAGAGCAACCAAGCTTTAAATACCGTGAAAGGAATGTATGGAAAGATTGGATTTTCTCTATTTATTATAAAACTCCAAGCCACCATTTTCAACAATTATGTTTTCAGATGAGGTTTTATCTAATGTTAGTGCCCTACAGTTGTGGGTCTCACAAAAAAATATCTCCGATATTGAATATTTTTTCCCAATTATGTGCAGTCTCGTTATCAGCTTCAGTAAAAAGGGTTTTTTCTACATTTGGGCTCATTCACTCGCACGTTGGAAATAAATTAGAAATAGAGAAAGCAGGAAAATTAGTATTCATTTACAGATATTACAATGAAAATTAAAAATGTGTGTTATTATTCATAAACTACTTACTTGTAGAATGCCGATCATTTGGAGTTGTGGTTTAAACATTTGTGTAGAAAATATGAGTTTTTATACCTTCTACATTTTTATTCACTAACTGTACTGATTTCACATCCTTGTTTTTGTTTTAAAAACAAATAATGGCATTTCCACTGGTATCTTGATATACAAGTATTGTTGGTGATCAAGTAAATCAAGTTGTAGTTATTAAATAACCAAAATCCATCAACAGCCAATAATCGTAAACAGTAACTGCCCTATTTAATGATTTTTGTTTACTTTGGCATAAACATACTAGTATAGTATTCTTTAAGGACAAAGGGCGTTAATCAAAACAAAGTCGTAGACGCCGCTGTTCTATTAACCTCGTGTAGTGAAAAGAATAAGGTCATATTACCAGGAAAAAATCTTTAAGGCAAGTTCTTGTAACGCAAGTTCAGTATTAAAAAAATTATGTTTAACATTTTAGGAACCATAAAGAGTCCCGCCATATATTCATATGTAATAAATAAATAAACAATAAGTCAATATTTTACTACATTAACAAAAACCTCCCAACTAAACGAAAGCATATTAATATTCACTGCGACAATAAAAAGAACTTATGGAGTGGATATTTAAAATGAGACCTTAGGCAATATATTACCAGTTAACAATGAAAGAAACCCCTCATTTAAAATTAATTAAAAACACGTCTTCATTACTTTAAAATGGTATGAAAATGCCGCTTTCTAAACATCAAAACGACGTACAGGAATGCGACTAGGCGTAGGATTAAACCACACATCTCAGATTTGGCTAATTTTCATTAATTAAATCAGGGCACAACAGGCAAACCTGCATTTTAATCAAACACAAAAAAACGCATCCAGGCCACAATGACAACAAAGAGCCGACTTTCAATTTGTTTCATTCACAAGACAACTGATGGAACGAAAAAAGACAAAAAATAGGTCGTATGTCTATGCTCGTTAATAAAGTTGAATCGTAAACCCACCCAATGGTCATTGATCTTATGTTTTGCCGTATTACTTCTTTGAAAACACACAATATACTAAAGTTTTTAAGTCAGATAAAAGAAAACTTACCATTTTGATAAATTTTAAACAAATAATCCGTGTAAAAGGGGCGTAAAGAGTATTTTTTTCGAGCACAAATATTTATAGAGTCACAACACACCCAAACGTTTTCACGTATGTCGCTTTCTTACGCCGCAGTCGGAGGTGAACTGGCAATACCGAACGAATGTTGCCGACGTAACACTCGGCTACACTGTAACACGATTATACGGGGTAAAGAATAAGCGTTAAATTACGCAACTTTGGTTTCGGTAATTTAGATGATAGAAGTTAGATTCGCTATTGCTAGTATTTAGTTGACAACTTTTTGGGAAGAAAGTTTTCTCAATTTCTCTGTTATAGATAAATCTTTATTTCTGAGGGGTATCCTTCAGTCGCGTAGGGAAAAGATTAAAAGATCATCATGGAAAGCGCAAAACGTTAGGTGTTGAAACAAATTTTGAAGAAAAATACCTCTCAATCCGAAAAAGAACCGTACTGATTTTGAGTTTGAACCGCAATAGGAAAGTGCTTTTTTGACAGCTGTTAAAATTAAAACGTTTATATCTTAGTTACTTTTTTTAACCGACTTCTAAAAGAAGGAAGTTGTAAAATCAACAGCTATATATTTTTTTATGTATGTACATCGATTACTCCGAAACTCAGGCATCTAACGGAATGAAATGAATGAATGAAAAACTTGCTACGGTGGTCCTATATTAATTTGGCCGAAGTTGGTTCAGTAAATCCAAGATGGTGCTGATAATATGACCGACAAAAAAAATCATTTTGACTGATTTTCTCCAGAATTGGTATAGGGGAGTTTTCGGCGACGTACATAACGAATCTAATATTACTCTAAAAAATTCAATATGACGGATCCAATATGGCGGATTTAAAATTTTATATCTCTCGATTTTCTTCAAAATTGGTATAGGGGGGTTCTGAGGGTATATCTAAATTACGAATTTAAAATTAGTTTTAAAATATTCGATATGGATTCAATATTGCGGACTAAAAATTTTACATGTTTGGATTTTGTTCAAGATTGGTATAAAGGGTTTTTGAGGGTGTAAGTTACGAATTTAAAATTTATACTGAGAGGTTTCTGAAAGTCTTTCCAGCAAAGAGCGTACAAGCTAGAGACAGGAGAAAGAGAAATTGGCTAAATTGTCTCAGTCACAGCGGTCATATAAATTCGTAAATAAAGAAACCTTCACAAAATTTTATAATGATGGTAATTTTGAACTAGTAAAGTTTTAGGTAGAAGTCATAAAACTATCCAATATCATTATGAATGTTATTCAAAAGAAATTCTCAGAAGGTGAGATTGAAATGATGAAATATTAATGAAAATAAAACTACTTTTAGGACGGTACAAAATGACGTGTTTGTTCTAAAAGAAGAAAATATTTTTCAGAATTTGCCCCAACCGCAGATTCAAAATGGTTATTTTCAAATGCTTTAGATATTTCTGAATGCTAAGATAATAAAATTTTTAATTTCTTTAACTATCATTATAAATATTCCTTCTTAAAATTTTTTGGCTGTCACATTTCCCAAAAATCCTCTAATAATGAAGTCTTCCTGAGCCCCGATTCTGTAAGCATATTTTATGATATTCCCTTTCCTTATCTCTTTTAGCACAGTGACATACTTATGTGTTATTACAGACTGAACAAAGATGGAGGATCCTTATTATCACATTCTCTTAACCTTTACTTTTATAAAATCACAGCCCTGGGCTGCGATTTTATAAACGTAAAAGGAAAGATGCATAAGTATATAACTGTCTTGAAAGAGATAACGAAAGGGAATGTCAAAAAATGTGCTTACAGAATCGGGCTGCTGAGCCACGATTCTGTAAGCAAATTTTTTGACATTTTCTTTCCTTATCTCTTTTAGGACAGTGACATAGTTATGTGTTACTACAGACTGAACAAAGATGGGAGATCCTTATTATGACATTCTCTTTCCCTCTAAATTTATAAAAACGTAGCCCTGAGCTGCGATTCTATAAAAATAAAGGGAAAGAGAATGTCACAATAATGATCTTGCATCTTTGTTAAGTTTATGATAATGCATAAGTATATCACTGTCTTGAAAGAGATAAGGAAAGGAAAAGTCAAAAAATATGCTTACAGAATTGGTCTTCTGAGGCCCGATTCTGTAAGCATATTTTTTGACATTCCCTTTCCTTATCTTTTTTAGGACAGTCACATACTTATGTGTTACTACAGACTGAACAAAAATGGAATATCTTTATTATGACATTCTCTTTCCCTTTACTTTTATAGAATCGCAGCCGTGGTTCCCTATTGTGTCGAAAACTATCGAGGTATATAATTGCTGTGTGTTATGGGAACGATATTTGAATGATTTGTTCGATGCTTTTGAAACCTACCTCGGCTCAGAACAACATGATATTTCTAAACTGTTAAACAAGACTTTTTAGCCCGAGGTGTAGATGCAGGATATCAAATGTACTCTATACACGCGGATTTGACTAAAGCATTTGACAGTATTTATCACCATTTGCTGATGCAAGCTCGAGTGTCTCGGTGTGTAAAACGTATTTAAAATGAATAGCCTAATATCTATCTTCGTGTTCGCAGTGCGTTAAATTGTGAGGTTAAACATCGGAAGAAAGAAATAGTTTGTGTTATCTGAGGTCCTCGGGAATCTCAATTCTCATTGCGTCTTGTGTGCTGATGATTTAAAATTGTTTGCAACTCTTAATGTAAACAACTGTAAAGTTGTGAGATTTTTAAAAATTTTTTCGTCTGTAATAAATTCTTATCATTTAAATCACTTTAATTTCGAGTATCTGTCATTTTAATATACATATTGACAATATTTTAGTCAAAAGTTTCAAGATATTGGGTTTTATTAAGCCATCCAAACATTTTATAATACCAATTCAGATTCAAATACGAGAATTTATCACATGAAATTCATTTATTATTGGTAGGTCTCTAAAGTTTAGAATAAATGAATGAATGAAAAAGGGGTGGCGATACTAGATCATCGATGCCTAGGCCTCTATTGGGCCGTTTACACCCCACAGGTCATTCGAGGTCGATCGCCTTTGCGAATCCAAGCAGTCTCGTTAGTTGAACTTGCCTAACTGCTTCCAGTAACAAAATTGTATCTCCGAAATATCTCTGCCTCAGTCCGTTGAGTACTGGGCACTATCTAAGGACATGGTCAACCGTTTCATCCTCCTCCAAACACCATCTGCACGTCAAGTCGTTTTCGACACCCATTCTATGAAGATGGCCCTTCGGGTGACAATGTCCTCTCAAACAATCCCACCACAATTCGCAGCTCTTTCGTTCCTAAGGAGAGAAGCTCCTTAGTACGCCGTGCGCTAGGTCCAGTTATAAGTTCCTTAGCACACCTCATTCCAGGAGCTCCCCTCCACGATTCAATAAATTTGCTTTCTAGCAACGATTTTAATTCCCTTTTGCCAGTAGCAATTGGGACAGGTAGTATTGGTTGGGGTCCATATGGTTCAGTTGCCGAATCCAACTTTACCAGACGGTCTGCTTCCTCATTCCCGCGTATGTTCGAGTGACCCGGAACTCACACGAGTCTTGACTGTGCAGCCATTCCGTGTCATACCATTCAGTACGTCCTTGCACTCAGCCACCAGTCGCGAAGTTACGACACTGGACTTCAATGCCAATATCGCAGCCTTACTGTCTGAGCATATATTTATTACCCTATTCCTGTCTATATCCCTCTCTCAGTAGACATACTCAATAAAGAAAATTATTTGCTGTAAGAATGCACTGAACAAATTATGTTTAGAGAGCTTTTGTCGATTGCTTAATCAATATTTTAAACGGCCATTTTTTATATACAGATATTTTTTATTCAAGTTTTAATCAATCGTAAAGAATTGCTAGATAGTTGTTAATCTGTACCACCAATATTATTTTTATACTAGGTTTATAGAATTTATGAACTATTTGGAAATTGTTCTGGAATGTACATGCAAATAAATAAATAGATCTTTCTATAATAACTTCATCTCATTTCTTTAAAGCGTTCGAATGAAAGTGTAGGTGTATTTTCATGAAAAATGAATGAAAAGGGGCCTCATAAAACTGATATCGCTCACTTTAACATTTAACCTTGCCCAGTCACTGATTAGACGGCTTAAGTTATAAAAAAATGCTATAAAGGGAACACATACACAAATAAGGTTAATATAGTTTATTTAAATTATTAATATAATAAAATATATACAAATAATTACAATATTAAAGCCTGGAATAATAAGATTCATGAACTATTCTACAGGACCGTATGTCACGGACATCAGCACAACCTAAAAAAAATATTTAATAAAAAACTTTTATAATACAGGAATTTCGTAATTCTTTTCGAATATTTTTTTCAAATTCTTACCATTTTTTTAAATATTTACCTGATATCGCCAAGGCATGTTCAAATTCAGTCTTAAGAATTGTTAGTATTTTTTTGACTCCTTCCTCGCCTCCACAAGCTAGACCCCATAAAGCTGGTCTACCAATAAAAACCATTCTCGCGCCCAAAGCTAAGGCCTTAAGTATGTCAGTTCCATCTGTTATACCTCCGTCCATGTAAACCTCAAGTCTGTTGCCTACAGCTTTGACTATTTCTGGCAGAGCTTCAATCTAGAAATACAATGAAGAGTATAAGACTAAAAAATTGTTACTGACAAAGGCTCGTTTGCACCTCAACTTAAACCTAATTAAAATTCTCCATTATAACTCTGTGAACACTATAAATTAATATCACCTTGAAAGGCACTGATAAATTTTCAAAAATTTTTTTTCTGCTAATTAACAGATCTCTTGTGTGGCTGTAACACTACTAAATTCTAGAAACAGAAGATAACCCTGGTGTTTTAGAAAATCTACTTACCGATGCTGGCCATCCATCCACTTGTCTAGCTCCATGATTGGATACCAAGACACCCGCAACTCCAACATCAGCAGCTAAAACTGCGTCTTCGGCTGTCAAAATACCTTTTAGAATAATTGGTAATTTTGTTATTCTTTGTAACCAAGCAATATCTGCCCATTCAAGTGAACTATCAAACAAATCTGCTAAGTTATTAAGTGCTGAACCAGTATTTTTTCCTTTTCTTTGGGTTGTTTCAGCGTATGCACCTTCAAAATTGGCGAGCCTAAAATCAGGAGATGTACTGAAGGTAGTTGAAGAGTAAGATAATTTGAGTAAGCAGACATCCACAAGATGCAAAACATCCCGTTTGGCTAAAACAAGACGGCAATAAAATGAATAAATAATAAAAAATATATATAATCAAACCTGGTTAACCGGGATTTCATGCATTGACACGTTAAGTCGTACCCATCCGGTTGTACATTTATCCAGGAAAAATATTTACCCAATTTATAGGGATTCTAACTTATGTTGGGGGAAATTTTAATTAAATTCATGTAACTTATATATAATATAGAATAATAAAAATGTACTAATTTTATTTAAAAAGAGGATAGCCGTTTATATTTCGAGCATTGGCAACATTGTCATCTCCACAACATATCCATTAAAAAGTTTGATATTTTTGGGCAGTTGACATATGAACGCTATTGGTGTGGTTTGCAATAACTTCAAAATTTCATCTCGGTTAATAAATTTAATTAACTCGTGAACACTGTCGTGGTTTATCTAAACGACAATGAATTTAATTCTTCATATGGCTATGAAGCATCTACAAAAATCAATGATTATCGCTGATTTAGTGAATTTAATCGTGGACGTCGTTCGCTCAGGAGCGAGTAGCGTGAAGGTCGTCCAAAATTGGTTCTAGTGCAAGAAAATATCGATGCTTGTTAACAGAATATACCTAGTGATTTTTGAGGAATTAATATGTACATGTGTAGCAACACTGCTTAAAAAAGTGAAGGAGATAAGTCTCAGCGATCTAGTCGGCACGAGCCTCCCTTGTTTTTTAACCTATGAGCACGAATACGGTGAAGAGAGGTGAAGCAAAAGCTAAATTTAAAGAAAAGCCCTCGTTCAAAAAATGGGTTAGTGTTTTTCTTTCATCCTCTTCCAACTAAAAGAGTCTCATGCTATCAACGATACCCAAAAGCTAAGCCGCCGAACTCGGGGCGATTCTAAAATACCGACGACAACCATTCATCCGACAAAGAAACAAGACCAAGATCAAAAAGCTGATGACATGGTGTGCATGAAATAAAAATTCAAGATCGTCATGTGACATACCGTGAGATTAAAGCGTCTCAGGGCATTAGTTGTGGAGATGACAATGTTGCCAGCGTAATAATATATTGCATTAACATTTGACCGTGAAGAAGCTATGTTTGGCAATTGCTCAAAAAAAAAGACTCGTGGCAATTCGCGTAAAGAAATGCTCAAAAAATACGATGGCGATGCTTCAAAAAACGTGTATAACTTTTGGATTTATACGTATAAGCCGGACAGTAAACAGCGGTCAACCGTTGATAATGAGCCAAAACCAACAAAAGTTACTAAAGAATAAAAGCTTTCATGGATTTGGACATTATAATTCTTATATATATATATATATATATATATATATATATATATATATATATATATATATATATATATATATATATATATTACAAATTTCTTCATAATACTTACTTAAGATGAGGAGGTAACTGAAACTTATTTCTCATATCTGCTAGTCTTAAACCAAACATTGGTGTATCTACTGTTACCACAAGCGCTTTAAATCCGGCATTCTCGGCCCGTTTTACTAAACTTCTGGTTACTTCTCTAAAAAAAAAGACGTTCACCATTTAGCAAAATTCCTGATTTTCCTTCAACTAACCATCTACCATCTTATAGGTTTACCTTGTCTTTACATACGTTTTTAAACTAATATTAAATAAATAAAGGCTAGATTTATGTGTCAAGATAACCTCCCTCTGGCTTTGCTTTATTACAGTAACTGCAGCTCTTCAATAAAACTACTTCGCGGTAAGTTATAGATAAAAATAAAAATTATATGTTATACCCTGTACCGACATTTATGTCTACATTAGAGGGCGAATGAAGTTTTCAGGCTCCCTTAGAGGTGGCTCTTCCAGTACCATTTTGACCACGCAATTTGAAACGTCACCTTTATTCAGCTATTCTGTGTTGTTTTTATTCTATGATTCTATTTTTTAGGTTTAGCGATTTTTCAAGTTTTATGTTGTTTTCCAAGCATGAAAGGAACAGAAGTGCGAAAAATTTTTTTATCAAACAAAGATGAAGACGAGATTAAATGCTATATTGAGAGAGTCTGTTTTTTGATTTACAATTACGAAAATGTAGTCGTCGTCAAACGTTCGGGAAAACCACAAAAAAAATTGGATTATTCCAGTCTGTATCGGCTCAATGAATGACTATAAAAGCATGATACATTGCAATACTTTAATAATATAAGCCTTCATCACAACTTGTACTTGAAAAAAAGCATGCAGTAATCAGTTTTCCGTACCGTAAATTAAATTTATGAGTTGTTAATAGTTATATTACGCAGCAATTTGTTGCTATTTTTTTTAGAGCGGACCTCTTAGTTTTAGTAGTCTCAAAAAATCAACTACAGGGTGCGCCATCTTTTATGTCGGTATGTAAATATTGAAGTGAAAAAGTGGATATGTTATTAATATTTGGAGAGTGTCATAGAAATTCAAGTTCGGAGTATACATTATTTTAACGAAAATTTAAACTAAACTTAACGAAAATTAAGAAACTTTTACATCTGTTCTTAGAGCGTATGTCACTGTCATTATCTACTTAAGTGAGTGTTTTGTTTTCCAAAGAAGACTTGATAAAAACAGTTGCAAATTATTATGCATCATGGCTGTCCATGGCGCACTTGTCATAAGTAAATAAATTATCCAGTATTTTGCTTAATAATATTTAATTTCTGTTCTTATGTCTAATCCAATCGCAAATAAATTAATACCGTTAGATTCGTCAAAGAATGCTTTTTTCGAAAAGTAGTTGTCAAAAAGGGGTCGCCATTTTAAAATTAATAGTTAGAAATGAAAACGTAATTTTGTCAACTTGTCTTATTCCTGTCTTTCATACTAGCAACTAAAACTTTGCGATTGTATTTTTTTGACATCACCTAAGGCCCTTAGATTAGTTTGCGTCCGATCATGGCCACCTAGATGCAATTTTAAAAGTGGCTCTAAAAAAATGAAGTAGACGTAAAAAGTTTTTAAAATGTCACATTCTGATCTAGAATTGTCTCAGAAATCCAAAAATGTTAAAATATACAGGGTGTTCCATTTAAAAATTCAAAACCGGGGCCATTTCCGGTGAAACCGGAAGTGGCCGGAAAGGGGAAAATATGCGAAAACTCTCCCCTTCACATACCATTTACCTGTACCAATTCTCATTTTGATACACATAATACTCTAGAAATTATGACTTGTCTAATAGATTCGTTGACACCCGGTATAGAAATCAGTTTCTTTTTCAAAGCTATTCAATGTTGACATACCGATATAAAAGATGGCGCACCCTGTATATTACCGCCCTGTTTGGTGAAAATTTCATATTCTAACAAATCGGAACCAATCCATCCCTTTTTTTCCTACGGCCTGAAAACTTTGCCAAATTACCTAATACTAACCAATAATCCATGATAATATTCATCTCTACGAGTTAAAGTAATAATTCAAAGTATTTTGATGAAATGGAAATTGTTGTACCCAAATAATTAAAAATATTGGACTCCCAAATTCCATTTAAAATTTACAAAGTTGACACCTTAGACCAACGACTCTTAACCTGTGGGACAAGACTCGTTTAAGAACGCGACGTGTCAGAAAAATGGGGGGTAATTTGATTGATTGTAGGAAGATACTAAACTTGTAATGGTGGTTCGAGACAAAAAATAAATGAATAATATAAATTTAGATAGAACCCCAAAAAGAACATTAATAAAAAGGCGCAATTGAATCTGGTATGGAAATTAGAATCACAAATACTGAAAGGTTGAGAAACGCTGGCTTAGACATGTTTAATTTTGGAATATTAACCTTACCTACCTGTCGTTATAAATGTAAAGTTGAAACCATTTAATCGCTTGTGGTGCTGCTTCAGCTACTTCTTCTATGCTACTAGTTGCTATAGTACTTAATGTATAAATTGTTCCCATGGCCTGTGCAGCTAAAATATGAACCTAGTTTTTTTAATCTGTGTAAAGTTATAATGATAATGATGGACCTGTTAATATTTATCTAAATATTAAATATTTTTATTTTGGTTTGTTTGAAATTTTAAGAATATCATTTTATTTAATTTTATTAATTATTATCAACCAAAATATAACCAAATTAACGTAACATTACAATTTCTAAATGGAATGAAAGTATCCTACCTCGGACATTGGCACACTCTCCCTCTGGATGAGCCATTCTTTGCATTGCTGTTGGTGATATTCCTACTGGAATCGCAACTTTTTCTCCAAGAATTGTTGTTGACAAATCCCTCTTGGCAACGTTTCGCAAACATTTTGGTCGAATTTTGTATCTAAAAAAAATCACATAACAAATTTTTGTTTTTTAATAGAACTAAGAGTTAGAAAGAATTGTATTTGTTGAAATTTGCCTTCGATACAAATATTTTTTTAATTTCTACTGATAATTTAATGATTGAATTTAAATCAATTTTTTACCTAGATTATACACAAATAGCAGTCAACTACAGGCGCGGATACAGGGGGGGGGGGCAGTGGGGGCGATCCCCCCCCCCCCCCAAGGGCTTTGAGTTCAAGAAAATAGACTCGATTTTGCCTCTTATACTATAGTTTATTCTAGAGAGAGTAATAAATCATTTTTTACCCTTTTTTTCTTCGCAAACAATCTGTGTTCTTTAGTCCGGTGTCTTTGGCAAAATTTGTTAGACACATATATTTTTCATAGGAATGGGTTAGAAATTTTATAATCAAAAATACCGATCTAATAATGGACTATTTGGGTTGCATAACAATAGATATTTGGATGTGTGAAGTGTTCAAAAAGGATTTTAATGCTTGTTATAGGCATCGGAAGGAGGTTTATTTTATCACTAAGTATTTATGGCATAGAATATTATTTCGGTAAGAAACTTAAAATAAAAAGTTTTTATAATATTATTTTTTTTCCTATGATTTCTTAATAATTCACATACATTACAAAATATAGATAATTTTGCCATATTTAACACAAACCACAACTGTATTTTTATTATTTTTAATTTTGGCATAGAAACCGTTTTAGGCACATTCAGATTAAAACGTAGCTTTATTCTCTCAAAAAATTCTAAGTTATAATTTAAATACTTACAAAATACCCATTGTCAAAAATACAAGAAGTTAAACATATATAAAAAAATAAATTCGTCCATATAATCTTAAAATTTTTTTGAGGCTGTCGGTCATTTTATTATTAATTAAAAACATTTTTAGGACATTCAAAGTTCATTTTATTTATTTCTTAAACCCTCTGCAGAATTACAACTAAATACCAAAAAGAGATTCAAATGTAATTAATTTTTATATGTTACAGTTAAAATTAGACCTACTTATTTTTATTTCTATTGCACTGACATATTAATTAAATTTATTTATTATATGGAAATCCGATAGCCCCAAAAAAATAAAATAAACATGTTAATTCTACACGCTTAAGAAAAAAATTAGGGCTAATTGGAATTAACTATATATAAAATTAAAGAGTGGGACACACTAAAATAAAAATATATATAAAAAATATATAAACAACATTAAACAATAAAATACAACAAAAATAAAAATTTAAATAAAAAATTGTGTTTACACTGGTAAACATTACGTATCTAATTCGTAATCAAAGTCAGTGAAGCTATCTTTGCTCAAATTAATTATAATCGGTTCCTCTATCTCACCGATCATGAGATAAAGTTTCCACATTTTGTTTGTTCTATTATTATATGGATTTTTCCCAATTTTCCGCAGTAACTTTATTCAAAAAAATCTTTCAATTTCTATTACTAGTTTTATAGGTTATGTTATTTCTAGCAACTCTACCTTTTACTTGAGAGAGATCTTTCCTTCTCCAACGGACAGTTTCCGGACGATCTATAAGAACAGATTTCCTATCTGGTTTTTCCCAGCAAAAAGTAAGTTCTCTGAGCAATTTCTAGAGCTCAGTTCTTTTAATTTCAGGTAAATTCCGATCTTCATTGATTTTAGTTACAATTTTGTCGACGGTTGGGATCTGCTTCTCATAATAAAATGTATGTACAACTCCTTTTATCACAGTATATCACAGATTACTTCTGCATAATTGCGGGTTTGAGCCTTTGGTTCTTCGGTTCTGAAATGGATATCTAGCTTCTCATATGATCGTGGCTAATACGTACGTATATATCGAATGAAATTCAGGTATATTTGGTAATGTCACATGATTCTGATTCTTGGCTTTTAAATTTATATATTAATAATATCGGTTATGCCATAGTTCATTTCAACTTTTTAATGTTTGCAGATGAATTTAAGCTCTTTAGGAGTATAGAGTCTAAAACAGATATTTTGGGTCTGCAAAGTAACCTTGATGGCACATTTTTGTCGTCAGTGAGGAACGGTCTGAATCTCAATGTGAAGAAGTATTTCGCTGTTACTTGCAGTTGCATAAATATGAGAAATTAAATACGTATTTTTGAAGGGCATGATTCTAGAATCAGTCTCTGTGGTTCGCGAGTTGAGTGTATTATTTGATATTCAACGTTTTTTTAGAAACTATATTAATAAAGTTGTCAAGGAGGGCTTTAGAAAACTGGAATTTATTGGCAGATATGGTAAAGATCTTACTGTTGATTCATTTGGGGTACTATGGTATGGTATGGTTCTTTGGTTCGCTCAGGTCTTGAATATACCTCTGTGATTTGTTCGCCGGTTTATCAATGTCAACGTAAGTTCTTGAATACATTAGCTTTCAAGGGAAAGATAAATATTTATAACAATTTTGATTACTGAATTAATTATGATAGTGTAACGAACTCGTTTGGCCTGAGGTCGTTGTGGTAGCGACGATATTGCAAGGATGCGCTATACATGTTTAAGTTTTTAAACGGACGTTAACAGTTCCTGTTTATTACAGTGTATTAATTTTAATACAGTTTATAGAACTAGGAGTAGTGCCATGTTCATAGTGCCACTGCATCTGATTAATTACAGTAGCCCTCTTTCACGTATGGTTCGCTCATTAAGTGATTTTGGTTTGGATAGTCTAATGCTTCACTGCGTTGTTGTACTATCTGCTTTTATGTATATTTTTTCTTCTTTCATCTTTCTGACAAGTTATTTTATTATTTATATTAGTGCATCGGTCTTACTTACCTTTAGTAGTTATATTATCTTGGTTTTTTATTGTAAAGTATTGTAAAACTTTAAAAAGGATTTTTCCGTTAAAATAAAATAAATAAATAAATAAGTATGTAAATAAATAAATGTTTTGCTACTCAATCTAGAAAATTTCATCATCCGTTTTTCTCAGAAAAATCGAGGACACGTGTTTTACTAACTTACTGATAGAAAAAATCTGTGCACTGTGGCGTATTAAATTTTTCCGCTATACATAATGTAAATTGTATTTCCTTAGATGTTAACACTGTGATACTTACATCAAAATTGTATACAAAAAAATTTTAATACACTATTAACATTATTAAAAACACCAATGTAAATTTAGGAGAAACACATGTGAACAATAACTAGATTTACATAAATTTTAAAACTAAAACTTGGTCGAAATAAATATCTATTTTTCATTGTCGTAATTTTTCTATAGATAGACATTTATCAGCTAAAAAATAAGATAACAAATTGATACAGTTTCTTTTCAGGGTTGTTTAATAAATAAGCTTAGCCTATGTTTTGTGTTTGGCGATGGAGACAACATTGAGTTTTACTGTTTTCTTGATAAAATAAGAATTTATCAATAAATTTGCTTGAAATTAAGAATAATACGTATATTCTATTCAGTGAATAAGAATATGGTAGAAAGTTAGTGAAAATTGCGAAATTTCTAAAGACCATAAAATTAGCCTATTTTGTGAACCTCGTATTTGAAACCAAAATGTGTGCTAAGAAAAGTTTCAAGATTATCAAAGTTGAGGAACTTGAGTTGCTCAGTTGGATAAAAGTTTTGACATTAAATGTCTCGACAAGGCAAGAAAATAAACAAGTTTATCTGATCTCAATTTAAAATTTAGGTCACGTAGAATACCAAAAAAAATATCAATGACATTAAAAAAATTTTAAATTCATCCCTGGGACAGGATAAAACTACCCCCATACAAGAAAAATGAAAATAAATTATAAAATATTTGAAAAAATTTTGTTCATGAGTGATAATTTAAGCTTAAGAATTTTTACTCCACCTGCTACTCTGTTGTAAGTTTAAGGAGTTCAACTGTTCTTCATATTTTATCTTATCGTATCTTTGCAGAAGACAAATTATCGTAAAATACATCTGGCACATATTGAAGTAACAAGCTTTTTCTAATTTATCTTATTATATCTTTTATCTATATCTATTAAAACGTACCAATTCTTTTTTTTTTGTATTCGGCTAATGTTTCACCAATTTTCTTCTCTTGTATTTCTATTGTAACTTTCTTCTCTTGTTTATTACTATTGTAACTTCCTCATACTTATTACTATTGCAAATTTCTAAATGTCTTATTAATTTTAAGAAAATTATAGGTCAACTAATCTACGTTTTGATATACTACACGGTTAGTACAAAAAGAATTATTTGTTTTTTGATACCCATTAAGAAAATTTAACTTTTATTTTGACAGCACGTATTGTGGTTATAATTTTAAGTAAGGTTTAATGTAGTCTCTCATATTTTATCTGCCATATTAAATTGTAAAAAATCAATTTCAGATTCATAACCCGCGATTCCGTAAACTATCTAATACCAATTTTCAAAAAATGTAAATTTTTAACACACCATATTGAATCTGCCATACTGAATTTTAAAAAAATTATACTAAACTCTTAATCTTATCTTAATCTACACCCTCGAAAACTCCTCAGTACCAGTTTTGGATCTAATACGGAAATATACAATTTTTGGATCGATATACTGCATCTGCCATAATGAATTTGTTGAAAACAATTTTTAAACTCATAATCTCCACCCTTAATCACTTTTCCACTTCAATTTTGAATAAAATTGAGAGATGAATAATTTTTAATTCGCCGTAGTGATTTTTTTAAAATAATTTTAGATTCATTATATACGACCCTAAAAACTTCCCATAGTAATTTTGGAGAAAATCAGACACAATCAATCAAAATAATATGGGACCACCGCAGCAACTTCCGGAACATAATGTAATTTTTTTAATCGAGAAGCCATTTCGAAGAATCGACGTTCATACATAAAAAAATACATTTGTTTGAAGGCTGTTTATGGTCGGTGGAGAGCAAGGAAGTTAGAGGAGAGGATATGAAAAACTACAAAAATAGACTAAATGCCTAAGAAATTAACAACATGCAAAAAATGTCATAAATTGACATCAAGTGCCTATGTGGAGTAAGCGCAGTAGTAAATTTGTTGTATGACGTTGGCAATATGAGAACCAGAAAACAGAGCAGAATTTTGCGAAAGTGCGGCATCCCGGCCTATTCTTTGTTTCTAATGTGGTCGTTTTGTCGTCCCGATGTTTAAAATTCTCTTGATTTTTTTTGTTGTGCGATGCAGTGACATTAGTTAAATTTCGGAATTTATATTTGTGTATGTTATCAAGATATGGAATTGTTTTGTAAATCTTATTAATTCATTATTTTCGATAAATACGTTTTTTATATTTTGGTAATTATTTACATTATCGTAAATGTAAGAAAACGACGTTTTTTGGAGGACGTAGAACAAGATTTTGGCTTTGATTTTTCACTATTTTTTCTCACTTTCTCGGAACACTCAAAAAATGCCAAGCGTCACTTCACCAAGCAATTTTAATTCTGAAGAAAAAAACGAAATTACATATTTATTTTCAATAGTACTAGTTAAAATATCATGTATATGTTATATTTCAGATATTTTTGCACAAATTCTAATGAATAAATTTTAAAATACATGTATTTTCAAACTCATGAAAACGACTAATATTCGTTTGACACGTTGCTAGATGTAAAATACTTTCGTGGTATAAACTATAAAATTTCACCATCTCAATCAACAATATAGTTCAAGTTTTGTAATGTTTTATACAGTCTCAAGGAAAAATTAATCTTAACCAACCAAACTCTTTGTTTACTTCAGGTTTAACTTGATTTTGGTTTATTTGTAAAATATAAACTAATTTGAATTAACCTAAATTGACCTAGACTTATACTTTCGTAATATAAACTATAAAATTTATCTATTACAGTTAACAACATAGTTTAATTTTTGTAATGTATAAAAAAGTGTAAAATTTCACAAAAATTGTATTTGCAATCTGGCAACAGCGCTAATTTTTCGGGTTTTTAGGAATGAGTCACACCAATATTTGATGACGGAAGCCATTTTGTTTTAATTTGTTCTTTGATACTTTTCTAAATATTTCCGACAAAAATGGGCAAATTTATGTGTGTCGTGTGTGAAATTTGTCGTTGTAACAAAATTTTAACGATTTAGTGCAAAAAATTTAACTTAAAGTAAAAAGCATTTTTTACTGTTTTCCGCAAAACTGAGGAAAAATTACGGAAAACGAAAGTCAGAATCGTGTTCTACGACCTCAAAATAGGGGGAAGTACCGAAATGTTTTCAAAAAAACGTCGTTTTTCTAGATTTCCCATAATACAAATTTTTACCCAGAGAATTATGTTCAAATACATTAATCATTTAATAATGAACTCTAAATTGAAATTTTTCCAATATAATAACGTAATAAAATGTTGCTCAAGTCCAGTCATGTCTCCTGACCTACTGCGTAACTACAGTATAGCCCCTTTAGGCTTGATTCTCACTATAATGCCGTTCTCGATACGATTTCGGTTCGCTCTCGGTTCGATAATATTTTTTTTAAATGAAAGAGAGTTTACGATGTAGAAATCTCCGCGACTGAGAGCGTATCGAGATCGTATCGAGAGCGGCACTATAGTAAAAATCAATCCTTAAGGGGAGTACCGCTTTACATACCGGACCGAATTTATTTTACGGTATTCTCCTTCCTTTTACCCGCTCCAACTTCCTTGCTGGACAGAGAGTTTTTTGATGTTTGAAAGACATAAATCGGTTTACTTAATCTTGCTTTCAGTTTTATTGCTTATCGTGACTTTTTTCAGTGTTTTTAAGTATTAGAGATTAGTATAAATTGCGAAGTTTACAATTAAAATCAACAAACATTGTTAGATATGGTTTACATATTGAAAATAACAATAATAATAATTTAGATAACCCCAAATTCGTACTTTTATGTATTCTAGAATTGACGTAACGATTATTATATTATACTCGTTTAAATAATGCAATTAGAAAAAAATAGCATAGAACCGTTATGTGTGCGCCAAGACATAAAATATCTACTGTTTATCAACACACTTTTCCGAATATAAATAAAAATATTATTACGTTATTCAGTATTCAAAAAATCGTGCTCTAGTTCTAACGATATGCTAATTCTTCAGGGGTAGGGGTATGTTTGAAGGGTCGAATTTAGAATCTCCTTCCTTTAGAATTTGGCTAAAACAGACGAACCTTTTTTAACGTAATAATAATTTTTATTTATAATTTTAAGCTATAAAAAATAAACTACGTATTTTATTTACTTACCGCTTCCTATTTGGTAAGCAGTTAGTCACAGGTTTTAGAAAGCAGATTAATTAAAAATTGCTCTTATTGTTAAACATAATCAGTAAATATTTTAAAATGTCCAAGCGTGCAAGAAAGTTATTGCATTAAGTACCGTTTCTTTTTAGACCACCTGTGACGATTAATTTTCCATAACGTTGACACTTCAACTTTCTTGCCTCAGCTATCGGTTCTCAATTTTTATATATCACTTATATTTTCCTTCCCACACGTGGTAATTACAATTTTTGCCAAACAATACAACGTAAAAATTAAAACTTACGTAACAATCAAATTATCTATTAATAACATACAACTGTTGCTGATTTTTAATGCCTAATTATCTTTTTTAATTATTTGTTATTTCAAAGGAAATATGTAAATTGAATTTTTGAACTATGCTGGAAATGAACTTGAACTTTTCGGGTGATCTATTTTGTTTTCAAAAGTTATGAATTTAGATTCGAAATAAAAAAAAAACATTGATGGTGTAATAAATATTTATAACACCGTGATGTGGTGGCGGCACCTAAACTGTTTTCAACAAATGCAAATTTATCATTTGACAAAATAACAATTCATCCTACATCATGCAATAATAGAGACTTCTAAATATCAAAATCTCCTTAATATAAAGATGCACAGCCACGTTCGGGAAAAGAAGGTTCTTGTGTTTTATATCTAATAAGAAAAGCCAGTAAAGTTCTGGGTTAAAACAGAGCCAGGCACAGACAAGAAAAGCCTAGATCAAACTTCCAAACTTATTGAAATATTTACTGCCTTGTGAATAGTCTTATATGCCAGTTGCACACTAGGTGGCGCTACGCTGCACACGTAAACCCGTTGTTATTCTATCCGTGTTTAACAATGCAATTTAAAGAACATTACCGTCTTGAAAAGTTAGATTGGCATTCTATCTACTGTCCTGTTTCAATTACTGGCTTACAATGTTGCCAATTTTACCGTTTTAGCGGTAGATGTACCGTTTTTCAATGAGAGCTACTACCGTGTATTCACTAACCGTGTGGATTATAATTTATTACATATTTATTAACCTTAATATTATTATACTAATTGTAAAATAGGTACATTATGAAATCTAAACGATTTCATGCTTAAAAGCCGAAAAAATTTCTTCAAATCACTAGACCGTTGTTTTTCTTTCCTTGTTTACCAGTGCACATAAAAAAGAGCAGATACAAATCTGACTTTTCACAGATAGAACAGATTTTGTATATAGAGAGGATGGTAGAAATTACGTAATTAATATTTTTAATTCTCCTTTTTCGCTCAAAAACAAAATAAAAACGAGAGTAGTGATAGTAATGCAGGTCAACAAGTTAATTATAAAAATGAACAAAACCGATTTGTATTCATATTGATTTTCTTAAGTTTAATGAGATATGGTGGCAACGCTGCTGGCTTGAGACTGTTGCGCTGTCCTAATATTACCGTGCACACAGAGATAATTCTGCCCTAGTTTATTAGTCTGGCCCGGCTACTGGCTTTCTTGTGCAAGCGGCTATAGCCATGGTAACTAGGCGAGCGGTGAACCCCCAAAATTATGACAAGCATCCATAACTCTTTGACAACCGACCGAGGCCCGTATCCTCGAAAGCGTAATATGGAAAGTGATGTGAATGGCGATGTGAACTGTCACTTCATACTTTTGACAGTAAAAGGCGTATTCTTGAAAAAGCAATCTTGCCAGATATGATTTTTTCGAAGAGTCAAGACATAATTTTTACAGCTTATTCAATCGTAAGATTCAAGAAATTTTGAACTATTCATTACTCTTTTTTTTTAAAGCTGAATATGTTTTCTTTCTTTCCACTTGAAAAGAAATTGGATGTAGTATCACATCCACTTACATCGTGAAGAGATAGAAGTGAGTCGGGATTGGTATATATCTTCGTAGATCTAACAGAGAAGTAGTTTAACCTGTATAAAATCATATTCTTTGATAACGTTCGAAGAAGAAGAATTTAACTGTATAGTATGTTTATTTTACCAAGCAGAAAAAAGCTAAAAACATTATTCATGTGAATATTAAATATTTTATGAGTTTTTATTTTATATCATATATGAAAAAGATGATATTCCGTCACCTCTAAACAACACATAAAAAAAACAGTTAATGTATTTTCTCACACCTGCACAGCCAGTTATTTTTGTCATACCTATATATTTTCATTAAATCTGCGAGAACAAGACTTCTCTGCACTTTCACAAGTTTTTCCTCTAAGAGAGCGCAGTAAAACACTTTTTGAAAAAATAACTTTGTTTGTAGTCATAGCGGCACATAAAACGACTTTTAGTAACATAACAAAAAAAACCACACACCGATATAGAAAAATAAATACGTAAATACATCGGTAAGTACACAATAAATAACTAAAACTAAAATTAGAATGAAATACCAAGTGTAAACAGAACAAGCCAGAAACTCGAAATAATTAACTAAAGTCATCCGGCAACAAGTATATTCTTGATTTACTTTATTTAATAGCATTTCAGACATTCAAGGCCTTGCGCAAATTTAGTTTAAATTTAAATAGCTGCACACGGAAAATTTTAATATATAGTACCATCTTTCTTGCTCTCATATAAACCTCGGTAAATCTTCGTCTTTACACAGTGCCACATCAATAAATGGCACTATCTTATTTTGTCGATCATAGGAAATCGGCGCTTGTTAAGCTGTTGTTCTGTTGCCAAATGTTCAAATTAATATGATAAGGGAAAAATTGTCCGGATGAGTTTAAAGTACAAGTAATAAAAAAATATTTAAAGAACATTAAGTAGAGCCAGAGCATTGTGGTACTACCCTACGAACTGCTACAGCTGCGTGGAGCAGTTTTCACTTAATAGCACCTAAATTTATAAGAAATAATGATAATTATTGTATGAATTCTTTCTTCAAAAAACCTTTAAATAGGAGAAGGACCTGGAAAAGCCCGAATGGTATCACAAAAAACGAAATCGATTATATTATAACTAACCAAAAAAACATTTGCGAAGATATCACTGTCCTTAACCAATTCGACACCAATAGCGATCACCGCTTGATCAGAGCTGCGATTACCATTAACACCAGATGGGAAAGAAATAAATTGATAAGAAGAAAACCCATTCCAACAAACGAAATACTAAAACAAAACAAGGAAAAATTCGAACACGTAACAAAGAATAAACTTAAAAGTAAAGAAGACCAGGAAGAAATGGACATCAATGAATTAACACAACACATTAATAATAGCATACGAGCAGCAACAAAAGAGATATGCTTTAAAAATAAAGAAAAAAGTAGTAAAATCAGCCCGTATACCAAGAACCTCATAGAAAAACGAAGAAATGTGGACCGAAACTGTGAAGAATATAGGGACATAAATAAAGAAATTAACAAAAACATAAGGAGGGACATAAGATAGCATAATACAAAAGCGATTAAAGACACGATAGAAGCTAACAAATCAATGAAGGTTCTCAGATCTCAATTGGGTAGGGGCCGGACAAAAATTTCCGGACTTAAAACTAAACAAGGCCAATTAGTTAGTACCCGGGAGGAAATCACGATGGCTGTCCAGGACTTTTATACAGAGTTATACAGTCCAAAAACTCAAGGACCTTACTACGAAAGAAAGGAAGTAAGTCGGTTCAGAAGAGATGCCCGAAATAAATACCGCAGAGTTAATGAAAGCGCTTAGTCAAATGAAAAATAATAAAAGCCCTGGCGAGGATCGTATAACCGCCGAAATGTTAAAAATAGGGGGAGAACAACTAAGAGAAAGCGTGAGAATTTTGTTGAACAAGTGCTTAATATATGGAAAAATACCCGAGGCATGGGGAAACGCAGAAGTCATCATATTATACAAAAAAGGCGATAGAAATAACATAGAAAATTATCGGCCAATTGGCTTACTGTCCCACTTGTACAAACTTCTTACAAAAATAATAACTAACAGACTGATGCAAAAGTTGGACGCATACCAACCTTCAGAACAAGCCAAATTTCGCAGGAACTTCAGTACAATAGACCATCTACAGACAGTACACACGCTTATCGAAAAAACCACGGAATATAATATACCTCTGCATTTGGCTTTCGTTGATTACCAGAAGGCGTTCGATTCTATCGAATCATGAGCAGTTCTCAAAGCACTGGACAATGCTCGGATTGATTCAAGATACTCTGCTCTGATTCAGCATATATATGAAAACGCTTACATGCAAGTTACAATAGACAAGGATATAAAAACCTTGAGGATACCTATAAAAAGAGGCGTACGTCAGGGAGACACAATCTCTCCAAAATTGTTCACGTTGGCACTTGAAGATGTATTTAGGGGCTTGGACTGGCATGACAAGGGAATTAACATAGACGGAACACGACTAAACCACTTAAGATTTGCTGATGATATTGTTATAATCAGTGATTCACCAGAACAACTCCAATGTATGATACAAGAACTTCATCAAGCATCAGCTAGGATAGGACTCAAAATGAACTTGTCAAAAACAAAAATAATGAGTCTAGAACAAATACAAATTAAAGTTGAAGATAAAATAATAGAAAACGTAAGAGAATACATATATCTAGGTCATAAAATACAAATAGGGAAGGAAAACCAATTGGCTGAAATTCCTAGAAGAATAAGTCTCAGCTGGGCAGCTTTTGGCAAACTCGGATTCATTCTTAAATCCAGTAACACCCCCATAAGTCTGAAAAGAAAAGTCGTGCATCCTGCCAGTTCTTACTTATGGTATTGAAACAACCTCCCTAACATGTAAAGCCATTAATAAGCTTCGGGTTACACAACGAGCAATGGAAAGGGCTATACTGGGAATTAGTTTACGAGATAGAGTTCCAAATGAAGAAATCAGAAGAAGAACAGATGTGAGCAAACGAGTAGCGCAGCTAAAATGGAGATGGGCTGGACATATCGCAAGACATGACATAGACAGATGGACATACAAGATAATAGCATGGCGGCCAAGAAAGAACAAGAGAAGTGTAGGCAGGCCCCAAAAGGGATGGCGTGACGACATCCAGAAAATTGCCGGAAAAAACTGGATGGGGATCGCTACGGACCGACAGAAATGGAAAAATATGGAAGAGGCCTACATTCAGGAGTGGATGAAAACGGGCTAATATGAATGAATGAATGAAATGATAATTACGACGCACTTAAGGAAAACATGTATCAAAAGACGGATTGCAACATATTTTTGAAAGCCATCTTATTTCATCCCCGCTTAGATTTTTTCCGGGACAACTAGTGATCTGTAAGTCATGAATACATTTAATGATTTCATTATAGAATTATAGGTGTGGAAGAAGGATACCAGCGAGAATGGAATACAGAAACTCTGGCAGATTATTGATGGAGACTTGTTAGAAATGTCCCAGAAGAAACAAGAAACAAAATGGGCTCATGTTTAGTTTTTGAAATACTGTAAACATGTTATTTGTCCTAATTTTTTGACAACGTGTTTGGAAAAATATATAAATATAAGAAATTATTAACAAAATTACATTAATAAAGATTATTAATAATTTAGAAAATCTTACTTTGAAAAAGCTCTCCTGTTATTCTCCAAAGTTTCCTGCCGTCCAGCACCACTTCGATAATAATCCAGAGCGTTCCTTGGCAATACTTTATAAGCTTGATCTTCAAAGTCTTTAACGCACACCAAGTCATTCATTTTACAAAAATTGTATTGCAAATTTACAGATATTTAATATACAGTTGACCTTCTTATTACCCAGAATATTGTGATATTAATAAGAACGATAACAAATTTCTTTCTGACTTTATAATTTTTACAAGAGGTTAATATCAGGATCGGCTTATATAAATTAACATTTTGTTAGATATTTAGAATAGTGCAATCAATATAAAACAAGCGTTCCAGCAAAAAAAATCATTTTTGGGTTTGGGGGGATGATATTAGTTACGTCAATTTGCTACTAAAGTACAGTAGAACTAAAATAATCAATAGGACAACTCGACTTATGCCAGCCAAATCTTTCGGTGACCTCTAAAAGTCCTAACCTTAATTGATAATATATATATATATATATATATATATATATATATATATATATATATATATATATGTAATATTTTTAAAAATATTAATATAAATCATGTCGATATTTTTCAAATATATGATTATCACACATGGACGTAAAATATTTTGATAATTTATTAGATTAGTGTATTGAGAACTGAAATAAATATTCTTTATATTTATGTAATAAACGAAAAAATAAAAACTTTTTTAGGAAAAGTTTATCAAAAAATCCTGGAATGAATCACTTTCCGAAACAAGCCAATAGTCAATTATTATACGATAAAAATGATCTACTATTTTTAGAGTCATTTCTGTCCGTCTCTATATCATAGCATTTTAAGTTCGTCGGTTTATAATTTTTGCAGGGAAATTCTGCAGACACATCATTACAGTAACTCAAATAAGAGATCAAAAGCGAAGTAGTAAATAATTAGGGTACCTCCATGTAGGCGCGGATCCAAGGGGGAGGGTGATCGCCCCCCCCCCCCCCCAAGAGCTTTGAGTTTAGGAAAATGGACCCGATTTTTCCCCTTATACTACAGTTTATTTAAGAACTAGAGAGAGTAATAAATCATTTTTTACCCTTTTTCTCTTCGCAAACTATTTGTGTTCTTTAGTCCGGTGTCTTCAGCAAAATCTGTTAGACACATATATTTTCCATAGGAATGGGTTAGAAATTTTATAATCAAAATTACCGGTCTATAATAATGGACTAAAACGTAGCCTTATTTTCTCAAAAAATTCGAAGTTATAATTTAAATACTTACAAAATATCCATTGTCAAAAATACAAAAAGGTAAACATATATAAAAAAATAAATTCGTCCATATAATATTAAAATATTTTTGGGGCTATCGGTCATTTTATTATTAATTAAAAACATTTTTAGAGAATTTGACGTTTCGGTTTATTTATTTCTTAAACCACTTGCAGAATTACAATTAAACACTGAAAAGGGATTCAAATGTAATTACTTTTTTTATGTTATAATTAATATTAGACCTACTTATTTTTATTTCTATTGTATTGATATCTTAATTTAATTTACTTAATTATATGGAAATACGATAGCCCTAAAAAATAAGTTAAACATGTTAATTCTACACGCTTAAGAAAAAGACACAAATAAAATAATAAAAAACTTACAGCTAATTAGAATTAAATATATATAAAATTAAAGAGTGGGACACACAAATAAAAATATATAAAAAAAACATATAAACAACATTAAACAATAAAATACAACAAAAACAAAAATTTAAATAATAAATTGTGTTTACACTAGTAAACATTACATATCTAATTCCTAATCAAAGTCAGTGAAACTATCTTCGCTCAAATTAATTATAATTGGTTCCTCTATCTCACCGATCATGAGATCGAGTTCTCACATTTTGTTTTATTCTTTTATTATATGGATTTTTCCCAATTTTCCGCAGTAACTTTGTTCAAAAAAATCTTTCAAAAGTTTAGTTAAATTACTAATTTTGTTAATTGTGTTATTTCTAGCAATCCTACCTTTTACTTGAAAGAGATATTTACTTCTCCAACGGACAGTTTCCGAACGATCTATAGGAACAGATTTTCTATCTGGTTTTTCTCAGAAAAAATTAAGTTTTCTGAGCAATTTCCAGAGATCAGTTCTTTTAATTTCAGGTAAATCGCGATCTTCATTGATTTTAGTTAGAATTTTGTAGACGGTAGGTATCTGCTTCTCATAATAAAATGTATATACAACTCCTTTAATTGTAGTTTTCATTTCTTCTTCCAACGAGGTTTTTCATCTGCCTGTGATCGAATGCGGCTTGGGAGTACTAAAAATTCCAGTCGTTTTTTCTCCTTCAGTATTCGGTACATAGTAGATTTTCCAACTCCTGTCATGTTGGAATACATCTCAATAGAGCTTTTAACATTATTATCTAGATATTGATATCTGAAGGCATCATAAACATTCATCGTAATAAGTTTTTCGTTGAGGAAAAAATGCCCTGGTTTAATGATTTTGGAATAAATATAGAGATGAAAGCCATATCTCTTGGGTATCTCACTAATCTGAAATAATATATAAAAACAAGCAAACAAGATAAATCACCAAGAAGAAACTGTAAGGTGTATTTTGCTCACTGACAGAAATTAAATTAAACTATCAGAATTTTTATGTTGCAGTAAATTTATAAAATATATTTAAATATAATGAAATATAATTAGATTTACGGCAGTTCTCA
The DNA here is from genome assembly GCA_034092305.1 of Diaprepes abbreviatus. NCBI lineage: Eukaryota > Metazoa > Arthropoda > Insecta > Coleoptera > Curculionidae > Diaprepes > Diaprepes abbreviatus. Next base: position 45,662 of record JASJET010000135.1, read on the forward strand.
GTTACCGGCGGCACTGGAGCAGGTACATTGGAGGTTTCGGTAACAGTTTTATTACTCTCTCTAGTTCTTAAATAGAGTATAGGAATGTGTATACTTGCGATCGCCGCCCCCCCCCCCTCCCAAGAGTTTTGAGTTCAAGAAAATAGAACCCATTCCGCCTTTTATATTAGGAATAAGTATGCTGCTTGCACTCCCCCCCCCCCTCCGCGTTGACAACTTGTTTTTCTTGCCATACTGTACTTTTGTGATATCACCGCCCCCCCCCCAAAGACAGAGGCTGGATCCGCCCCTGCCTCCATGTGTATATAAACTAGGGGTGGAAAAATTTTTAGTTCACTCTATTCAATTGGATATCGTTGGATAGTTAAAAAATACGAATAAATGTTTTTTATTACATTTATTATTTAGTAATTCTATTCACGAAATATGAGCCTCCACTAGTTTTTACCGTGGATTCAATTTTTACGATGGAAGATAAATGTTTCTATTTGAAAAAATCACTTTGACCTATTACGGTAGTCGCCAAGTTCACCACAAAAATACCTTTTTTAATTTTGCCTTATCATTCTTAAGTTTTATATTATTGAGCCATTCCCCTATTTTTCGCACGCAGTTTTCTGGCATCATAGTACCCCTCTCAGTATCTTAAAAAGGCATTTTTTGGTCTTGTGCTCATGAGAATTTTTGATCAGGAGGTCAAAAGTTATCGAAAAAAAAGTGGTTCAATCCGTCAGGGATCCAAAATCACATTTACGGGTATGTGTGATTTTTTTAGTTGTGCACGATAAATTAATTATGTTTTCAGAACATGTTTATTTGAGAGCATAGATTGCCAAAATGGAGACGAACTTTATATATTGTTTTTAAAAATGAATAAAAATAGTTAGTAGAATTATGTTCATATAATCCAACAAACAACGCAGGCCTATAATGTATAGTAATTTTCGTTGAAAATCATTCATCACACAGCCAGCTGGGATTACAGTAAGTCTAGCGATTTTATGACTTCATCATACCATACAAAGATACGACAAAAAATGTCCTATAATCCACTTTCCTTTTTATTTGTGTACTAAACGCATTTAACGTCAAGAAATATTTTTTGTGTTATCCCGAATGCAGCTTTATAATCTCAGAAACAAACCCTGAAGAAAATTTTACTATTGGTCTAGCCCAACCCTGAAGACTCTATAGGGACATTCGTCGTAACTTCATTTAGTAGTACCAGAACAAATGTTAAAATTTGTGTTTCTAATAAACAAATTGTCCAATAAAATAGAGTAACCCTTAAAAAAATGTAGCCTTAGTCTGAAATGCGTTGTTGTAAAAAAATAATTTGTGTATATTTTAAAAGGTAAGGGACCTTTTAAAATATATTAGAAGAAAATCCATATAATAAATAAGAAAAAATTACATATAAATATTTTAGTGTTATTTATTTCTTCATACTGTTTATAGTTAGTTGTTCAAAAATGTATGTTAAAAAATACTAATTACAAGTACGATCTAGTTATTTTTTGGAATATGAGCCGCGTCATTAAAAGAAGATATGTTCATTTAAGATAGAAAATTTCGGCAAAGAAGTATAGATACTTACTTAGTATCGATGAAAAAGCATTGAGTAAAAAAATATTCGGTATTTTTTGAAAGTGCTAATCTTTCGAAAGTATCGTTATCCTTTATTGATAATATCTATACCCCCTGACTATACATTGTTTTCAATTTAGAAAAAATGCAGATAAGATAAAATAAATAGCCATTAATTTAAATAAACTATTAAGACCATTTAATGTTCTAAAGGCATGTCGAAAATATATGGTTTTTTAGATAAGAAAATTATCTATTACTAATATTACTTAATTTGTTTATGTTACCAATTTGCATACAAAAAAAAGTACTGGGTATTTTCTGTTATTTGCGTACAAAAAAGGTCACGACTTTGCCAATAAAATTTCACCATTATATAGAAAAAACTGCATCATTGCACCAAATGTGTTTTAGTTATTAATGCCCTGTATTTAATAAAAATATATTTAAGAATGAAATCTTTATCACTAACTAGAATAATTTGCCTTGACCGAAGAGGTCCAGAAGGAAAAGATTTAAACAATTTACTTGAATAATAACAAATAAAAAACATAACAAAATAAATAGACTTTAACTGTTTTGTAAATGTACGTATAAGTATGGTTATAACCATGAACTTAAAATTTAGATTTCAGAAGCATATACTAGATGTCCCATGACGAACTACCGTGATAGATTTCTTGGAAAATAAACTTTGGGATATTTTTAAAATTTGGTGGTTTACTAAAGTCGACTAAAATATTTTCAAGATGGTGGCTCTTCCATTTATAGAGAAAGTTTTTGCTTATTTTAGATAAAACACTATATGGTATTTCATTTTTACATTGGTCGCAAAATTATAGACATATTTCACGTATAATGTCCTATACTTAGTCTAACAATTTTTGACATATTTTAAATATTATGTCAAAATAGGCGTTTGCAGGCCTAAACATAACTATCAATTTCTCCTAAATGAAAGCCTTTATTATTTAACTGGGGTTGGTTTCCTTCTAGAATGGACTTTAGTGGACTGTGTTAACATTTTGATAATAAATAAATAGAGGGTGATCAAAAACTAATATTAAATAACTTGAAAAAATCATTCAAAGTCGACCCTGTTTTTATATCTTATTTAGCATTACAAATAAGGATAACTTTGTATAAGGTTTTTCAGTTCCAGAAATTTGCAATTTTTGAAATATTGGCAATTTAAAATTTTTGTACTGTAAAAATGCTAAACCGTTTACCTACACAAGAAAATAACCTTATTTTAATAAATGTTCAAAACCTCCACCCTGAACTTCCGAACATTTTTCGCATCTCCGAGTTAGCTCGTCGTGGGTGGCTGCTCTAATTGAATCTGAAGATAAACTTTCGAACGCATCTCTTACCCTTGCAATAGAGTTCTCCATTATTGTAACTGGATTACAATAAATGATGTTTTTTATCGTTCCCCATATAAAATATTCTAAGACAGTCAAATCAGAAGAAAGAGGAGACCACAGAAAAGAAGGTCAGTTGTTCGCAATCCACTGTTGCTTGTAAGAAGTTGGAACTGGAACGGTTCTGTGTGGTGGGGGCCATCGTGTTGGTAAAAAATTTGCCTATGTTCTGATAGAGTGAAATTGTTTAAATATCGATTATCTAACTCTTCTAGAATACTTAAAGATCTTCCTCCTACAAAAGTTAGTACATAATTTAAATTGAGGACATAATTTACTTTGTACTATTAATGAATTACCATTTTAAGTTTTCTTCATAAAAACGTAGTTTTAGTATTTCATTATTTCTTACAGCACAAAATATGTTAAATTGTCAGGTTTCTTCAAAATTTCGCAATCTTACTGCATGAAGATTTGCATCACTCCAAAAATGGAAATTGTGTCTGCTGAAAAAACCATTTTCCGAAAATTTTACCTCGTCAGTTCAAATTATGTTGTCCAAAAATCGAGGGTCGTCTTGTATTATCGCAAAATTGCACTCTTTTCGGAAAATCAGTACCTCTTAGGTATTGAACCAAAGATATTAAATAGGGGAAAAGTTGTGTTTCAACAGAATTTTATGTATTGAGCTCTTCCAGAGCCACTTGTCTTAACGATATGATAGGATATGCCGCAAAATATCCCAGAATTGCAATTTCAACATTTTCATCATTGAGAATAGGTTTCCTTTTATAAATTTTTGACTTAACGATATGAAAATTTTTGAAATTTTGCAATATTTGTTTTACACTGTTCCATGACGGTTTCTGTTTATCTGGATATCTGTCAGCAAATGTCTGGCATGTTCTTGATAAAACTTTGTTACGTTCCCCATAGATAATAATCAAATCTAAATAATCTTTGTGCTTATAATTTAATCGCTCCAGCATGATTTTTACTAATAATTGTCAAATGGCTAGATATAATGACATTTCTGTGGTGCTCTATTGTTTTCTTTCGTCTCCTTTGGCCGTCATGGCCAACTAATAACGAAACTTAAAAGCCATATAGCGTTTTTACAATACAAAAATGTTATATTGCCGATATTTCAAAAACTACAAATTTTTCGAATAGACAACCTTAATCAAAGTCACCCATTTTTTAATGCTAAATAAAATAACATTATAAAAATAGGGGGTTTACATTAAGAAAAATCACTTTTAACGATTTTTTCAAATTAATATTTAAGGTTAGTTTTTGATCAACCTGTATTTATTTTTTATTAAAATATCAACACAGTATACAAAAATAGATCCTCTTTTAGAAGGGTATCTACCCCAATTAAACAAAAAAGGCTTTCATATGGGAGAAAATGAGAGTTATGTCAAAGATTATTCGAATCTTCTGTGAATATAGTTGGTTTATATGTATTCTCCTTTCAGGCAGAGAAAAGGAAAGAATATATACAAACAGTTGATTTCCTGCAAATACCACTCTGGTCCTCTCTCCATACACGTTTCGACCACCTTATGGTCTCGTCAGTGGAGCTGTATCGGACCGAGAACAACACGGTATGTCGGCAGAATATTGCAAACCTGCCACCTACCGACCTCGATGTGACTGAAATTTTGATTTTTTTAAAAATTTCTCACTACTCCGGTAATTCATAGATGTCATTCGACTGACGATCTTTTCAGTCTGACATCGAGGTCGGTAGGTGGCAGGTTTGCAATATCCTACCGATATACCGCGAAGGTTGCTGTCACTCCATTGACGAGACCATAAGGTGGTCGAAACGCGTATGGAGAAAGGACCAGAGTGGTATTTGCAGGAAATCAACTGTTTGTATATATTCTTTCCTTTTCTCTACCTGAAAGGAGAATACATTATAACAACTATTTAAATACGGCAGATATTTATTTCTTACTGAAGTTTTGATTTCTTAACAAACTCTTTGGTTATGGTTAGCCCTGCAAACACTATTTTTGACATAAAATTTAAAATAAAGACAGCTAAACTTTGGTATAGGATATTATAAATGAAATATGTCTATAATTTTGAGCATAATCTAAGAATAAAATAACATATAGAGTGTTCTACTTAAAATAAGGAAGAAGGCATCAACTTGTGGCATAACCGGAAGTGTCACCATCTTGAAAATATTTTAGCCGAATTGTCCCCATCGACTTTAGTAAACTGACAAGCTTTAAAAATGTTCCATAGTCTATTTTCCGAAAAATCGATCGTGGCAGTTCGTCATGAGACACACTGTATAGTAACCAAGAAAAACAAATCTTATTGTTCTACTCGGAAGTAAAAATAATAAAAAAATAAAATAAAATCGTATGTTACTTTTTGAGTTAAAGAGATTTTAGATTAAAATAAAGACCGTCAAACCTATTCTAAACCATACAATTGTATACATCCAAAATATCAATGCGTGAGGAAAAAACCATACCATTTTATGCGCCACAATCAAAGAGGTTTTAGATAAATCAAGACCGTCAAGCCTGTTACAAAGTATACAACTGTATATAGCCAAAATTGCTAAGAAAACATTTCATGCATCACAATAAAGTCTGGTTCTCCACCATATATCTCTTTTTTTTAAGAGTTGCTCGTACTCAACACATTTATTAATTTATTTGTTTATTTATTCTTGCAAATTACATAGCATTTTACCATTATTCGCAATTTAATTTATTTTGTTTCACAAAGACAATTCAACATCTTTAAAATAGCATTAAACATAGATTAAAACCAAAATGAAATCACAAAAGAAAAAGAAGGGCAAATTGTAATAAATTACAGCACATGACTAATTATTAGCGACATTGTCGGGTTATGCCGTTAACCTGGGGGACGTTATAATATTATGAATTCTAGCCATATATTATGCGAAGAAGCCAAGGACGTTTAGGTAAAAGCAATTGTTAATAGGTCGAAAAATTCCATACATTGCTGAAATCAGGTCACTTCATATTTAATAATATTTAAATAATTAAAAAATGTTAATAAAAAATAAAATTTCTTTAAATCCTAAGAACTTTATAATTTTTTACATATATAGCGTGAACTTAGCCACAAGGCAGTTAGCATGGTTACACGAGTACTTATGAGACACTAAACTCCTAATTCAGTAACAAGGTCTAACTTTAAAACCGGTCTAAATTGATACTAGAGGGTTTAAATTGACCAGTCAAGCAAGTTCTGAATCTTAAAAATACAAGGACCGGTAAAACTGAAAAATATTGTTTATAATTAGGGATACAACTATTCCTCTTACCGATTAAACATTTTTTATCTAAGTTTTTATTCTTAATAATCCAATATAAGCGTTTATTTGTTGATATACGTAACATAAATTATAACAATATCGTATGCAAAACAAAACTTGTTATCTCGAAAACTGTTCCCCAAGCAGTGGTTTGAGAATCCCTAGGGGTTCGTGAAAAAATATTGCAATGGCGCAATAGGCAACAATGTGTAATAAGAATAACGTCAGTCGATATAAAAACGCCGCAATCGCATATAAGGAGAGACAAGTCGAACTGAATCATACAATGAGCTTAAGAACCTCGAGTGATTTCAAAAAGATAAATGTGTTAGTAGTTAATGCATAGTGTGTACATAAATATTAGTAGTGTACACCAGTTTAGTGATTTCTTCTTGAGTAAATAAATTACAATGAACACCCAAACTTTACAAATTTGATATTTTATTTTAAAATTAAATTATAAAATGTCATGTGGAAGATACTTTGAAAACCACAATTTGTATAATACTAGGAGAAATAATAAATTCAACATATCAGTCTACTCCCTTACACTAACAGAACAAAGCCCCTACTATAATTGTATAGTCCTATACAATTCTCTTATACCAGAAATTAAGAATTTGTAGAATGTAAAGCATTTTAAGGATAGTCTCTTCAGTTACCTTTGTAATCTTGAGCCCTATAACTTGAATGAATACTTAAGAGCTAGGACAATAACTTAATTGTGTTGTTTTTTAATATACAATGCATGTACATCTGCACTTGGGTGAGTGAGGAGGAAGAGTGAGAAAAAAGAAAAAAAAACGAAAATATGACAGTGACTATTTACAAATGGGTTTTTATTTTACCGGGGAGAAGTCAGAACCTAAACCGCTTTTTGTAATTTGTACTGAAATCCTGGCCAACAGCAGTTTAAAACTATCTCTTTTTCGTAGACACCTTGAAACAAGACATCCGGATCACAAGGATAAATAAAAAAAAATTGGCAGGTAATAAAAATTCTAGTGTTTCTTCTTTTCTAACAGATTTAAACGAAGATAGGGTTAGTTACAGAATTGCGAGATCTTCAGAAGTACATACAGTGGCAGAAAATTTAATTGGACAATGTGACAAAGACATCACGAAGAATATGCTTGGAGGAAAAGCGGCAAAGGAAATTGACCTTGTCTCTTTATCAAATAATATAGTGTCGCAGATAATTAAGATTTGGCAAATGATGTGGAAAGTGAACTTTTAAAAGGAATAAAATTGATTTATTTCACTATTCAGCTTGATGAGTCGACCGATTTAGCAAACGTTGCCGTATTGTTTGTTTATGGTAGATACATTTTTAAGAATTTCATTTAAAAAGACATATTATTTGCAAAACCTATACGACAGGTGCAGCAATTTTCGACATGATCAATGACTATTTTGAAAAAAATGAAATAAATTGGTCTTTTTGTTTGGATGTGTGCACAGATGGTGCAAAATTAACGACCGGAACATTTTCTGGTCTTGTGGTGCGGGTAATGATCAACGAGAATATTGAATTTACTCATTACTGTATTCATAGACATGGCATATAAGCGCATTCCTGTAAGGTTATCCGGTACTAAATTTTATAAGAAAAACTCTTATTCTGTACGTTTTGTGAGGACTTTGGAAGCGTCCACGTTTCTTTACTACTTCATACAAAAATTAGATGGCTTTCTCGTGATAAGGTTTTGATCCACTTGTTTGAATTGAAGTCTGAGATTCAAGCATTTTTTGAAAACCATCGATTTTATTTGTTCTCTTATGTATCTGATATTCTTGGGTTGCAAAAACTTGCATACTTAGCCTAAATTTTTTCTAAATTAAATGATTTAATTATGTCTTTACAATGTCCAGGTATCACCATTTTCAGTGTTCATAATAGAATAGCAGTCATGTTAAAAAAATTCACTTTTTGGACTCAATGCCTGCAGGTGAACCAGTATGAATGTTTTGATTCTTTCAACACTATTTTATTAAAAAATGAAATCCAACTTAATGAAAATATTACAAGGAATATTATCGAACATCTCAAACAACTTCAATTTGGATATTTGGATCGAACAATTGGATATGTAAATCTTTTCAAGGAGAAATCACTTCGGATACTTCTTTAACTTATCCTCTCACAATTTCCTAAAAATTGTTTTTAAAGATCACTCGTTAATTGATTTTTAGCTCAATGTAAGAAATGAGTATCCTGTTTTGGCGGAAAAAGCCATTAAAGTTTTATTGCCTTTTTGAACAACATATCTATGCGAGAAAGAATTTTCAACATACACTTACCTGAAAGATAAATACAGGAACAGGTTAAATGGAACCTGATATAAGGCTCAAATTTACAGAAATCGCACCAAATTTTGAATTTCTTTGTTCCACCAAACAGGCACAAATATCACATTGTTAGATAGTTAAGGAAAAAACAATTCTAATTAAAACAATTGTTCTATAAAAAATAGGTTTTTATTAACATGGAAAGATCGGTACAAAATGTGTCACTGAAACCAGCAATGACGTCTTAATTACTGATCACTTTACAGTATTTCAGATTTAAAATTAAAACTGCCCGAAAATACTATTGTGGATAATATTTAAAAAATAAAATATGTGATAAGCATCTACTGCTTAAAAATCAAACGGAATTGATTTAAAATTTGGCACGAAAAGTCGACCTATTTTACCAATTTTAAATTACACGAAAAACAAATTTTACTTATTCGACACTTAGTCCGCATTACCTAATACACAATATCAATTCATTTAGAGTGAAATTCAATTACTTTATAAGAAAAATCTTGTATTTAAACAGTCCTTTTTAACTGTTCAGAAATGGCGTCCAAGAAATCTTGAGTATTTAAAAACATTCCATCTTTAACTTTGTCAAAGCCTCCGGCGATTGATGCTGCTAAATCTTTGGTGTATTTACCAGATTCAACTGTGGCTATACAGGCCTTTTCTAGATTCTGTGCAAATTTGACAACGTCGGGTGTGCCATCTAGATTACCACGGTGTTCAATACCTCTGGTCCATGCGAAAATTGATGCGATAGGGTTGGTGGAAGTTGGTAAACCTTTCTGGTGCATTCTGAAATTCATATTAAAATATGGTTATATAGTGTGTCTCAGCGCCGAATTCAAATTTAAAAACTCAAATATCTATGCAAGCAGTGGGGCTGGCGGGAGGGGAGGGGTAGCGTTCGATAGCTCAGTATTATCGCGCTTACGCTGTGAAAGCGTATTTATGTAACGGTTTAGTGAAGCAGGATCCAAGCTTTGTAATCATTTTAAAATCCGGCGTTTTAATGATGTACCAAGTATTCAGTCAAGTTGTGGCTAGCCAAGTTCAAAGCAACAGGATGACCATTCAATTGGACATCGAAATAAACCTGTACGATCAATTGAAAACATTAACCCCGTCGACGCTGCGGTTGAGGAGCATCCATGAAGATCAGTTAGAAAACATACTGCTTCATTGAATATCCATAGGTCAAGGCTTCAACGAATGTTGACATTAGGCTTAAAATTACATCCAACAATCCAAAACAAAAGCATCAGGAAGCATTACATAGCCCCAAAGTTACTATCTGGTGCACAATCGCCTAAGAAAATCATAGGGCCATTTTTTTCGAGAATGACAATGGGGCAACCGTTACACTGACTAGCGAGCGGTATATCGAAATGATAAATAATTTTTTTGTACCGCAGCTACGAGCATCGCATCTTGAGGAGTCAGATGTTTGGTTTCTGCAAGATGGGGCTACTGCCCACACAGTTAGGATCTCCACGGATACAATCAGAGCGCTATTTCTAGGTAAACAATTAGTCGCTTTGAATACATAATTTGGCCACCCAAATCGCCTGCCTTAACCCCAACTGACTTTTTTTTATGGGGTTATCTCAAAGCAAGAGGTTATGATACCACTCTCATGAATCTAAAGGCTAAAATTACGAAAGAAGTGAGAGCCATCTCAGTTAACGTTCTGCGACGTGTCACTGAAAATTCACGGGTACGATTTGAGGAGTGCGTTCGCCGTGATGGAAGACATAAAATCCGCACAAATGTACTATAATTTACCACAATTAAAATATTACAAATACAACAATTGTTTTTTTTATTATTATTATTTAAAGTTTGAATTCGGCGCTGAGACATTATTAATTTATTGACACAATCGTAAGATAAATTCACAGGGAGGCTATATAGTTTACAGTTATTAAAAATAAAACATAATTTGACCTAATCAAAACCGGAACGAACAGGAGATAAGATATTAAATACGTAAATAACAATATTTTGAAATGACTTATTTTTGAAATATTTTTACCAGCTAACAGATACATGATTATTTGTCTACTAAAATGCGTTGCAATAATTATTTAGTCTGGAAAGTGTTAAAGTATTTTACTCACAAGACCATTTCTTACCTGTAATGTCTGGTAACTGTTCCGTGAGCAGCTTCTGATTCAATAGTTTTACCATCTGGGCACATAAGTACTGAGGACATCATACCAAGGGAACCGTAACCTTGGGCTACTATGTCAGACTGAACGTCACCGTCGTAATTTTTGCAGGCCCATACAAAACCACCTAAAAATGAAAAATAACAAATAAAAGAACAGATGCATCACATCGGTTTAAACAAAAAGTTCTTACAAACATAGAATTGGGCATTTATCATCATTTAACAAAAATATAAATAAGTTTTAACAGATGGTTCGAAAAATCCCGAGACTAACATATAAAAACAATTTTTTGGTAAAATTCGACTTTATTCATCAACATTGTCTCCTTCTAGAGTGATACAATCATTCCAGGGCCGCTCTAACATTTCTATGCCTTTCTTATAGAACGATTTGTCCAAGCCTACAAAATACGCTTCCATTTTGGCGCTCACCTCTTCATTGAAGCCATATCTCTTTCCAGCGTGCATTGTTTTGAGGTTTGCTAATAGATAATAGTCGCTGGTGTCCAAATCTGGAGAATTCAGTAGGTGCAGAACTATTTCGAAGTGGAATCCATGCAGTTTTGCCATCATGGAGATCGACTTGTCGCACAATGCATTGTCTTGGTGAAAGAGCACTTTTTCTTCTTAATTTAGGACCGTTTTTTCGCCATATAATATTCGTTATTGATGGTTGTTCCCTTTTCAACATCGTCAGTGAATATGGACGCCATAAACCTTGCCAGCCTATTGTTGCATTTTTAGTTGCTTTGGTTGTCTGCTTTTCAACCTTCGCTCTCCTCCCAGTTGACAGCCGATTTAACTCCGGAGTGTAATGGTAGATCCATGTTTCATCCACTGTCACATATTGCATGAAAAAAATGCTCTTAAACAGCTCCAAACATCACTATGAGTCATTGGTTTTTGGTCAACTGTGACCAAACATGGTACCCGCTTCGAACAGAAATACCGCATACCCAAATACTCGTGTAAAATATACACGTCTATTAATATCTTTCCGATGTCAGTTATCTAACGCCCTTTAATTTTACAGATGTTCAAAATGATTTTGTGTATTTCTTTGATGTAACAGCTTCATTTGGGCGCTCAAAGCACCTGAACAAACAACAACAAATGGTTTCTTTCAACGGAGCAGATTTCTTATACCACTTTTAAAGATATTTTTTCCATGAAATAACCGTTTTTTTGTCAATATATGAAATTTCTTTTTTCATAGTTTTCAAGATATCAAAAGATGAGTCACTAAAAGTTTAATATCTCGATGACTAACGATTGAAAAGTCATTAAATTTTGGATATGTTATTAGAGTCGCCATCTATGTGCCAGTCTGGCAACTTATCGAACACCTGTTAAAATCCAGCTTATTTTAGGTTTGAATGATTTTTAAATTGATTTCAATTACTTGCTGAACTGAAAATTTCGAGCGTTTTGAACTGATTTTTTAATCTATTAAACAATTTAATTGCAAATTCAGGATTTAGCTGTTAATAGTGCAGTTTTGGGTCTAACACGATGGTTTTTCACGATTTGATAAATTTCTACATATAAGAGCTTATTAACTCTACTTTGAAATAAAAATACATTCTTTATGCGTATTTCTTTAATTTAGTTATTAGGGAAAATATAGTATATCAGCTGTGTAGAATTATAAACCAAACTATAGACAAAAATACTTTTCCAGAATGTCTCAAGCTGTCAAGAGTAGTGTCTATCTTTAAAAAGGGTGACCTTGAGAGTGTGAGCAATTATAGATCAGAATCAGTGGGTCCTATATTTGAGATCTTTGAGGTCGTGCTTAAAAGACCGTTGATCCGTCATCTGGAATCTAATAACTTGTTGAACCATTGCCAATTTGGTTTTCGTACATCTACATCAACAACATTAATGTCTTAACGAGTTTTATGCAGGATTGTTTTAAAAATAGGAAGTAAGGCTGGGCATGTTTCTTTGATTTAAAAAAGGCCTTTGACTGCGTATCACATGATCAATTGTTTCCTCGCGAATGTTGCTCTCGGTTCGATACAGCTTCACCGAAGGGACTATTAGGTGGTCGAGATTTAACCAGAGTTGCAGAAAATAAACTGTATACATTCTTTCCCTTATCTGCTTGAAATGAGTATACATATAGACAACTATTACTAAACACATATGTCAATTTTAGTGTGAAACAGGAAAAGAACATGGAGACTATGATTAATCAAAAAGCTAAATAACACTTGTTAATATTACAAATCTGTAAATGTTTTTGAGGTAAAGTTCAAAGATTTAAATCAATCAACAGTAAAACTACAAGAAATAATGTATATTACCTGAAGATTTTAATGCTTGGGCAACTTGGTCATCAATTAGTCTGTGTTCATACCAGATTTTTTGGGCTTCAAATTTGGATTTGTACTCCCTAAAACAAAAGTAATCTGAAGTTCCCACCAAATTTTTAATAACAAGTTCGGAAAGTAACAGGCAGGCACACACCGAGTGTCTATTTACACAAACCATTTCAAGCACCATTTTACATTCCTAGATTTTTTCCATAAAGCCAAAGGCGTAGATGCTTTGATTTTTGCACATTTAAGAGTTCCTTTTCAAGTGGCATACTCTTTACAGAGCGTAGGCAATCCATCACTTTTGTGGGTGTGTGTTAAAATAAGCTATTTTTAGCTTATTTTAACACTCACTTATCAAAACCCGTTGGTTAACATTACCAAATTTATGTTTGGTAACTGCGAACCATAGATGTAAGAGAAATTAATATTTCTTAATATAGATTTCGGGTCCTATAGAAGAAAGTTAGTGCACCCTTAAAATGACATACAGCGTTTTCGAGGAGTAGTACCTCTCTTTCTAATGGCGAAGCTAAGCACAATATTTCAAAAGTCATTAGATATCCCTGCCACCTGAGTGAAATTAGAAAACGTTCTATCTCTTTTTAAACGTAACCCAACTTTCTTCTATAGGATCCGCAGTCTATATTAAGAAATATTAATTTCTCTTAACTTTATGTTATGAACTATAAATTAGAAACTCAACTGTAAACTTGAATTTATAGGTTATAACTTTGACACTAAATTAAATTTAAATTTGGAAACTAGCCCTGAATTTTAGATCTACAATACTTCCCCTTAACCAGCCGCAGAGTAAAAGCCTACCAACTTGATTCTGAGGAAAAAATATTAAAGGAACCTTACTAGTCATGAACTTGTTCAATAGATGGCGAAACTCGAACAACCTTCTTTGTAAGGAATGTCGACTGTACTTTCGTAACTAATACAAAATTTCGTTCAAGTTAGGGTTTGTCCTAATTTCAACATAACGCTAGTGTAAAAATAAAAACGACTGTTACGGTGTAAACTTTCTCGAGTCGATTTTCGAAAGTAAAACAGAAGATTTCGAGTTTAAAAAAATCAACCACAAAACACAAAAGATTTATCGGGACTCACCTACACTTCGTAAGTTTTCAGTTTTTGTGTTTCATACACAAATTTACCAAATGAAAGTTCTAACAGAAGATAGATTTTTTTTCTCTATATTCGTTACGAGTGAATAGGCAATAATAAAAACCAATGAATCTCAGTACTTATTTGTTTAAAAGGAACAGAAGTGGACACCAAGTCATATCTTAAGTCCCTTCTGAAGTAAACCGACACTGCAGATAACTCTGCCTCATGTTCTCATTAATGTTTTAGTAGGATTAAAATATACATTAGGTATTTCAATATCTGCATTATTAATGGCTACGTTTTCAGAAGAATTTCCCAATCACTTTAAAATTATTTGTATATGAAGTATTCACGTGATCTTTATTAATTATTCATCATGTAGATATAAATGTGACATACTAAATTATCAGTATAATCCAAGGATTTTGAAAGAAACAATGATCAACATATGAAGGGATTTAAAAGATGACAAAATAAGTCCCATAATGTAAATAACTTTCGTAAGTATTAATATTATACAATACGTTCCAAGGAGATAGATTTATGTTTAAATTACTACAACTTTCTGATTATTTAACTTACTTATCGTAAATTTCCTGGAAAATATCTTTAAATCTTCCATCATACTTCTTCAGAATGGTATTTTTAGTACTCAAGTAGAGTGGCATATTTTGCTTCAACGCCGTTTGGAATGAAGAATGGGCAAACCCGACAATGCTCTCATCGGTGTTATACATGGCTAAAGCGATTCCAGGGCTTTTATATTGGAAAACTGTAAGTGATTTTTTTTCACCATCATCTGCAGTGAAGACAAGTTCAACCTGAAAAATATTTATTTATTCACAAAATTCAAAAATATAGCTGTCATTTAAGTATGTGCCCACTGCAAGAAATTGTGTCATGACCGATGTAAATAATATTTATATAGATTCATATGAACCAACGCCCTCTAGTTGTAGTGGGCAATATAAATATATAAATCTATAGAAATAATTATTTCTTTGCATGTGTCGGTCCAGTTACGTTCATAGCACGGTCCGGCGTCACTGATGAATATCTTTAAGCGGTGATTATTTTTGAAGAACCTACAAGCTAGAAAAGTATTGTTTCCTTTTCGGAAAACAAAAAATCATATCGATTTGAGACTAGTTTCTTTATGGTTATGGTTTAGATCAATCAACTGATTTTTTACCTTTCCTGGTTTGGGCACCACCATGTCCTGAGCTTTGTACTGGTCACCATGAGCATGACGTCCTATGATGATGGGCTGCGTCCATCCAGGTACTAATTTTGGAATGTTATTGCAAAGAATTGGTTCTCTAAATACTGTACCGCCAAGTATATTTCTTATGGTCCCGTTGGGTGACAGCCACATCTTCTTCAATTTAAATTCTAAAAAGAATAAAAATATTTATACATGATAGTTCAGGATGGCTTATGACTAAAATAGGGATTATATTATGACAGACAACGAAAATAAACCCGACATAAGGAAGGATCAAAAGGTTAGAAAGAGAGGCGAATGTAATTGCATTCAAGTTTAAATCATAAATTATGAGTTGCCTGCAAGAAATCGACAGAAGAAACGTCACTGTATTAAACATTTAACTGTTACAGACGAGCTTTATTCAAGGCCTAAAATTCACTGAAAATAAACATGTTAAATAATAATACTCGTGGAAAAGGTTTTCCTCAAGTTATATTTGGTAAAATGATAATAAAATTTCATACCTTCAACTCTGGCTTCGTCAGGTGTGATGGTGGCGCATTTGATTCCGACATTATGTTTCTGAATAGCGTGAGCTGCGTCTATGGTTACTTGGTCATTAGTCTGGTCCCTAAAAGGTAACTATATTAGTTAGTGTTCTTTTAAAAAACAACCTAGCCGACTTCAGCTGATTTAAAGGTTGTCCCTTTATATACAGACAAGATACAAATATCTCTATATCTATACTAATATAACAAAAATGTAAAATTTGTTTGTTCAATATATATATATATATATATATATATATATATATATATATATATATATATATATATTCTTATGTTGGAGAAAGAAATTTGACTCACGCCAACCAGATTTTAGAATACTTTAACTAATTTCAATCTGTCTGTCTGTCCTTTATTTAACATTCGAGTTTAGAGTAAGAAGAGAAAAAGAATGAATCATTAGGCTGCAATTAGAACAAATTCAGTTTTATGGTCCTGTTAAATCGGGCAACAATGCACGAATAATCTCGGCATGTTCTTTTTTTAAGCTCAATTTCAAAAAAACGGGCGAATGTATTTTAGTAGAAGTGGTCAAATTTGAAGGAATAGGTCAGAAAATACGTTGTGATTTTTTTTCTTGGAGAAAACTATATAAGACCACCAAAACAGAACAGATTCATGTTCTACGACCCCAATCAGTGTTTCCACTGTTCCGAATAATTGCCCTTTAGATTGCTGATTTTGTTGACTCGCTCGAGTTGTTTTAATAAGTATAAGTTGTCCTTATTACAATACCTGGTACAAAAATCAACACGAGGGTCGTAATTATCTATACCTCTTATAATTGATGTAAATGGCATGGTCTTAAAAAATATATTCTCGTAAGTACATGTACAGAAAGTTCTGACTGATTCGGTATTGTTAGTAGTTACGGATTATTAAGTCTAGCTTGCACTCCACTAAAATGGGATTTTTAAAATTTCCAGTCCGCGACATCGTTTTTTTTATATGATATAAAAAATTACTTCACCGACTTTTCCTTGGCTTCATCACTGGTTTGAGGTAGGTTGGTTAACAGGTGGTTTTCTATACTCTCATTTTTCCAACGTATCAGGTTCCAAATGTTTACAAGAAAAGGCGCCTTTCGAAGTTGGAACTGGCGCCCTCTCTGATATATTTTCCTACTACATATGAAAAGTGCCAAGGGTCATTTCAAAACGTACCTAAGCTATTTCTTCCCGAAAAAGGTGGCGGCAAAACGTAAATCGCCCAGGGCGGCAATAGACCTTGTCTGGGCCCTGGGTAAATAGCGGGTCCATTTTTTTAAATAGTTATTCTATATAAACATGTGTTTCCGCGTTTTTTAAATAGCGCTATGTTTAACGGTGGTACTTGGTACCGAACATCATATCTTTTGATTCTAGGACGTCGAACATACTTTATTTCATCAGATGACACTAAATTAAACTCCATAGTATTGTACAGCATTCTGAGCTTATTCTTCATGATCTGTGCTGCTGTGCTTTCTGTTCTTTGCAGATATGAAAGGTTTTTTGGTTGATCGTCATCCACTTAATTCGAAGTCTTTTAGCCGACGTTTTACAGCGCAGACATGAAGGTTTATGTAATAATTTTCTTGCAATTCATTGCCATAGCAGACTTACAGATATCACCAGTAGATAATTTTTTTATTAACCGATCTTCTTTAAAATAGGTTTTTTTTTTCAGGCGGTCACTTCTAGGCTTATTTTTTACAGAACGACACTCATTCCACGCTCTAACAAGCTGCCGAGACACTTTAAAATTCTGAGCGACTTCTATTTGTCGCTTTCCTTCCTTTAAGGCAGTTATAACAGCTTCTTTAAAGTCACTTGAGTATTCCTAATGCTCAGGCATGTTAAATAACAGTGTAACAATAAAATACAAGACGCTATGATGTAGCCGAATGTTCGATAAATCGTAACTAAATGATTGTCAAAATACTTATGAACCGTCGGTGCTATACATACTTCTCAAAATACCTATAAAGTGAATGCTTTTTGTCGATTTTAATTTATTATATAATATTTATATAATAAATTAAAATAGACAAAAAGCATTCACCTGCGTAAATGATAACGAAATTTTTGGAGCGTTAATGTATAATAAATAAATCAAATACTGGGTTTGGCATCATCTGGACCAAATATTTATCTAATTTACACTTAAAATATAAATGGGTTTCATTGAATGACTGCTAATTGAATAATGGTTTTTTCCTAGTTACGTGTGTATGTAATTGCATTTAACCAATTGAATTATCCAAAAATATAAATGTTGAAAACTGTGGTATTATTGACTTGCCCTTCAACTAATGTCAATAGTATTTTTTTTAGAAAATCTACAATTCATAGTTGAATATTGCAGTTATCGGAAAAATGCAATACTTAATGACAAATTTGTTTCTGTAAATGGAAAAATTTATCATCAAATCGAAACAAACTTTATGTAATATACCCTTCACCTCAGTTAAGTGGTTTTCATTGACGTCTAAAAAATTACGTTTTCTCCATTAAGATAAACTTTAGTGAATTGAATTTATATTAAAAGTATGTTCTATATTAAACGGTGTTGTGAATGCACGCTTATTTTACGACAAAATATTAAATTTCAGGTTTTATATTGCCCCAAACTCCTTAGATAAATTAAAATAAATTAAATAATACGGCATACAGTGTTAAAACTACAACTCTTCGATTGCCGATACGGGGAAACCCAGACATTAAACGACGCGATGGCGGCACTTTGACTCGATGCTTCCCCCAATTCAGAGCGCGACGTCACTACTGCTATGAAAGAGAAAAGGCAGCAGCGTGATTCAGGACATTACGAGTTGCTCTTCTTGAGATAACTCGTCCTTTTTTCCGATTGAGTTTAGCTCTCGGGGGCCACGTTGACTGTTTTATTTTTTAGGCAACTCGCGGTCCTTAAAGTAGGTTGAGTTCGACAACATAACATTCTACAGACAATAAAGATCGTGCATGTGTCAATTCCTGAAATTGATATCGTCGATTTTAAGGAGAGGTCAGCGGCGCGTACGAGTTAGGTAGTTGAAAGAGATTCTGGGAAAAAAATTAACTAAAATTCGGTTAATACAACATGAAATCCAAAAAGAGACATAATTGGTATTGATATTGTGAAAATTAAAAAAAAAATACTCATACTCCGTTAATACGACAACGGAAACAGAGTTGAGACATTCTATATATCAAAAATATAATCAAAAATGCTAACAAGAAAAATATTGAACAACAAAAAATATGTATTTTTACAGATATTCCTTACCTATATGGAAGCCCCAAATCGTAGTAGAGACATTCAATTTTGAGATAAGGAAATATGAGTGATTCTTTAATTTTCTCCCAAATAATTCTGGTCATCTCATCACCGTCCATTTCAACCACCGGATTTTTGACGACGATTCTTTTGGCATCTGAATCTATAAAAAAAATAGATATTTATAAATTTTGTGTCGAAAAATCAAGTAAATTTTAATTTAATTTTAATAGCCTCACAAAACAAATTGTTGAAAGTCAGTTTCGTCCATAGGAATTCACATTTCAAGAAATTTTTGTCATAAATAATCTATTACTTATGGGGATTTTTCTTTGTGAATTACTGAAGAACAAAGTTTTAAGGACCCACATTTTTGTAAAGAAACTTATTTATATCTTGTTAATTTTCTGTCACAGAACGTACTGATATAATCGATAGTGGGAAAGATTGAGCAGAAATTTCATCGGTTTGGTCATGTGGACTGCGAGGTCTCTAGACTTAAACCCTCTCGATTTATTTTTGTGGGGTTATCTTAAAGGTTAAGTTTCCCAAACTAAGCCAATTGACATAGAAGACTTAAATAATCGGATCATTCAAGAAATACGGTTAATTACTACAGAAGTAGTCATAAATGTTCAGAGTGATTTTATAATCGTTTAGCCAATGGGAGCCATTCTCAACATTTAATAAAATTAAAAATTAACTGTTGTTACTCCTTCATTTCGCGTTTTAACTGTCGATAAATCGAAAATAGTTACATTTAGGTATAGGGCATGTAAGAGAAAAGATGTTTAATGCAGGGAATCTAAAAGTATACAAGAAATTGGGGGTCATTATTTAACAAATCAAAGTTGGTTATAGCACAGCTTCTTTCGAGTCACCCTGTATGAACTAAATATTGGAAAAAATTCGTACCCAAAAAAACAAAGACGATAATGAATTTATTCCACTTTACGTTCTTATTGTAAAAGTATGTAATTAAATGAAAAATACATATTATTAATAATTAGAGATAAATAAAATTATAGTCGTTCGCCCTCCCCCTTCCCGAGGGTTCTCCTTAATTACACGACCTGACCCCCCTCCCATATAAAGCCGATACTAATTTACGTAGACATAAAATGATTGTGATAACTCGTAACTGCTTCCAAAAAATCAGTTAGGTGAAAGGTTCAATTAATTTTTTAGTTTATAATCTTACTACTCCGTCAATTCGAAGAAAATTTCCAACACTTTATCTTATTTATCGTTTCTTTGACACAAAAGATCGTTAGCCTCCCAAAATTGTAATTTTAAAATATGAACTATTTAACAGTGGCGTAACTACATGGAAAAAAATATTTCTTCCAGTCAGTGAAGTTGAATAGACAACCATAAATTCAATATTTGAAAAATTATTCAGACACCGTCGATTATTTGAAACAATATGTTGTGTCACAAGGTAGTCTTAAAAAAGCAGGACTCAAATCACCTGTAATTTTTTGAATTTAAGGAAATATTTTTGTTTATGCTTTTTATTTTTATTTATCTTCAGTGACATATTCAAGAAAGCAGTTACTGATTAAAAAATAAAGTCATTATAAATTTTTGACACTTATTGTCATGTTGCTTCACGAATTTTATGTAAATAAGAATATCTGTAATTTTATAAATTAATTAAAATCATTATTTATCACAATTTTTATGTAAATAAGAATATCTGTAATTTCATAAATTTATTAAAATCATTATGTAGGTATTTATTAAAAACTGTCTCTAAATAATCATAATCGGCCATAAACAAGGCGTCCTTCCTTGTCAGAAGTCCTCGTAATTAATCAATTATCGGCTGTTGTGGTAAACTCATGCCCATATGACAAGGACCGACTTTCTTATTGGTTAGAGCTCCAATCCATCAGAGAAACAAGCATGAAAAATAAAACATGCTTTATTACGGGATTCATACACGGATTCACGAAACGGAGCCTGTAAAAGCACCGCCAAAGCTGTCGAATCTGTAAGCTGATAAAATCGGTGCTAATGTTAGTTAAAACCACAAATTGTCATTCTGCGAATAGTTTAATCACAGTTTATAAACAAAAACAAGAAAGCAATTACACAAGTAAAGAATATGTATAGATTACAAGAAATACAACAACATAAAAACAATTCTATTTTTATATTTAATAAAAATGTTTTGTTAACATTTCTTTGTCCACCATGATGAGAACATTTGATACTTTTACGACACGTGTTTCCTAAATTTATAAAAGAAAATCATATCTCAAGGTTATGTTATAGCATATTGCAGTTCAGACAAAACAGATATAAAAGATACGTTATTTGAATAGTTTTATTTAAATTTGATTTTACTTAATAAATAATTAGATTTATTAACAATTTGTAGTTGGGAATAGAGTTCTTGTTTTTGAGTACGTATTTTGGCAAACGTTTTGACGACATATTTCTCTCGATATGTTGTTGTTCTCTTAAAAGAAGACAAGAGAACTTGAATTTACGGGGAAGTGAAGGCGCGTTTTCAGTTATCAGTTATCGCAATATCTTAGAGAATAATTAATAAAAAATTCTTTTATTACTACTATCTAGGTACTAAAGGCAGAACATAGAACAACGGAGAATTTCTAGATCTGTTTGATCATTAACAAGGTTAATTGTACTGGTTTTATTGCACTTATAAATTTCTATGGCCTCTAAGGTAATAAGTTTTTTATTTTTGGGTACGGTACGCAAAAATTGAATATTGTTAACATCTGGGAAACTGTGGCCTATTTCTATGAAATTGTTAGCGAAACTTGAATTATGTTTTTTTCAAAAAATACAGTATTGTGTTCTTTAAATCTTTAATGGAAATTTCTTCCCGTTTGTCCGATGTAACATCTATTGCAATCCGAAAAATTTAGTCTATAAATTCCTGACTTTTGTAGCGAGGAAATTTTGTATTTGGCATTAAACGTGTGACTTTTAAATTGTGTTTTGTTAAGATATTAGCTATTCTATCTGAAATAGGTATTCAGTGTTATTTTTATTTAAGTTGGGTGAGTATATCGGGTTAAGTGTTGTTGGTTTTCGTTTTTATTTATTAAATTGTTAATTTTAATGTGATTTGTTTTATTGTAACAAGTTCTTTTTTCTTGTTGGTATCTGTTAAAGAGATAATCAATGCTCTGAGTATCATAGACTTTAATGCCTCGTGTGAATTTTATTTTGTTGTGTATACTGTTGAGATGTTTTACTGTATCTTCTAATTCGATTTAATTACCTGTAAAACAAGCAAGGATGTCGTCAACACATCTATAACAGAAAAAAATGTTTGTTCTAAAGAAGATTTCTTCAAAATTGGTTATAAAAATTTTTGCCGCAGGGGGCTAAGTGAGAATCGATCACTAGCCCATATTTTTATTTGTAGAATTAGTTATTATGCTGAAAGTATTTTTTAGAAATGCAAAGATCAAAGAGTGATAAAATTTTATTTTTTACAACAGGATTAACTTTATGATCCGATAGAGTGGTTTCAATTATTTGTAAGCAATCTTTATTTGGAATATTTGAGAATATATTCGCTACATCAAATGAGACTAAGGTACTGGTTTTTGGTATGATCAGTTTGGCTAATCGTGTTGTAAGTTCAACTGAATTTTGTATGTTATTTTTTAGTTTGAAATCCGTTATTTCTCTGAATATATTATTTAGCTGTACTGCTAAGTTTCATAGAGGACTATCTTATGTAAGAGACAACTGGTCTTAAGGGGGCATCTTTTTCGTGAATTTGAATTAAACCGTATACTCTAGCTGGGAGGAGATTCATGTTAATTATTTTAAATTGGTTTATACCTGAAATTATGACCTGTATGTCTTTTAGTGTGGTTTTAATTTAATTTTGGATTATTATCCAAATCTTGTTTGAGTTTTGTTGAATTTTCTTTTATAAGAAATATATCGATTTTTTGTTGGTAATAAATTAAGTAGCACCACGGTAGAATTTCCTTTTTCTGCCCTAGTATAATTAGATCATTTTGTTTTAATTTCAATTGAATTAGATTAATGACCTAGATAGTAGTAATAAAAAATGTGCGAGCTAAAAAAGCCCAATAAAATAATGTAATTCGTAGTTTTTAAGGCTTTACGTTTGAGAATGTAACAGTGTCACGAAACCACGGTTAGGCCAATTTATTAATAAAAGTGATAATTCTAGCAAAATAAATTTTCTTTTATTAATTATTTACAATGTACTATCACAAAGTAACAGACTACTCAATCAAGTTATATCTTAAGATCTTCCTGGAGCAGGAGCATTTATTTCTATCTACGCCACTGCAAATTTTCTGATGTAGTGACGTGATTTGTATTGAATCATAGTGGATGTTCTTTTGCAAGAAACGAATAAAAAACATATTAATTATCTACACTTCACTGACGTGTGTCGAATACCAATAAATTTATTTTATGGAGTGTGCAAGTTTTATTTCAGGAAGCGAATGAAGTTTAAGATGTAGAAATAAATAATCGACTTTTATTCTTTCCTTTTAAAACAGAATTATGAAGTTTCGGATAGGCATGTACAGGTTGGTTGAAAAGTTGCATTTTTTAGTGAAATTAGTTTTTTTTTTTATTCAATATAGTCTCCCTCAACTTCAACACACTTATTCCAACGATCCTTCAATATTTTTATACCATCTTTGTAATGATTTTCCGGAAGCTCTGCAAAATAATGTTTCACGTCTGCAATAGCTTCTTCATTCGATGAAAAACGCTTTCCACGAAGAAACTGTTTCAAATTCCTGAAGAGATAGTAGTCGGAGGGAGCCAAATCTG
This sequence comes from Diaprepes abbreviatus, assembly GCA_034092305.1. Classification (NCBI taxonomy): domain Eukaryota; kingdom Metazoa; phylum Arthropoda; class Insecta; order Coleoptera; family Curculionidae; genus Diaprepes; species Diaprepes abbreviatus. The sequence goes on from JASJET010000135.1 coordinate 69,683, forward strand.
GTGAATACGGTGGGTGTTCAAGCAATTCGTACTTTAATTCTTTCAATTTAGCCATCGTCAAACCACTTGTGTGAGGACGTGCATTTTCTTGATGAAAAATGATTTTTTCTTCTGTAAGCCGGGTCTTTTTTTACGAACTTTTTTATCTAACTGGTCCAAAAGGTTGCAATAATACTCAGAGTTAATTGTTTTACCTTTTTCAAGATAATCAATCAACAAAATCCCTTTTGAATCCCAAAAAACTGATGCCATAACCTGTTTTGAAGCTGAACAACCAGCTTCAGTCCACTGTAAACGTTCTTGTTTCAGTTTAGGATCATGATAGTAAATCCAAGTCTCATCCACAGTTACAAAACGACGCACAAAATTGGTTTTATTCTGGTTAAAACCTTCCAAATTACGCTTACAAATTTGTTTTCGATTCAGTTTTTGTTGAACTGTTAACGAATGCGGCACTATCTTTCCGAATGGCTTTTTCATACGTAATTCTTCGTGTAAAATATAGAGTACTCGTTCGACCGAGATGCCTAGGGTATCAGCAATTTCACGCTTAGTCGCACTTGGATCTTTACAAACAATATCATAGACTTGCTCAATGATTTCTTGTGTTGTTGCACTTTTTGGACGTCCACTACGTGGTTCATCTTCAACGCTTGTACGACCACGTTTAAACTCTAAAACCCATCGATGCACAGTTGGAAATGAAAGAACAGATTCTTTTAACATTTTCACCATTTTTATATGATTGCTGATAAACCTTCCAAAACAAAGAATATTATCACTGCACGATATTCGGTTTTATCCATTGTATAAAAATTCAGTGACACGTCAACTTCAAACGGCTTGTAAACAAAGAATGAATTGACAGATAGAAATAAACTTTTGTGTGTGTTCATATAGAAGATGAAATATTAAAATGGCGTATAAATTTTGATTCTTGTACTGGTTAATAGGTGTCGCTTTCAAATCTTTTCAACCAACCTAATTTCAACGATATTTTTAAAAAGTATAGAAATAAAAGGAAAATAATTGGCAGATCTGCGAACTTTTATTCTTGTTATTTTTGTAAAAATGCGAGACACTGTCTTGAAAACAATCAAGATAGGAAATGTCTCTTCGGACACGTCTACAGAATTGGGTTCAACCCCTATTAAAGCAACCCTACATTTTTACTATTCATTTTTATATTCTTTAACATAGGAAAGGTCATTTTGAAACTGACAGTACCCTAGGTAGAAAATTTGAACAACAGAAAAGTACCGCTCTCTTTAAACAAAATATTTTTGCAGAAGGTCTAGATAAATTTCTTGAAAGTTTTTACAGATGTTTGCTTAAAGTGTGTTATGCGAAATTTTAGTTAAATCAGGAATTTTTGGATTGAAGTAAAATTGTTCCCAAGGGTTATTAATTTTCCACGAAATTAATATAACACGCATCTTTCAACACAAATTTAATAATTAATTGGTGGTAATTAATCACATGGTTAGGAGTTCGTGTCACCAAACACAAAACGATAATAAGGTTTTCAATTTAAAAAAACGCTCTTATACATAAGTATTATAATGATCGTCAGATAGAAAAAAATTAAGTGTAATACAGATGGTTCTAGTTGTTCGTCACAATTAAATCTTACTTTAGGAATTTTTGCATATAGTCCGGGAGCACAGTGGATTTTCGCAGTCGATAAAGAGACCTGGCTCCATCAAAGGTTTTTATATGTATTTTCACTCTTTGATTACGAATATCGTCATAAACGAAAACATTGCTAATAATTAAAAAAAAATGTTTTTTAGTAAAATAAAATATTTAGATATCTTTTTTTTTGTGTCACCAATCTACTTAAATGTAAGCCAAAAACATAGTACAGTGTACTTTTCTAAATTCTGGTATTTTGATGAAAATAACTGTATAAACATTCTAGAGGTCGCTGATTACAAACCCACAGTCAAATTTAAAAAATTCAAAATTGCGGATCCAAATTTCAAAAATTTGAATAGGTAAAAATAGGTATTCTCGATTGCGAATCCACGGTCAGATTTTTAAAATATAAATAGTTGAGAAATTTATCAGATATATCAGATCTGTTCTTTCAGTCTTTCTGCTCTATCCATTGCCTACAGCAAAGAGAAAGGGTTTTTGAAAATCATGGTTCTTGGGTTTAGCCCGTGTCAAATTGGAATTATTATCTGACGTTTCGCCTACGATTGCGCGAGGTATCTTCAGGGGTATTTATTCCACGAGATTAGAACACTGAAAGAATATCGAGGAGCAAAAGCCTGGTATTTATACCCGACTGATACTCAGCGAACCATAGTCCAGCGTTACAATCGATTTCCAGGTGTGATGTAGACTGTAACCTGCATCTCTATTAATATTATTTGGATATTTACAAATTTCGATTCATTCTCTAATTTTACGTTTAAAGAAACTAGACACTGATGCTAGCATCTTAGTTTCTTTGACATTAAAAGTGTGACCTGAGCAATGTTGGTGTTCAGCTACTGCGGATTGTACAATTTGTTTCTTTTTTATACATCTTTAATGTTCCTTAAGCCTAATGCGTATATACCGTCCTGTTTCACCTACATACACTTCACAACAAGAACAAGGTATCTTGTAAACACCTTCTGTTTGAAATGGAATTGCGTCCTTTGGAGACTTCAATCATCGTTCAACTTTCTTACATGTGTTGAAAATTGTTTGTATGTTTGATTTTCGGAGCAATCTGGAAACCTTGTCGATGATTCCGTGTATATAAGGTAAGGTTGTTGAGGAGTTGGGTGTTAATATTTATTAATACAACATCTTATATCTTCAGCGCAATATCCGTTGCCTCTCAGAGTGTTAGTCACTTTTTCTGTTTCTGATTTTAGTGATCGTTCGTCACATATTGAAAGTGCTCTATGTACCAAAGAGTTTATGACGGATTGTTTTTGAAAAGGATGATGGTGTGACGTTGCATTGAGATATTGATTTGTATGTGTTGGTTTTCTGTACAGGGTGAGTCAACGATTGGATGAAGTAGGTTTGTGCCTTTTCGGTGAAATTAACAAAGAAACTATATTTACTGTTTGATTCAGTTTATTTTTACGCAGATTTTAAAAATATTTAGGACTCTACAGGGTGAGCCAAAAAACTAGGACAGCATAAAGTTGTATTTTTTTAAATAGAACACCCTATATACGAATCGTATTTTCGATTTAGCTTATAATTTTAAATCTTTTTTATTAAGGGTTTACTATAACAAAACTTTATAGTTTCTGAGATAATTAAGTTTAAAGAAAAAAGTCACATTTTCAAGCATCAATTCAATCCTAAATAACGTTTTCAATTTTGTGACAAATATATTCAAATTTGGAATTTAGCAAGGCCAAGGATAAGTTAACATAATTTTTACCTAATATTTGCAATAAAAGCTACAGTGTGTTGAACACATCGGCTCAAATTTGAACAAGTTTAAATGAATAAATATCTTTTTTTTTAAATGGTACACCCTGTATATTTTCATGTTATTTAATAGAGTAATAAAAACCCTAAAAGTTTTGTTCAATATATCCTATACCTATTTATAATAGTTTTTGAGATATTTCAGTTTTTCTTATTTTCCATACTTTTTTACAGAAATAGTCTTCATTATCATAGTAGCCATGTAAAATAATAAAAAGAAACTACAGAAACAAACAGAATGTGGTTAAATATGATGAAATACATTATTCGTTATATTACAACGGCAATAGTTTAATTAAACATAATGTGAAAAAATTAACACAACAATAACGACAAGGCAAATACATATTTACTTTTATACTAAATTGAAACAAAAAAATTACCTATTAAATACTGAGATTAATTATTTCTTTTTAATAAGTGTTCGAATAAACGACCCTCTTGTGCAATGCACAAATTTAGTCTTTTTTGCAGATTTTCTCGGACCCTGGACAAAATTAGTGGCGTTATTGTTCTACAGGTATCCCTAATCCTGTTTCGCATATCTTCCACTGTTGTTGGTGGATTAACATACACCTTATTTTTAATATAACCCCATAGGAAGAAATATAATGGGGTGATGTCGCAAGACCTTGGTGGCCACTCAATGAAACCCCCACGTCCAATCCATTTTTGCGGATACCGTTGGTCCAAAAACGCACGAACTTCACGATGGTAATGCGGAGGCGCACCATCGTGCTGGAACCACATACTGTCGAGCTCATCCCTATCGAGACCTTGAAGCAGTTGGGGTAGTTCTTCTTGTAGAAAGTTCAGGTAACTATGGCCATTTAGTGGTTCATTAAAAAAGTGGGGTCCAATAATTCGATTATGATGAATACCACACCAAACATTTAATGGCCAAATAATCCAAATGGGTTTTCTGTGGCATAATAATGCATGTTGCGTCTATTTACGGCACCGTTACTTCTAAAAGTAGCTTCATCACTAAACATTACCTTGCATAATAAATTTGGATTTAATTGAATCTCCGCATTTATTGTACGACAAAAGTTTACACGACTTTCAAAATCCTGTCCATGCAATTCTTGGTGTAATTCCATGTGATATGGATAATACCTATATTTCTTGGTAGTACGATTAGCGGTGGATGGTGATGTTTCACATAATGCTGCTAACTGACGGCTACCAATATAAGGATTTTCCTGAACATTTAACAATACTTGTAGTTCTTTTTCTTCATTAGTTACTGATTTGTTGACCACTTTACGTTTTGGATAATCAACAGTACCAGAAGAATCAAATCTTTGCATTAAGTTTTGAAAAGTATGGGTATTAGGCTGGCGTCGATCAGGATACTTCATTTTGTAAATTCTTTGAGCAAGAAGGCAATTTCCTATTGTATAAATCATATCTATTAACTCATTCTTTGGAAAATTCATTTTACAATATAAGATGAATGCAAAAAAAAACCAAACTACACTACATAAAAACCAAAAGAAGCGATTGCGGTTATAAATTTGACACACAGAAAAATGTTCTTTTACATTGTTTTTGCCATGGCTACTATGATAATGAAGACTATTTCTGTAAAAAAGTATGGAAAATAAGAAAAACTGAAATATCTCAAAAACTATTATAAATAGGTATAGGATATATTGAACAAAACTTTTAGGGTTTTTATTACTCTATTAAATAACATGAAAATATACAGGGTGTACCATTTAAAAAAAAATATATTTATTCATTTAAACTTGTTCAAATTTGAGCCGATGTGTTCAACACCCTGTAGCTTTTATTGCAAATATTAGGTAAAAATTATGTTAACTTGTCCTTGGCCTTGCTAAATTCCAAATTCGAATATATTTGTCACAAAATTGAAAACGTTATTTAGGATTGAATTGATGCTTGAAAATGTGACTTTTTTTCTTTAAACTTAATTATCTCAGAAACTATAAAGTTTTGTTATAGTAAACCCTTAATAAAAAAGATTTAAAATTATAAGCTAAATCGAAAATACGATTCGTATATAGGGTGTTCTATTTAAAAAAATACAACTTTATGCAGTCCTAGTTTTTTGGCTCACCCTGTAGAGTCCTAAATATTTTTAAAATCTGCGTAAAAATAAACTGTATCAAACAATAAATATAGTTTCTTTGTTAATTTCACCGAAAAGGCACAAACCTACTTCATCCAATCGTTGACTCACCCTGTACATAGAATGTCCCAATATGCCATTCACTTTCCTTTGTACTAGTACATCAAGAAAGGGAAGTGCACCATTTGATTCAATTTCCATAGTGAATTTTTTGCTAGGGTGTTGTTCTTGATGTACTAGTACAAAGGAAAGAAAATGGCAAATAGGACATTCTGTGTACAGAAAACCAACACATACAAATCGATATCTCAATACAAAGTCACACCATCATCATTCTGAAAAACAATCCGTCATAAGCTCTATGGTACTTTCAATATGTGACGAACAATCACTGAAATCAGCAACAGAAAAACTGACTAATGCTCTGAGAGGCAACGGATATTGCGCTGAAGATATAAGACGTTCTACTAATAAATATAAAAACCCAACTCCTCTACAAAATGGACAGTGTTGCATTACCTTACATACACGGAACCACCGACAAGATTGCCAGATTGCTCCGAAAATCAAAATTTCGGACAATTTTCAATACATGTAAGAAAGTTGGACAATGTTTAAAGTCTGCAAAAGACGCAATTCCATTTCAAACAGAAGGCGTTTACAAGATATCTTGATCATGTGGTGAAGTGTATGTAGGTGAAACAGGACGGTATATATCCACTAGGCTTAAGGAACATGAAAGATGTATAAAAAAGAAACAAATTATACAATCTGTAGTAGCTAAACACCAACATTGCTCAAGTCAGACTTATAATGTGAAAGAAACTAAGGTGCTAGCATCAATGTATGTTTTCTTTAAACGTAAAATTAGAGAATGAATCGAAATTTGTAAATATCCAAATAATATTAATAGAAATGCAGGTTACAGTCTATATCACACATATAAATCGATTGTAACGCTGGACCACGGTACGCTATCAGTCGGTTAAAATACCGGGCTGTTGCTCCTCGATAGTTCTTCAGTGTTCTAATCTCGTGGAGTAAAAATCCCTGAAGATGCCTCGTGCAATCGTAGGCGAAACGTCGGATAACAGTTTCAATTTGACACGGTCTAAACCCAAGAACCATAATTTTCAACTTGACCAAAGCCGTGAAAGCTTTCGTTCTTTAGAAAGGGATTTTCTTAAAACAAAACGATGACCTTGAATTAACTATAAAGGTCATTGCCAGGTTTAATTAACGTCACCATTGAATGACTTTTTTTAAATCTGACCTTGGATTCGTAATCAGCAACCTCCAGAACCTTGAACATGAATTTTGTTTGAAGTTTAAAACTTTTTCACAATTTATCCACCATATTAAGTCCGCCATTTTGAATTTTCAAAATCTGACAGTGGATTTGAAATCAGTGACCCCTAAAATACGTATATAGCAATTTTTCTTACAATAACAGATTTTAGAAAAGCCCACTCAAAGAGGTAGGTGGAAATCGGTAAGATGCAAATTTCAAATTAGCATATCTCGGTCAAAAACAAAGATATCCAGACATTTCAAAATTGATCTTAAAGAGAAAGGATCATACTTTCAGGTGCTCTACTAGTTTTGTGAAAAAAAAAATTACCTTTTGATTTTATATAATCTCAAATATGGTGAAAAAAAGTGTTTTTTGCACTTTTATGTTAGAATATCTTAAAAACCTGACGTGATGGAGCAATTCGGATGCCTTCAAAATTTAATCGCAAAAAATGGAAAAAATGACGAAGATTATGGTGATATATAGATGGACGGGCGGATGGACATGGACCAAATTTCCTAGTGTAGAAAATTATGTAATAATATTAATTCAATATCTTGCTTAAATTATCAGAGGGTTTTAAAAGCAACAACGTGTCATAAATAACCTAAATTTATTACCGTGTTATTCAGTGATAACATGTATATTTTTAAAAAATTATCGTTTCTATTTACCTATAACTTTTGATATAAGCTTATTTTTGGTAGTTATATAATACTTTTACGTAGTACTGATACCGCAAATAAATTATTTATAGAAGATAATATACAGTTCTAAAGCAAAATTATGGAATCATCCTTTTATAGGGTATCTACCTCCAACTCGTTATAAAGGGTGTTTTTTATAGAGGTATAGAACTTTTAAATGGAATAAAACAAAGATGAATCTTTTAAATTGACATGAAATTTACTTTATTCGAAAGATAACCTTCTGGCATTATAATTTAAACATGACTTCTGGCATATGACCGCCACGGCTGGCTCGGACGTAGTCTAATCTGGAGGTCCAATTTTCGATGACTTTTTCCAATATTTGTTGCTGTATATCGGCAATAACGCGACGAATGTTGTCCTCCAAGTGATCAATCGTTTCGGGCTTATCGGCGTAGACTAGCGACTTCACATATCCCCACAGAAAATAGTCTAGCGGCGTTAAGTCGCACGATCTTGGAGGCCAATTCACGGGTCCGAAACGTGAAACTATGCGGTTACCAAACGTTTCCTTCAATAAATCAATTGTGGCACGAGCTGTGTGACATGTTGCGCCGTCTTGTTGAAACCACAGCTCCTGCACATCATGGTTGTTCAATTGATGAACGAAAAAGTCAGTAATCATGGCTCTATAGCGGTCACCATTGACTGTAACGTTCTGACCAGCATCGTTTTTAAAGAAGTACGGACCAATGATTCCACCAGCCCATAAAGCACACCAAACAGTCAGTTTTTCTGGATGTAACGGTGTCTCAACATACACTTGAAGATTATCATCACTCCAAATACGACAGTTTTGTTTATTGACGTATCCATTCAAACAAAAGTGAGCTTCATCGCTAAACAAAATTCGCTTATGAAAATCGGAATCAACGGCAATCTTGTTTTGGGCCGAATCTACGCCTTGCTAGGTGATCGTGTGGCTTCAATTCTTGCACGAGTTGAATTTTGTAAGCACGTAAACCAAGATCTTTCCGCAAAATCTTCCATAAAGTGAATGGACACATATCCAATTCCTGTGCACGATGGCGGATAGACTGATTCGGGTCTCCCTCTACGCTACGCTCTACAGCAGCAATGACTTCTTCTGTACGCACTGTACGACGTCTCTGTGGATGCGTATTATCATTTATAGTAAACGTGGTGCGAAAACGTTCCATAGTTAATCGAATTAATTGCTCTGATGGACGATTATGTTGACCGTAAAATGGACGTAGTGCGCGATACGTATTTCGAACAGAACCAGGATTTTCAAAATAAATTTGCACAATTTGGAAGCGTTGTTCAGGCGTCCACCAAACCAAACTAAACATAAATCAGTTGACAGCTGACAAAATAGCCGCCAGTTAAAAAAGTGTTGCCAACTTAAAGTTTTATAGCTCTATAAAAAAACACCCTTTATATGTTTTAATTAAACTACGCTTCGTTCATTCCATGACTTCTTCGGTAAAACGTAGCCCAAGTAAAAGTTTTTTTTCATATTATAGTCGTATGGTAATTATCTTGTTTTTACAATATAGTAAGAATAAAAAACTGATTTAAACGTGTCCATTTGAACATATAAATACCTGCTAGTTTTATCCAGCAGTGTACTTATTTTAAATTCGACAATCCCCAAAACTAATGACAATAAATTAAAAAAAAAATTGAACCGATTTCAGTTCAGATTCCTGAAAACCATACCTGCCTATCAGCAAAAATAATTTAAGAAAGTAAAACAAATTCATCGCACACGACTAAAACCAGATACTCAATTTTTTAAGTATTGCGTTAGAAAAAAAGCTAAAAAAAGATTTTAATTTATAGTAGACCTTTGTTTATTACGTACATTGTACATTTATTGGTGATATAAACCGTACGTATTATAAAAATAAAAATAGTTCAGTTTTGACAGTTATGTATAATATTATCTGTTTCATGTGGGAGGCTAAAAGGAGGCACGTAAGTCATGTGTTTTTGAACGTCATATTTTACCAGATAATCGCTTAATAATAATAATAATGCTTTTATCGCCATGGAAAAACAGTCATAAATAAATATTGACAACGTCACTTTGTAAAATATTTAACACCGAATAAAAAAAATTAAATGTTGACTTAAACGAATTTTGTGGGAAAAAAAAAGATTCAAAAAAGCGAGAATTTCTCGGTCCCAAAACAACTGATGGGGAGTTACTACTAACCTAAAACTTTGACGTTTTGATTTTTGTTCTTGCTGTCGGAAAATAAAGTAGGCATTAAATATTTTTATATCTCTTATTAAATACAGTATGATTCTCCGGAAACTTTATCGATCGATCGTGGGGAAACTATAATTAGGAAGAATCTGAAAATTTGACAGTGTACGAACGTGCATGGGGGACAGCCGGCTAAAATATTTTCAAGATGGCACCACTCCCCGTTATACCGGAAGTAGATGCCAACTTGATTATTTTAAATGGAACACCCTATATATTGTTGCATTTTTGATTTCTACGTAAAATTCTAGACATATTTTATGTAAAATATTCTATACTTAAGTCTCACTGTTTTGGATATATTTAGATTTGTATGTCAAAAATTACGTTTGCAGACCAAAACTTAACTATAAATTTTATCTATAAGAAAGTCTTTACTATTTAATTCGAGTTAGTTTTCTTGTAGATGAAGATCGGCTTTAGTAGTCTTTGTATGATATTTTGAAAATTAGTAGTACAGAGTGGTCAAAAAAGGAGAATAAAAATTATATTTAAAAAATCGTCAAAAGTCAATTTTTTCAATTTTAATAATTTTATCATATTAAGCATTAAAAATAAGGGTAACTTTGTATAAGGTTGTCTATTCCAAAAATTTGTAATTTTCAAAATACTGGCAATTCACCATTTTTCTATTGTAAAATACTATACGGTTTTTAAGTTTTGTTATTAGGTGGCCATGACGGCGAGGCGTGGCGAAAACAAAACAATCGAACTCTACAGAATTGTCACTATTTCTTGCCATTTGACATTCATTAATAAGGATCATGCCTGGGCGATTAAATTACACGCACGAAGATTATTTAAACTTATTTATTATTTATGGAGAATGTAATAGAGTTATTTCAAGAACATGCGATACATTCGTGATCCGATATCCGAAGAAACAGAAAATAACACTACCAACTATTAAAAAGATTATAAAAACCTCAAGAACTTTGAATCTATAAAAGCTAAAATAAATATAAATAAACCAATTTCTCAAGATGTAGAAGTGGCGCTCACCTATAAGTTAAAAAAACGCATTTTGCATTTAAAAGTCTTCAAAAATGGCTAACTCACCATTCAGATTATCTTAGTAGAATTCTAGGACGACAACGCTATCATTTCTTATAGCACAATACACGTTAAACTGCCAAGACTCTTGAAAATTTAATTCTCTAAATGGATGTACGTTTGAGCCGCTCCAATAGTGGGAATTGCGTCGATTAAATAATCCATTTTTTGTTAATTTGGCTTCGTCCAACCAAATAATATTATCCAAAAAAAACAGCATTTTTTTGTGACCGAAGTAAAATAAATTGACAGAACTCTACTCTTTGTGGAAAATCAGTGCCTTTTAAATGTTGTACTATAGAATATACAAAGGACTGAAAATTGTGTTTCCATAAAATCCTTAAAATTGATGTTTGAGATAATCCAGACTCTAATGCTACTTGCCTTGCAGATATATGCGATGAAATATTCTAAAACTGTAGTTTCAATATTTTCATTATTAACAACTGGTTTATTTCTATTTCTTTTGGGTTTTATGGATACAAAGTTTTTGAAGTTTTCTATAATCCTTTTAACAGTTGGTGGTGTTGGTTTCTGTTTCTGCGGATATCGGATCGCGAATGTATCTTACTTACTTACTTACTCCGTGGCGTTACAACCCCGTGTGGGTTTTAGCCGACTTGACAATATGCCTCCATTCGTTTCTGTCCTTTGCTAGCTCCATCCAGTTCTCTACATCCATAGCTTTAAGGTCTCCGGCTATATTATCTCGCCACCGGAGCCGGGGTCGTCCAAGTGGTCTTTTTCCAGTTGGGGTTTCTTCCCACACCAGTCTTACTATTCTTTCGTTAGAGTGTCTTATGAGGTGGCCCGTCCACTGGAGTCTTCTAGACTTTATTTCTTTTACTATGTTGGCGTCTGCGTATAACTCTTCCAACTCTTTGTTCTTATTCTATATTGTCCCGTTGCCTCATCCAGTAACGGGCCAAAGATTTTCCTTAGGATTTTTCTCTCCTAAACTCGCAGTCGCTCTTCGTTTGCCTTTGTTATTGTCCAAGTTTCGCTGCCGTACATCACTACTGGTCTTATAACTGTTTTAAATAGATTTATCTTTGTTCGTCTTGTTAGTTGTTTCGATTTTATCAGGTCTCGAAGGGCTTAGCTACATCTGTTCCCAGCTTGGATCCTATTGTTTATTTCTTGTGATCCGTTATTATCTTCAGTTATTGTTGTTCCAAGATACTTAAATTCTCTGACGCGCTCAAAGTTGTAGTCGTCGATGGTGATGTTCTGTCCAATTCTGTCTCTGTTTCGAATATTGCGGCTCGTGTACATATATTTAGTTTTGTTTTCATTTATTTGTAGCCCCATCTTCTCTGCTTCCTTCTCGAACCTGATAAAAGTTTCCTTCATTTTTATTCTTGTGTTTTCTATTAGATCTACATCGTCTGCAAATGCCAGCAGTAAGTTTGGTTCTTCTCGATGGAATATGGAAGTCGGTGTATCAATTCTTGCATTTCTGATTATGTGTTCTAAAGCTACGTTGAAGAGTTGTGGTGAGAGTGCATCTCCCTGCTTCAGTCCATTGTTAATCTCAAATGTCTCCGAGTACTGTTGCCCAACTCTCACCTTACATCGTAGTCCTTCCATACTCATCCGTATCAAGTTGACTAGTTTTTTAGGAAAGCCAAGTTCTTGCATCGCTGTCCACAGTCTCATCCGGCATACTCTATCGAAAGCCTGTTTAAAGTCTATGAACATCTGATGAAGCTCTCTATCGAACTCCCAGCATTTTTCCATTATTTGTTTTATAGTGAATATTTGGTCAACAGTAGATCGGCCGGGTCTGAATCCGCATTGATACTCTCCAATGATCTCTTCTGTGTACGATTTGGTTCTTTCTAACAGAATGTTTGCAAGGATTTTGTAGGTAGTATTAAGGAGCGTTATTCCTCGGTAGTTGTTACCGAATGTATCGCATGTTCTTAAAATAACTCTATCACATTCTCCATAAATAATAAATAAATTTAAATAATCTTCGTGCGTGTAATTTAATGGCCCCGGCATGATTATTATTATTATTATTAATGAATGTCAAATGTCAAGAAATAGTGGCAATTCTGTAGGTTTCGATTTTTTTTCTCGCCACGCCTCGCCGTCATGACCAACTAATAGCAAAACTTAAAAGCCGTATAGCAATTTTACAATAGAAAAATGTTGAATTGCGAATATTTTGAAAACTACAAATTTTTGGAATAGACGACCTTATACAAAGTTACCCTTATTTTTAATGCTCAATATGATAAAATTATAAAAATTGGTGCTTTCTGTTTGAAAATATTGACTTTTGACGATTTTTTAAATATAATTTTTATTCTTCTTTTTTGACCACTCTTTACTAATAATTTTAAAAATATCAATGAAAAACTACTAAAGTCGATCTTCGTCTACAAGAAAACTAACCCAAAGTAAATAATAAAGACTTCCTTATACGACAAATTTATAGTTAAGTTTTGGTCCGCAAACGTCATTTTTGACTTAAAAATTTAAATATGTCCAAAAGGGTGACACTTAAATATAGAACATTATACATGAAATATGTCTAGAATTTTACGTAGAAATTAAAAATGTAATAATATATAAGGTGTTCCATTTAAAAAAAGCAAGTTGACATCTACTTCCGGCATAACTGGAAGTGCCGCCATCTTGAAAATTTTTTAACCAGCTGTCCCCCAACCGATCGATAAAATTCCCGGAGAATCACCTTGTATAGAACGGAGAAGGATGCAATCGGTACACCGGTTCTTCCCACGGCAAATACCTTGGCAGTAAGCTCTCCAACATCGAGCCTCTAATTTAACTGACACTTCCTGAAACTAACCAATAGTCCTAATCAATCATTCCTAGAATGTTTAAAGCAGAAAGCGGGATAGTAATTCAAATTTCATCCATAAAATCCGATCAAACATGCGAGAGAAAATTTAAAAAATAAAGATTTAAAATATAAAAATTAATTTTCCTTGTTCGATTCATAATCGACAATTTCCGCTCTGCTGTTTAGATTCAAAGTCAATGTCATAATCAATGTCAATTTAATATAAACATGTTTTGGCCCTGATATTGAATAGCGGAATGATCGAAAACAAAAAATCAAATGATACAAAATGAGGTTAATTGTTTCCACGAGCAATGGGAAAATCGATGAGGTCCATATCCTTTTGCGCACTTGGCGTTATATCATAGAGCCCTTAAAAGGCTAGGATATCATTGTGATCTAACCGATCTATTTTTTTTTCTTCCAGTTTCATAAAAACAAAAAATAAACTCGTTAATGTGGAATTTTGATGTCAACGGAATCGCGTATTCAGCCAAAAAATTATTTTTAATCTTGTTTATAAATCATGATAAATGTGTTTTTTTTTACTTACACACGCGGTGGCATAGAGAAGAATGACGTCCGCATGTCTTGTTGATAGGTTTAAAAAAAGAAAACCATTAAATTAAATATAGGTCTTTATGTAATGAGGGAGTGAAGTGTAATGTTTTTGTTAAGGTTGCCAACTTTTTTAATTAAAAAAACATGACCACCACCCATTTTTTTTTACTAACTCCCACTAGTTTAGTTAATTGAACTTTTGGATAGGTTTCAGTTGCTTATTGTATTTACAATATGCATGTAATTGGCGAAATACGACCCTTTTTGTAGATGCATATGTTGTCCAACTTCATAAAATACACAAAAAGTGATTGTTCGGAATAGTAGAAAGACCGATTTGTTTGCATACCCAATATTTTCGGATCATAGAATACGAATCCAAAGCTTCTTTGACGGTTACAAACGGAGGAATCCGGCAACACAACTAGATAACCGGTTGTCTCAAATTTTTAAATAATTTCTAGATTTTGAAGAAATAGGATGATTTTCGTACGTAAATACAAATCTGTCGATTATCTCATCCATACTTTTACCAGAATAGTATCACTTAATAATCTGCACTTTTTGCTAGGGCGTGGCGTATGCTGCCGCCCACTCTCACCACGCCAGCATTTTATTACCCTTCACCCTAGAGCTGGCACTGGTAATTTATTAAATTTAAGCACGTATGTCGATGCTTACGATGATTATATTCTTTCTCATTCTGATGTAATTAATAATATCGTATTTCTTTGTCTTACTTAAGAAACGTCCAGGTTTCGGTTTGGATTTTCCACACCTGTATATATATATATATATATATATATATATATATATATATATATATATATATATACATAAGGTGTACAAAATGTAGTTAGTTTTAACGTCAATCAAGCAGAATCCAGATCCTAAACATAAACAAAATCACTGTTAAAAGTGGTGTGTAAGGAAAGAACTTATATTGTGAAGTTTAGTTTGTTTTAGTTTAGGTTATTTGCAATTTAACCACCAAGTTTTGGATCCCAGTGAAATACAAAATACACATCAACGTAACAACACCGCATTTTGAATGCATATTTCAGTCAAAATGGATGACAAGTCTAAAAATCACATCAAAAGACAGTTTTCCATAACTTTTATGGAAAATTAACATTTTTCCGCAGTTATTTATGTAAGTTTTGTTAAGAAAATGATTAAACATTGTCCTGTGTTTGTCAATTTTACTAGAAGGGGCAAAATTTAAAAGAAGAAATCGAAAAATACGACTTATGTGTAAAAACAAAAAATATTTTTTTTTTTTGAAAAATCATGCAACACCGACAAAAACAAGTAGTGTTGTACGGATCAAAAATAGGGAATATGCAAAACATTTGGACAATATTCGGTGTTTCCATCATTCCGAATAATTATCCATAAAAAATATGTACTTTTTCATTTTGGTGCTTCGATACTTTTTAAGATATTGAAATGAATTTAGGAACACCTATTTTTTTAATAAACCATGTAATATATCCTGGAAATTTAGTTAAAATCAATTAATAAACAATTGAAAAATAGGGGGGTCTTGTACCTTCTAACCTCATTTGTTTCTGATGCACGCCTATGGATTTTACACCTATTTTTTATAGTAAAAAAATATTTATCTAACTTTTTGTCTCGTAAAAAAATTTAGTTAAAAATCATGGTTTTTGTGAAATTTTAATATTTTCATTATTGTGTCACAATTGTTATCATGCGTTTTAACTATGAGCAAATTTAAGTGAAAAGCAGTTGAACATATAAGTCTCGTTCAAAATTACATGATAAAAAGCTCGACACAATGAGGGAAATAGTAAAATATTGTATTATATTTACAATTTGGCGCTACTGAAATTATTTGATTCCCAAAATCTTTGCAAGTCATTGAACTCAAAATCCATATTACGTAATCATAAGCGAGAAAAAAAATTCATTCCTATGATTTATCGTTTACCGTTATTTACATGCTAAAGACATTGGACTCCCCACGCATCAGATATTTTTATTTCCTATAATGCTAGACCAATTCAAAAACAAGATATATCACTAAGGCAAAGTACACTCTATTTCTAGGAATAAACCCCTCTCAGATTCTACGATTTTAAATTTTTTGGCAAAAAACATGGCAAAATAACTCATCTTTCAAAATGTTATATGGCTTAGTTTGTTTTATTTATTTGTTATTAAACAAATAATTAAAATAGATTGTTTAAAAATAAACTATCAAATGGCCATAAATTATAAAACTTGAGGGTTTTATAATGTACAACAAAAACACTGAACACAAATTTATAGATGAAGTAATATTTTGGTAAAATATAATATCCTCCTTAATACAGTCCTGGTAACGATTTTACATAACATCATTGTTTTTTTTTACACTTTTTCTTGATTGTACAGGTGCCTTCTTTGTTGTTCCTTCTTACAAATTTCCTCATGATGCATGTGTCAGTCTGTATGTATGTCTGTTAGAACCTTGTAACTTTGTAATTTTTTCTTCTTTAGCAATGAAATTTTGCAGATATTTTTAGTTAACCCATGAATAAAAGTGAAGAGAAATAGGGAAAAACTGGGGTAACTCCACGTCCGTGGAAAGTCCGAGGTTATGTTTTACCTCACCGAGTGAAGAAATTTCATTAAATAGGTCTTCAAAAACGCAATTTAAATATCTAACATTTTTTAATTCGTCATCGGATTCTCAAACATAAGTCCTTAAAGTTACTTACAATGCCCCCACCTTTTACTTCCCAACCACAGATTTTAAAAAGCTGAAATCATTCGACATCATAACCCTTAAAAAATATGTATAATAAATATTGGTACCGTCAAGTTACGTCCATAACTTATATGAAAAAAAAACCATTAGTATACAGTAAATTCAGTGAAATAGCCTAATTTTACCGGGCCACTAGACAATTCTAATGTATTTGAAATGTAAATACTTTTTTAATTTTAAAAATAAATATAATTATCATTTTTTGGTAAACGGGGGTTTTTGAGCATGATAAAAATTTTTTAAGAAGAATCTTTTTCTCAAGAAAAAAACAGTAAATTTCTTCAATGTTGTCGTGTGTTTGCCCACCCTTGCTCCCCCCCTCTAACTACGCCCATGGTGACAGGTGACGTTCTCCCATTTTATGCCTTATTTCCCAACCACAGATTTTAAAAAGCTGAAATCATTCGACATTATAGCCCTTAAGAAATATGTATAATAAATATTGGTACAGTCAAGTTACGTCCATAACTTATATGAAAAAAAACCATTAGTATGCAGTAAATTCAGTGAAATAGCCTAATTTTACCGAGCCATTAGATAATTCTAATGTATTTGAAATGTAAATACTTTTTTAATTTTAAAAATAAATATAATTATCATTTTTTGGTAAACGGGGGTTTTTGAGCATGATAAAATTTTTTTAAGAAGAATCTTTTTCTCAAGAAAAAAACAGTAAATTTCTTCAATGTTGTCGTGTGTATGCCCACCCTTGCTCCCCCCTCTAACTACGCCCATGGTGACAGGGACGTTCTCCCATTTTATGCCTTATTTCCCAACCACAGATTTTAAAAAGCTGAAATCATTCGACATCATAGCCCTTAAGAAATATGTATAATAAATATTGGTACCGTCAAGTTACGTCCATAACTTATATGAAAAAAAACCATTAGTATGCAGTAAATTCAGTGAAATAGCCTAATTTTACCGAGCCACTAGACAATTCTAATGTATTCGAAATGTAAATACTTTTTTAATTTTAAAAATAAATATAATTATCATTTTTTGGTAAACGGGGTTTTTTTGAGCATGATAAATTTTTTTTAAGAAGAATCTTTCTCTCAAGAAAAAAACAGTAAATTTTTTCAATGTTGTCGTGTGTGCGCCCACCCTTGCTCCCCCTCCCCCTAACTACGCCCATGGTGACAGGTGACGTTCTCCCATTTAATGCCGCATGCCTTTTTAAGGGTTGATAATTAACCCTAAAACAAGAAGGCTTCTTGACCGTTGGACGCTTTCCAGCCATTAAGAAAATTGCCTTTCCATTTGTAAAAAGCTTTTGTGTTTTTCTGTGACATGCTTAAGTAGACGAAAGGGCTGAAAAGGTCACATAATTTAATCAAAATAAGACTGTGGGAAAATTGGAACAATGCTGAAAAATTTCCGAAAAATCGTGCAAAAATTTTGAACAGATTACTACTGTTTTAACTACCTTATATTACAAAGGAATGCAATAAAATATCACGGAAAAACAAAAAAGTTTTTCACAAATTTTCATTATGGCCTAAAATAGGGCAATGGTCAAGAACCCTTCTATCTTCCTTGTTTTAGAGTTAAGTATCAACCTTTAAAAAGACATGCGGTATAAAGTGGAAGAACGTCACCTGTCACCATCTCCCGGTCTAAAATGTTAAATATTCCTTCCCAAATATTTAATGAAGCAATTTTGTAATTTTCTATAAGACCTACTGAATAAAAGAGAAATGGAGCGAATTCCCTGTGCTAATTAATTTTAAAAAGGACCTTAATGGAAAACGAAACGAAACATAAAAACAACCTTTCCTATGACAGAACTGAAAAAGATGTCTCTAGAGAGTGTTTTTATTTCGTAATATCTTTGAAAATACACTCGCACAAAAAATTTAAAAATTCTCTCATTTCTGAAAGTATAACAAGTTTTATAAATGAGCGACATTCTATTGTAAAACTTTCGTGTTGGCAATGTCAAGGTTGCAAGATTTCACATTTACAAATCACAAGACATCAGTTGATTACTATTTAACTGACAGGTTTGGTTTTTCGACTTTCCGGATTTGTCATTCATTTTGAGTGAATTCAAATAATTTATTTGTGTTTTTTATGCTTTGTCGTTAACTATTTTTACTGTTACCTACTTTTTTATGTTTTGTAAACACCGTGTTTTATTTTTACCGGGCAAGGTAAATTTTAGGTTAGGTCAGGGTTTTTCTAAAAAAAAATATTTTTTTTTATCATGAATTGCAATCCGAAAATTCAAAGCCCGAATCCTGATGCGGCTGAAGAAATTAGTATGAAACCATCTAAAAATTTGTGGTAACAAGAAAGTAAGATTTCATTTTTAAATATTTTTATATTTAAAATGAAATTTAAGACAATATCCACGACCTCGTTTAAATATCTCATATAATCAACATAATAAATAATAACTTTTAGACGGCTGTCAGAAAAATCCGCCTTTGAATTTCTTCACTGCAGTTTCCAATGATTATCGGAGCATGAACGGCAAGATACTAATAGTTTTCGATACCTAAATTATAATAATAGCAATATTTCTTGTTTCAAACTCTACTGGTATACAATAAATAGTTTTAATAACTTGTTAAATATCATTTTTTTTAGAACGGTGCCTGTTACTTGTTGCTTTGGAAGCATTTACCCAGATATAATAATTTATTTTATTGGGAATAAATATTAAAACAAAAACATTCGTAAATTATTTTTTGATTACATTATAGTTGTGATATTAATATCTAGTAAAACTTCTCATTGCGGCCACCCTTCAAAAGCGGTTACACCTCTGAACCGCCAGTTTTGGCCCTTCTTAAAATGAATCTTAGAGTTTTTTCATAACAAAAGACCTGTTAATACCGGAAACTTGCAAAAACGGCCAAGCTCACGACAATCCCTGAATTTCAGGTAAATAACCTGGAACTTTAACCCTTAATACCGGCCATAAACCGCACACAATGGGTACTTTTGTTCAAATGTTTGTATTTATTATTTATTCCGTTTAAAATTTAACAATAGTTAACATGTCTCTGAAACGTATACGTAAACTTTTAAAGAAAAAGTGGAAATCATCGCGGAAAGTGAAAAATATAGTACCAGTGCACGAAAGTTAGCGGAAAAGTTTGGTGTTAGACGAACACAAGTGAATGATATTCTAAAAAGTAAAATCGAATTGAAAAAACCGGGGATTTCATGCAGATCAAAAACGGAAGTTTTCAAAAACAAAGGGACTGGTCATTAATCCAATGGTTGATGATTGGTTTTGCAAAGCTAAAAACAGAAACGTTCCTATACCCGGACCAATAATTAAGAAAACAGCTCTGAAAGTGTCAGAACACTTGAAAATTAGTGACTTCAAGCCACAAAACAATTTGTGGTGAGTCTGCTGTTGTGGATAAAGGAAGCGCACAAGAATGGTTAACTAAACTTAAATCAATCGTTAAGGATTATGATGCTAAAGATATTTTAATGCAGACAAAACAGGACTTTACTATGTGGCAATGCCAAATAAAATTTTTACCTCCAAGAGTAATAAATGGGCACATAGCACTGAACAGCACAAAAAATGTTCGCAAAAGACCCCTTACATTTCGTAAGAAAATAGTGGACACGTCCCAAGTGGAAACTCCGACTTTCCACTGCTGAAAATTGAAAGGGGACCTAGAACCAATTTCTCTAACAGTGGTTCCATCTGCGCCTCAGAAGTTGTGAACTTAAAACATGACATGTAATGTAGGGCCTTACAGAAGTCACACATGATCTTGTATTTAATTTCCTTTTGGATTAACTCAACCTTGCATTTTGAACAAAACATAACGAAATCGCTGATTTTACTAGATGAACTGGACAATATCTATTACGTTGACCGCTAAGCGACTGAATTCAGTACCGGCGACGCACTATGATATAGTTTTATTACATTTTTTATTAAACCCTCGAACTCGCAAAGAAAATAAAACATCAGGTAATTTAAACTTGTAACGGTGTTTCAATAATCATAATTTACCACCAGCAATTCAACATTTTATCATAGATATATAATTCCCCCCATCCAAAAATATTTCTGAATCCGCCCTTGGGTACCAGAACTATATTTAAAATTTGCAGGAAAAAATTAAGCGAAAAGTTATCAAGATATTTAAATTATTGTGTTACCAACAATTTTAATTTTAGGATTTGCAAAATCGTTTGTATCGATTTACCTGTAGTATTTTTAAGACACTAACATGATTCCAATATTTCCATTTCTGTCTTAAATAATACACAAAATTCGGCACGCTAATTACACTTCCACGTGGCCTTTTTAATTAATTCTTTTTAAAAGAGTTATTTAAGATGAACTCCATCAAATCCTATAACCGATATAAAAACATGCCATAACATTTGTGTATCAACTATAAAAATTGTATAATAAATCTTAAAATAATGGAGAGATTCCTCCATAGAAATGTAAATATGATTTTGGGACTAACTGCCAAAGACCTCGAGTACTTAAACCAGCCCTGTAAACTTCCGGTCCCTAAATTTTGGTAGCTGAATTAAGAAACTATGGAGAATGAAGGAAAGAAGAAATTCAATAACAAACAAAATGGAAGTACAAAATAAATAACTATTCCACAATAAACTCTATATAATTTCAGTAGGTATACATATATTAAACTGTTCTTCAACAGTAACAATTAAAATAAATTTGATATCGACATTAATACTGAAATTTAAATAGAATATACTTACATTTCCTATTGTGAACCTCATTGCATCCTGCCTGCAGGAATGCCCCATTTTTCGAGAACAGCTGAGTGGAATTTCTGCAAAATTTCGTTAAAGTTCCGGCCATGTTCAGAACGATTCTAACCTAAAATATATTGCTAATTTTCACTGTTCGCCGAGTAGGTAACTAATCTGCGGGCCGGTCGACGTATTTTTATCAACCACAGCCGGTGCATTCGATGTCGTCGGCCGATGAGAGGTTTCTGCCGTAAAGGAACTTTTGCGCACTCTCTCGCTTTGGATAGTTCGGTTACATGAAGATTTCTAAACGACTCAATAAGAGTATTTTATAAAGGCTTCCAGTATAGGGACAAAAATATACATCAAAATAAGTTGAACATAAATATTTTAACCTTAATATTGGATATTTCATTGTCATATTTGACAATGTCTAGCATGTCATAGGATTAATGGTAATTATACAACAAATTATTTTTTTTATACAAGGTGCCACTGAGCCGATTCTGTAAATAGATACTTTATATCCGTGTCTATATCGCTTTCACTACAATGGGACACTGATACTACAAAGGATAAAAAGATTCTTTTCTGGCATTCTCTTTCCCTTTATATTTATAGAAACCCAATACAGGAATTTGAATATTAAAAAGTGGCACCTAAAAATTGACAACGATCATTTTGATCTGGTGCAGCCTTTCCCATTTAAGTTGCTCCCAAGTACAGGCTAGGCAAGTAGCCCTTTCTCTTTCCCTTTATGTTTATAGAAATCCAGTACAGGAATTTGAATATTAAAAAGTAGCACCTAAAAATTGACAACGATCAATTTGATCTGGTGCAGCCTTTCCCTTTTAAGTTGCACCCAAGTACAAGCTGGGCAAGTAGCCCTTAACTTAAAATGTTACATTAATATCATTATGGGTGAGTAATTAACGCGAAAACATCACATTAGTTAAAGATTTTTTAAATCCTAACAAACTAGTGAACGTCATTTTATAATGCGGTTTTAACATTTTTTTTAAAACAAAAATATGACAGATTAACATATTTTATTCGTAATTCTAAAACTAATTAAATAAACTTGTGTTGCCTCATGTTTTACCTATTTTTAGGCATTCTTATTCTTTTGAAATATACTCCGAATAAAAAGAAAACGGACACAAAATTTGTTTAAATTCAATCTTAAATAACTTTCTAATTTATTTATTGATTTTAATCATTTTTTGTCAAGTTGAATGCGCTTTTATCCTGCTCGTTATATTGTACTGGACTTGCAATAAATTCTATTGAATTTGGTGTTATACAGGGTAGAACTAAAAGTAATATTTGGTTCTAAATTTCTGAACACTCTGTGAACGCATTGAATGACACAGTGTTATGTCAGTTTTTATGTCTCATCATTTCTTAACTTTTCATTTTTGATTCATAAAAATATCTTTATTCTAAATGAAAAAAAAAAACTGTGCAATTTATTTTCAAAAACCAAAATTAAAAACATTACAGATAATTTAACTTAAACAAATCTTAGTATCGTATATCGGCTCCCATGCTCTAATAATTGCTGCCATGCTACGTTGTATACTCTGAACGTTCTTGTCAATTGCTCTTTGCGGAATGTTTTCCCACACTTCGTGACGAATCATTTGAAGATCTGGAATGGTTTCCAGTTCTCGGTTGCGAATAACCCTCTCTTATATGCTCGATTGGGTTTAAATTAGGGCTACGTGGAGGCCAGTCTAATCGTTGAATGTCCATTTCATCCAGATAATCATTGACAAGTCTTACAATATGGGTCTCTACGGGCTTGTATTAAAATTCCAACCTTTGAACATACCCCTGTAGAAACAGCATAACGTCAGAACTAGGGCCCGGTTGTTTTAGCGCTCAATAACGTAATAATATTTTTGATTTATATTTGAAGAAGTGTTGAAAAACAGTAGATATTTAATTTCTTGGTTCATACATACCAATTTCATGCTATCCTTTTCTAACTGAATTATTTAAACGAGTATCATATGATAATCGGTACGTCCATTCTGAATACATAAAAGTATGAATATATGGTTGCCTAAATTATTATTATTATTTTCAATATGTAAACAATATCTAACAATATTTACTAATAAAAATAAGTTTTTAAATCCTCTTTTTGATAATATTAATTGTAAACTTCGCATTTATAGTAATTTTTAACACTTAACAACACTGAAAAGAGTCACGACAAGCAATTAAACTGAAAGAAAAGTTAAGTAGATATGTTTATATCTGTCAAACATCAAAAAAGTCTCTCCCCCGCCGACTATAAATAGCTTTCAAACAAATCTGTTGTATCTATCTATAGGGTAAAATCAAGCTGGCCGTGACTGGTCTAAAATAAACACCAGTTGTAGAGTTGCTAAACAACAGAATACCAATGTTTCTTGATTAAAATATAATACTTTTAATTTTTGTTATTAGACATAATTTAAGGTTTCTTTTGAAAGAAAAATTCCTTTAGGATGAATCAAGAAATGTTAACATATAACGAAACTTGAAAATCGGATAAACGTCTACAACATTATGTCGTTTACTAGTTCCACAGGGTATTCAGAAGTCTAGGGCAAAAAAATCTATCTTGTATAACACCAAATTCGATAGAATTTATTGGAAACTCAATATAAGATAATAATCAAAATACAAGCGCCTATAACTTGAAAATGATTAAAATCGATATAAAACTTAAAAAGTTATTTAACATTGAATTTGAACAAAATTTTGTTTATCCTTTTTTTTTGTTCAAGAGTGTATTTTTAATTTATGAATGAACTCTGAAACTAAGTTTTCAACACATTTGATTTTTTTCCAGAAAATAGACCAAAATATTCTCAAAATTTATATGTATATTTATACAAAACATCAAAATATAATAAATGAGGATATCTTCGCCAATTACGTGTTGTTTTTATTTCTTGCCCCGGAACAAAGTTCCTTTGGCTTTAAAAAAATTATATCAAATAATGGATTTAAAAATAATTATTCACAGTAAATTTTTACTTCGGGCGTTTTTTTTAAACGAAACCATCAGCTTTTTCTCTACCTACAGATAATTTTTCAGTGAAGCCGCCATGTAAACGGACCGGCATCGAAAATGATTGCTTCAGTATCCTGTAGCCGGTAGGCAGTGGAGGAGTTCAGTGTCTGCTTGGTGCCTGTCTTATGTTTCGTTGAACTTCTTCGTAAAATTTTGGTGATATCGGCCTGTAAAACTCTCCCTATATTTAGTGAATATCTCGAAACAACTTAAAAATATCGTAAAAATAGTCGAGCCAGACATTTCGCCATCTGCAACAACATAAAAATTTGGTGCAGAACAATTTTCGAAATACCAAAATTTTAAAAAAGGAAGTTTTGTGGTAAGTCGTCATAAATGTTATTTTTTATATCATACTTTATTTTAAATGTATTTATTGATAAACATTTGCTGAAAAGGGTAGTTAATGTAAAATAAACTCTATGAATAGTGTGAATAAGGCATTCGGTAATAAATAATTTATTTTATGAATAAAGTAATTAGTAAAATTAGTTCAAGATTTAATAAAGATATCACTTGTATAAATAGAAATAATTTTGTATAGATAAGAGAGGTTTTAAATAATGAATTTATTAATCTTTGAATCTGATCTATACTTGAGAACTCGTTGGCCTCGTAATATATTAATTTTCGTCTTTTTAGCGTTGCATTGGTCCACTTAATATGTAATTTTATTAATTAAAGTATGTACGTTTTTAAATCAAATAAGTATCAAGTATAATTTTACAAGATTTTTATCTATTTAGAGCCCTGAACTTCAGTGTTAGGGATTAGCGAAATTTCTTCTAGTTTTCTACCAGATCGCTTTGAAATGGCGTACTAGATTTTAAGAAAATGCACGTGGTTAACTTCCGCAATATTTACTGTCTTACAAAAGATTAACAACCCAAAAAATAGGAAATAAATTAGACTGAAATACTTTCGCTCAACGACCTCCTTTCTATGATGACAAAAAAACCAATCCACTTATATGTATCTTCTAAATTAAACAATAAAATCGAAAATTGTTCCATTACCACCTCTTGGCGCTTCTGACCTCATTTGGCCTTGAAATAAATTGGTTCACCCTGGCTAGGCCGACTGTGCTCATTCTTAAATTAATGTTACTTTTTTCTTTTATATCAACCAAAGGTTGAAGGGCTCCGCTCCCTTAGCAAGAGCCCTCTTTAGATTATGTTAAATTCATGATTAGGGCAGTTAAAACGTGTTTAGATTTTGTTTAAAAGCTAGCGTGGAAGGGTAATTATAACGCACTTAATTTTTTGGGGTAGCATTTTAGAGCTGAAAAAATACTCCTTTTTATAATTTCGTGATATCCCTTAGTTCATCCGTTTATATGTCACAAGTGTGTAGTATTATCATATTTCTTCTTTTGCCATGAAGTTTTGCTAACAAATACGAGGATGGGGTGAAAAGTTTCCGACCTGTTATTAAAGAAAAACAACTTTTTTCGTTATTTTTTCCGCTTTATTTTTCAACGTTATCTCAATCAAGATTAATACATTTTTCATAATGATGCTCTAATACGATGATATCGTTTTTATAATCCTATTCATCAAGTTCCTCAAAATTCTCATTTACAGCATCGACGACTTCCTTGTTGCTCTCAAATTTTTTACCTCCGACCCATTTTTTAAGGTTAGAAAACAGATGATAATCGCTGGGGTCTAAATCTGGTGAATATGGTGGATGGGAGGAACAATTCGAACTTCAATTCGTTGTTTTTAGTCATCGCAACGACCGACGAATGGACACGTGCGTTGTCATGGTGAAACAAGATTTTTTCTTCGCTGAGTTGTGACGTCAACGGGCGTCCTGAACGCGGTTGGTCAGAAGCGCTGGGCGACCTTTCTTAAATTTAGAAACCCACTCTTTAACCATTGAATATGATGGAGAATAGTCTTTCAGCGTGGAATCAAGTTATTCTTTAATTTGAAGTAGTGTTAGGCCTGTTAAATAGAAGTATTTGATGACCACACGCCTCTTTGATTTTTCCATTTTCACGTAACTAATCGAGGCGTTTTGTTCAGTCGACCTTCAAATGTATAGTAACAGAGCAATCGACCTGAAAATGTTTATAAAGATAGTGAAATACAGTACTATAAAATAAAAGCCAAAAATTAGATCTGCTGACGTCATCTCTAGGTCAGGCCGGAAAGTTTTCACCTCACCCTCGTACTTTCAGGCAAAGAGATTTTAAATTAAAATAGAGTTCGTTAAGCTAAAAACAATACAATTGTTTGTAGCCAAAATTGCTACAAATACGTGAAGAAAAAACTATTCCGTTTTATGTGTCATAACAAAATCTGATACTTCACCACTCTTCTTTTTTTTAAGAGATGAGTGTACTCTATACATTTAATTATTTATTCTTGCAAATTACACGGTAATAACCATTATTTACAATTTAATTCCTTTGGTTTAAAAAGGCAAACCAATATCTTTAAAATCGCACAAAACATCGATTCAAATCAAAATGAAATCACGAGTGAAAGGAAAAGAAATGCCAATTGTCACGAATTACAGTACAATGACTAATAATAAGCAACATTGCCGGATTGTGCAGTTAGTCTGGAGAAGTTACAAATTTGTTGAATAAACATGTAGATCGAATTCAAGGACCTTTAGGTAAAAGCAATTCTATACATTAAAGAAATTACGTTATTTAACATATTATGATATTTAGATAATTAAAAAATGTTAATATTAATATTTGCTGATAAACATAGTGCGGATTTAGTAACATGGTAGATCATCACCTGGTGGTTACCATGGATACCATGGGTCGGGAATTTTGAACAGATTTTTTTGTCTGTGCATGTCTGTGCTTTTACCTAAAATCTCTTCACTTTCAAGTAACCCAAAGACAGACGTGATTGCAGACGTTGTAGGCAGAAGCGGAATTTTCAGTTTCACAAAGCGTGTGACTAATTTTTTCCAATCTTTAGAAAGTTTATTTTCGTCTTTTTCAAGGCTGCAAAATAGATTATTATTTAAAGTGACGTTACAATTAATTATGTTACATAATATATATAAATTACAGTAATTGCTAACTAAAATAAAACTTGGAGGTTCAAACTGATATGGGTAAAAAAATATTTTTATTTCACTACTGCGAAATTACAATTTTGTCGTCGTACTTTGTTATACTTATTTATTATCTATTAAAACATCATTAGTACTGCCTCGTGACTTTCAAAAGTGATAAAAGTATGAAGGCTTGCCTTCATATTAATTGTTGGATTGTGTACAAGGACGCACCTCATGCGGTGGCAAAATATTTTGGAATAGAAGCACCCTTAAGGGATATCCTACCGACATCAGTGTAAAATGATCTGATAGTACAAACATATAAACAAAAAGAAAATGTGTAAGCTAGAATCGTGGGTAATATCGTTATAGAGCCGATCTTTTTAATGAAAGATATTTACAGTCTCTACAAGATCTTATTCCTGGTCTTTCGACGCTGTCTCCTGAAGGAGAGAATTCATCTTTGAAAAATCATAATTCCTTTATGGCCGCCCGAGCGTCACACGTAAATTTGGTAGAAAGAGATATTTTAAACCTTTTCTCACAATTCCCCTAATAACATTATAAACTTTTATAGCTCCCTCTTACTTTTATAAATACGTTAATAATAGCTAATTCAACATGTCACTTTGCGTCCCTGTAATTTAGTTATTAATAAACCGATTGTTGAGAATAATTTGATTTATTTCACAGGCGGAGAAAAAAATGATGTTCTATTTTTACAAAAATCTTACTACGGAATTTTCAATTAGGAATCTGATGCCATTGACTTATAAAGTATTCAATGAAAACTCTTCATATCTTGGAAATTTTTTATTCTCTCACAATCGAATCTCATCTTGTACTTAAGACCAGAGATTCCTAAATTTTTTTTATTCCGTAGACAACGATCACATAAAATGGCAGCATACAGAGCAATGATACATTGTGCGTCCTCTATATCACTTTCCAAAGAATATCTAGAGAAAGAACTTGACACAATCAGAAAAATAGGTAACAACAATGATTAATCACTATCCGAAATAAATGTAGTCATTTTCAAAAAACAAAAAAACATTTCCTTGAATTTAATATATCCGCAGACCAAAGAACAAAATACCAGACAATTCCGACCTCCAAACAAACATCCTTTGCAAAGACAAATGTAACAGCCTTCAAATTTTCTAACCGAATGTCTAACCTAATCTTTAATGTTAAATATAAAAAATCAGTGATTTATAAGTTAAAATGTAATGAATGCAATAGTGTCACATTGGACAGATAGGAAGAAATTTTGAAACTAGATTTAATGAACGCCAATCCTGTTAGAGACTTAAGAAAAGAAAGTATAATTTCACAAATAATTTTTTAGACGGGAACCATGGATTTCAAGATTTAAATAGCTTATAAATATTACACTTTGGACAGAAAGGGCAGAAATTAAACATATTAGAACAACACTTAACTGGAATTTGGAAATTACCCGTTATTAAGGGAATTGTAAATTAATAAATTTAAAGCATCTTTCTTAAGTTTTGGACCAAAAAACCCATCAATATAGCTGGCTATTGTAATAGTTTAAATATTTATTACACCATCTGCTATCCTATATTTATATAATAAGCACTGACTAAGTTTGTTAATCATAGGGCGATTCTTTTGAATCATTATCACTTTCAGTTCTATCACTTGGAGTAATTATGATCACTTCGACCTAATGACAGGTAAATGCATTTAAAACATGAAGTTATCAGTTTCACTTTTTTCACTTTGATCATTTGATAATTTCTCTCAAGAATACAGCCAATAGCATCTGAAGATGTAGTTGTTACTATGAAACGTCCGTAATGCCAAAAATTTATTATATGGGACAAATAACAGAGTATCCTCTTGTTTATATTACATTTTTACCATATTGTCACAAAGTAACGGCTGAATCTATAAATTACTTCAGATAGTCCGTATAAAACGCAACAGACTTTAATGATTTAAAAAACCCAATTCAACAATCACTGGATAACTGCTCCCTTATTTTTTCTAATGATAAAATCATAATAGATTTTTGCAAGTAATCAACACATTTTTTCCATCTTGTCACATGAAAACTAATAAAATTGGTTACAATGTATAGGAGAAACTAAGTATCATAACTCCTTCGTCATGAAGGTACTTTAAAGTATAATTGCTATATTCAATAAGCAACAATTGAAGTATAAATTATAAAAACCACTTAAAAGATAACATTGTATTTTATATGTCAATATGTTAATTCATTATTTGTCATCGAATTTGTGTCAACATTCCAATTGGATTCTTTCCCCAGACACTTCTAGGCTTTTCTATTGGATTCGCAACTTCCTTACATTCGAAACAAACAAATCAAGGTCGAATTTTTTTTAAATTCGCGAAATTTTTTTATCTTATCTATCACATATATCTTAAATATTCCGTAAATAAAATGTCGGTTAAAAGATAATTTGGCTGAATGCCACAACTTGAAAGTGTGTTAGAAAGACATAAAATATTAGAAGAAAAATAAATTTTACTGCTGCTTAGTTAGAAATATTTTTTAATTTAAAAACTTTACAGGTATCATAATATACAGAGTGTTGGGCTGTTTCAACGTTAGACCCGATTCTTTAAAAAGCATGCCCCTCACACCGCGGATAAATTAAATGCGACTAAAAGCGTTCCCGCCACAACCAAATTTCCGCAAATAGAGGGTCTTTCTATCAATTTTGCGTACTTTCCGATACCGATATTAGATTTCGACATCGATATAATAAATACTGGCACACATATACGAGGTGGGTTTATAAAATATCGAAACTGATGCTTCTACAGAAAAAGTACGCATACGCCAAAGGCGAACCATCAACAGCTTTGTAGGGTGAAACCTTCTCTTTCGAATGCTGCGCCTCCCGTGTCTGTAGATAAATCAGTCTGGTCGTGACTTTTGTGAATTAATTGTGAAATTTTACATGAAACATGAAAAAACCGTTTCTAGCCAAGTACAATATCCCAGTGTTAGACCATCAGTCTTATTCGCCTGACCTTGCACCCTATAACTTTTATCTGTTTCCGAAGATCAGATCTTGATTAAAAGGAACAAGATTTTAGTCTATTAAAAGTATGAAAGGAAAAGGGACACGTGTCTTGAAGGAGGCCACATGGAGTAAATATTTTGGTTCAAAATTGATACAAGGAATTTTCTGTGTGTAGATCCAAATTTAAAAAAATTTGGTGTATTTTTTACTTTTTATCAGTGTAGCAGCGACATTTTTCTTAATTTCACTTTTTCTCAGTGTGTAGAGGGTCGCGAGGCAACCAAGGTCACGAAAATTGAACCCTTCAACTTCAAAGGTTCTGACCAAAGGTGTCGTAGCTGTGCTCTTACTAACGACGAAAATTCATGAACAAAGATCTGTGAATGTTTTGTAAGCAAGTCACAGAATCCTGTAAAAAATTATTCTACCAAATAAATATTGTTACAGTAGTATAAACGACGTTCTTCAAACGTCATGGAAGAAGAAAAAAGGATTTATTACTGTATA
This sequence comes from Diaprepes abbreviatus, assembly GCA_034092305.1. Classification (NCBI taxonomy): domain Eukaryota; kingdom Metazoa; phylum Arthropoda; class Insecta; order Coleoptera; family Curculionidae; genus Diaprepes; species Diaprepes abbreviatus. Next base: position 101,019 of record JASJET010000135.1, read on the forward strand.
GTAATTTTCAAGAAAAAGGTTTTATAACTTTTATAATATACCGTTGATCGAACGAAGGCAGATAAAAATTTGAATCATGGTTCGAAGAGCGGCGTCAAAAGCATTAATCCAAAACAACAATGTAAAAAAATATCTTTATCAGTGTGATGAAGATCAAATGACTATTTCTAAGAATACAATATGACAATAGGATCATGGCGGGATTTGGAGCATATTATTTTATAAAGACCTTGGTACACCAAAAGCAATTTCTTCCGGGTCAAACTTCATAGGTTTTCTACCCACTTATTAAATCATATTAATTATAAAAATTTTAGCCTATTGTAAGTCTGCATCACTCGTGACATTAAAGTGCTTTAGATAAAGGTTACTATGCTAAATAAATAAAAAATGGAAACAATTAAAAATATTATGTAAGTCCCTTGACGTAGGTAGATAACATTCTTTTTGAGGATTTTTGTTTTATCGCTTACGTCTTTAATATCTTATTAAATAATTTTGCAAAAAATTCGGATTCTCAAGGAAAATCAGGGCTGGCTCGAATACAGTGAGAGAAATATCACCCGCTAGCAAAAATCCATTTTGAAAGCTGAATGAGATAGAGAGAGATAAATCTTGGTCGTTTACATATTTTTAAATGTATAGCAGTCGCTTTTTTGTCGTAACATTTTTTTTGTTTATTTTCTTCACTTTGTGAAGGGTAGCTTGAAACAAATATCGTAATCCGAGCCTGAAGAAAACTATTAAAAGTCATTTCTTTTACAAATTATATTACAAAAAAAAATGGAGAGTTTTTATTAAGGTCAATCTCTGGAGTTTAGAGAGCTCCAGAGTGGCCCCCTCTAAGTGATTTTTATCTACAAAACAACCGAGCCATAGGTTGTCATGCTGTTGTGTACAAGGTGTGATTTTATTCCCCATGTTTTGCCCAGTGTCCTTGTTGCTGCGGTGATGACCATTTTACCTTTGATAATAACTTCCTGCAAAGGTGAGTGCCGGGTAAACTTTGCATCCATGATGAATTCTAGGTACTGTCGCAATTAGCAATGCCCTTGGTGGTAAGGATATGTAGCTAGGCGATCTATTTTCGACCACCGTAGTATATGTATGGATGTTTCGTCCCGATGCCGGTGGTGGACTCATCAGTGGGATCCACCGGTATCTTTCCTAGACATCCTTGTACTTTCCACAAACTTGGACCTTTATTTAAGTCCAGTTTTGCCGGAAAGCGGTAGTGAGATGTTATGTTCCACAACATGCCCGTCCTAAGGTATTTGCTTTCCGGCTTTAACTGTCGGACAGTCCAAGCGTTAGAAAGCACAGGCCTGACAAGGAAGTGGAACGGACATCCTCGGTGGTCTTCCAATGGCCGGGTCAGGCTTAATCAAAGCCAACGGCGGTTAAGACCCTCGTCTGCCGCCGTCCCTGCTCGAGCGCCATGGCGCAATTAGCAATGCTCCTGGTGGTAAGGACATGTAGCTAGCGATCTATTTTTGACCATCGTAGTAAATGTATGGATGTTTCGTCCCGATACCGGTGGTGGACTCATCAGTGGGATCCACCGGTATCTTTCCCAGACATCCTTGTACTTTCCACAAACTTGGATTTTTAAGTCCAGTTTTGCCGGAAAGCGGTGGTGAGATGTTATGTTCCACAACAGTACTTAACCCCTTGGCTCATCTGCAATTGTGCCGGGCGAGCTAAAAGTTAATTTAGCCCATTTTAAACCTATGCATTAACTGTTTACTAGATTACAAAACACTTTTAGATTTTATTGTGAGAATTGTATTTAAAACTGTATTTAAAACATTTTTTCACCATACCACGAAACACTCTGCTTACACTGTTTATGTACTTACTATATACTACCGTTTTAACTAACTTGTTTAACTCATGTTTTTAACCAACTGTTTTCAACTCTATATTTTCAACTAACTTCTCATAGCACGATTGCTCGTATTTATATACTGTTTGTCGTGACGCCTTGACAAAATCCGGAATTTTCCCTTTCAACTTGTTTTGCAACCAAAAGAGGCGTGATCCAGGGTCTACGTGATGGAATTTGTCAAATCTTGTTTGTCACCAAAAAGCGCGGGATCGTGGTTCTACGTAAGCAATGCAACATTCTTTTCCAGGCTTACTAATTTTTCAGCATTTCAGAACAGAAATATGTTACAAATTGTGTGGTTTGGATTCAGAGTTAATATTTTATTCGAATAAAGAGTTGTTGAATTTTAAAGCGAATACTTGTAGTCCTTTTGAAAATTATCAGTTTATTTATTTATTTATTTAAAAATAAATTAATTTTTATCCGACTTTTTCAATGATGAACTTTTTGCTTTTTAAATATGTTTAATTTATTAACTTCTTTGAAAAATAATAACAATTCCCCAGGGTCTACGTGATGGAATTTGTCAAATCTTGTTTGTCACCAAAAAGCGCGGGATCGTGGTTCTACGTAAGCAATGCAACATTCTTTTCCAGGCTTACTAATTTTTCAGCATTTCAGAACAGAAATATGTTACAAATTGTGTGGTTTGGATTCAGAGTTAATATTTTATTCGAATAAAGAGTTGTTGAATTTTAAAGCGAATACTTGTAGTCCTTTTGAAAATTATCAGTTTATTTATTTATTTATTTAAAAATAAATTAATTTTTATCCGACTTTTTCAATGATGAACTTTTTGCTTTTTAAATATGTTTAATTTATTAACTTCTTTGAAAAATAATAACAATTCCGGGGCATTACAGTTCAAGCGCATGCAGAAGTGAATTGAACACTGAATAATGTTTTGAACAAACAATAAAACCATTTTTAATGAAAAGTATTTGTTTTTGTTTGTTATTCCTCGTATACAATATTTTAAATAATAATTCGTTCTCATTTTTATATTGTTCGAAAAAAAATTCTTGAAGCATGTGATAACCAGATCGTGTTATTATCAAAAATAAGATAAACTGGCCTCCCACGAAGCAATTTGTTAATTTAACAGCTACTTAGTAGAAAATATTGTTATTTTCAATGACGTGTTTTATCGTACCATTTTTTAAGTAAATTATACAGTAATCGGTGTCTCAAAATGTTTTTTCGTTTTTGTTTGGACTGTTACGCGCCAAAAACCGATAGCGGGGGGAGGGGAATGATGTCAAACGCTTAATTGGCTTTTTCAAGTTTAGTAGCGATAGAACGTTGTACGGAATCATAGCGCGTCTTTTGCTTGCGAGCGTTTTATCACAACAACAGTTCCTACACCACTGTTCGACGTCTATCCAGGATATATTTCGATTTAACGACCATGAGAAATGTGCCGAGTGCATTGGGTGCGCAAGTTTGAAGAGACCGGAAATACAATGCCGCGTGAACGAACAAAATTGCCGATATCGGGCTGTTGACAATCCCGCTGGGACTGCTTCAGAAACCTCTACACTCGCCTAAGCTTGTCATTTGGGCTGCCATATCAAGCCAAGGAATAATCGGTTCGCGTTATTTTGAGGATGACAGTGGTCGCACTCAGACTGTTAATTCCGATCGTGATTGCCATATGATCCGAACTTTTTTGACCCCAGAAATGCAAAAGCAGATTGGCTACAACCGGAATACATTTTTTCAACAAGACGGAGCAATTTCCTACGTCACGAATGATTCTTTGGCAGCTTTTCATGATTTATTTTCTGAAAGAGTGATAAATCACCAAGGGGACATCAGCTGGCCCCCGCGGAGTCCCGATTTAACACCTGCTGATTTTTTTCTATGCGGTACTTAAAAGTAAGGTTTTCAACCCATTACCACCCAACTTAAATGTTCTAAAATAAAGAATCACAGACGAAATCCATGTGATTCCAAGAGCGATCCTCCAGCGAGTGGATGAAAATTTCACTTCCAGGCTAAATGATTGTGAAGAAGCGGATGATGCGCATTTGAAGATGGTTGTTTTTCATAAATAAAAATGCAAAAACTTCTCTACAATTTAACAGCAATTAAACAAATCTAAATTAATTCTGATGTTTTATTTTTCAAAAATAATCAAAAACGAAAAATATTTTGAGGTACCCCTTACTAATGTTTGTAAAAATAAAAATACTTTTAATTCTGACTGTAAAACTGCGTTTAAAAACTTATGAAAAAAATGCGCGGGTTCAAGTATTACTGTATTACTCCAAAGGCTAAACTCCAGAACAAAGTTGCAAAGAGAGCAATGTTCTAGAGAGAAGTGCAGCATCACACTCGAGACTGGAAGCCCAGTAATAAAAAAATTGTGCCCCAGACAGTGCTTTAAAGTTTTCTTAAAATTGGAATTTTATACTTGAATTACTTACTAGTAGCTGGTAATTTGTGCTTTGAAGAGTTTTTGCGAGCTTGTAAGTACTTACAAATAAGTTTTACAAACCATAAACAAACATTGAGCTGCTTAATGTTTCTAAAAGGATTCGATTAGCTTTCTCATTTATGTCCCACTTTGAGTTTGGTATTTAAAAAAATCTTAATGAAAATAAATAAAATTTGTAAAGAAATACCCTATATTGGTATTATCAGCAAAAACGGAATTTGATCCTGCCAAGCGTAAACAAAGTAAGAATACTATAAAATTTACTTATAAATAAAATCAGAGCATGTGCGTTGACCGTACTGACGTGCTGATTAGAAAAACTGCGATTTCACAAATCTAAAAACTTATTACCATATTATTTAACGGATTCTGGAAAAGATTCGTTTAAATTTATACGAATACAAAAAGTAAGTAAATAATTAAATAGTTTAAACAATATGAAAAGTGAATATGTTTTGCTTTGCTTTTTTCTTGGAAAATCACAGAATAATATAGGTAAGTTAAGTACTTTATAAAGCAAATGAGTTGTATTATTTTTATATTGCTTACATAACAATATTGGATAACTGTTTTTTTTTTGGGAATTATGTTATGCCCTATTAGCTTCCAGTTAACAAAACGACCTGTCATTATGCATTTAATTTACTTCTAGCTAATAACTAATGCTTTATTATCATGTTGCTTAAAATATGAAATAAAAATAAATAATCTAGCGTTAGCATTTTATTTCAAACTAATAAGTCCAATGCATTTGCTACACATCTTTGAAAAAATTTTTTTATTGAATGTGTTTATAACGTCAAACACTTATCCTTTCCGATCAATGGTGTACTCACCATTCTTTAATTGCCACGTTGTGTAAATTTTATACTGAATGCTGTAGGCAGTAATTAATTACATTAGAGTTATAATTTATTAATACAGATGTTGCTCAAGTATTATTTGATGCTTTTACTTTCTTTAACTACTGTGTAATAAACCAATTTTCTTCGTTTCCGAGACCAATATTGGCACTTGGATCAACTTCTTTCAGTTTTGTAAGCAGCTGTTCATATGCCTCATTCTTTTTATTCGGTCTCTGTATTCAGCGGATTTTACCCGCCATCTACAAAACAACCTTTTGTTTAACTCAATGAATTTTAACACAAAATCCCTGTTAAACCGAAGCTATGTAATAATTTTTTTCCCTCCGATACTCATAGAATAAGGTTTAGGCACTCTCAAAAGAACATAAAGTTATCAGTTTCACTTTGTTCACTTTGATCAATTGATAATTACTCAAAAGAATATAGCCATTACTGGAGGCAGCACGTAATGACCGCACATTTTACACGGCAAAGAGAGAGAGAGCGGATACGGGGTCGTGGTATCTCTCGCTCCTAACGCTCTCAAAGTTTGAAACGCGCGCCGGCCAATCAGGATTCGAAGCAAGAGAGATAACATGACCCCTTATTCGCCCTCTCTATCTTTGCAGAGTAACGCGCACGGAGCGTTGCATGATGCCTTCAGTAGTGTACAACTAAAAAGAATATGACTATTTATAAGACATTTTTAGGACTATTCTTTTGAGTCGTTATCACTTTCAGTTCTGTCACTTGAAGTAATCATGATCACTTCGACCCAATGACAAGTAAATGCATATTCAAAAGAACATGAAGTTATCAATTACACCTTTTTCACTTTGATCTATTGATAATTACTCTAAAGAATACAGCTTTTAGTAGATACAAAAATCTGACATCATTTTAGGCAATTTTGGAACAGTCGACTTTGTATTGTTTCAACCATTGACCCAGACAGTTCCGTTACCGTAAACGTTTTATTTTTTAGTTTTTAACTTTCAAGTATAAAGATTTTTCCACTAGTTCGCAAATTTTGAAATGAATGTTTAAAGGTTTTTTTTTCCAATACGGATAAACACCAAGATAAAACGATATATATATTTTTCATCGTTTGGCATCATCTTTTTTTCTGTTTATTCTCTACAGAATAAGATGCGTTTAAATTTAGATGTCATGTGAAATTTTTTTTGTTGATTTGTGCTCCCGGCGCTAAAAAAATTTACATGAAAAGGGAAGGTCATCTGAAAAATGTTTTAATTCTCTCTCCGATGCTAATTTGTTTTTGACATTTGATTGCGGAGTTATAAATAGTTAAAAATGATTGTTCAACCAATTTTAGTCGCGCGAAAATCCACAAACAATTAGCAAAATTTTAAAAACAGATCAGGATTCAATAGATAATTAAAATACGTTTAACACGATACCTGCTTTTGGTGTTTTGATTTTTTTGGATTCAATTACAATCCCTGTACAATCATAATGTCAGGCGGCGATCAAAGAAGGGGGGGGGGGGCAATTGTCCCCCCCCCCCCCCGGGGGCTTTGAATTCAGAAAACAAGAAGTGGTCTGTCTGCTGCATTCAGAACGTGGTTTCTCGCTGAACCCCCCCCCCCCTCCCCTCAACATTGAAATCATTCTTTCAACTCGCTTTCGCTTGTTATACTGTACTGTCTTATGTACGAATGGGCTAGGGGTTCGTTCGATAATTTCTTTGCTCTTGTGATTCGCCTTCCCCCCAATAGAGGGGCTGAATCCGCCACTGCATAATGTATCCACTTTCTGGCGCTTATTTAAAACTGAAGCAACATTTTCAAATAAAATAGACATTCTTCAGTGTGGCTTTTTTGTTTTAATTAATTTATTTTAATCGCTGTTTTGCTAATTTTTCTTCGTATTTAAAAACAAGCCGCTAAAGGAAAATTCATTGTATTAATTATAAATAAACTTAATTTTGTATAAACTATTGTCAGTGCAAACTAATAAACCATTATTTAATATAATTACTAATTCTTCTTGATTTTTCGTGGCTTTATTGTAAACAAATTTAAAATTTCTAATTTTAAACTCAATATTTATAAGGCGGCTCCTGAAAATATATGTATGTAGTTTTTAAAGCACTTAGTAAATCTACATGTGCTTAAGTTTAAATTAGATGATTCAGGCGGCTAACTAACCCAGTTATAAACTATACTTCATCTCATCTTAATAGATATAATGAACGAGAGTTAGTTCTAGGTTACAAGTATTACTAAAAATAAAACTAAAATACTCAGGAAAGCTTGTAGTAGGTCAGGCATTTCGTTGTTTTTTAAAAATTACCGAAAAGCCTATCTGTAATTATCATTATTATGATTTCATTTGAAAAAGGTTGATTATAATAAGTTAGCAAAATACTCTTATTTTGTAAAAGACAAAAACAATATTTTTACTTAGTTTGAAGTTAAAAATAAAAAACGATACGTTATTTTCCTGGTATACCCAAATAGCACACTTCAGTCCACTGGATATCCATCGTTTATCCAAAGCTGGACATACTGGGTATCCATGGGATGTCCAGAATTTGTTCACCAACATCCTATGGATATCCACTGCACTATACGATTGTCCCACCCATGGATGTCTTTTTGGATTACATATATTGTCCAAGTATGGATCATTTTTGGATATTAATAGGACTAATTTTGGATGTCCATATATTGTACATTCTTGACCCGATTGTGGACATATTATCCGATGGTATTGTGCTTTTTGGATTAATAGGTCATAATCTATTGTTCCCTCTTCTTGACGTTCCGCTAACGTGAATGGTAGATATTTTCAGAATTTGCACAAATTACACTTATTGATTACAATTGTCAAGTTTTTAATACAATACTATATAAGAATATAAAATTTTATAATTAGTCGAATTGCAAGTGCTACAAAATATAGTTTCAATTGATTTAAATTGTTCAAGCTGTAGAAGGATCGCTATGAATAAGTTATCTGGTTCCATAGTAATAGGTACAATTTCAATTGGGTAATAGAAAATATACCAATTATTTAAATAAAAACTTTTTATTGTTACAATGATTATTTTTTTCTAGATTTATTTCTGTCGTTTATTCTCTTCAGCCATTGTCTAATCTCGTCTTCGGCTGTTTTTTATCGGCCCCCCATTCTTCTACCGCAGCTGAAAATTAATAAGGTTTAACGTTAAATGATGCAGTATTTTATGGTTTTGTAGGAATTTAAATCTCTCTCTCTCTCTCTCTCTCTCTCTCTCTCTCTCTCTATATATATATATATATATATATATATATATATATATATATATATATATGCATCGTTATTGCTTAGAGTGCTTAAACCAACAGACCAGAAAAAAAATTTTAACACACTTTTTGTCTGGGTACTATCAGAACAAGAGGATCTAGAGTTCAACGTGTGAAATCTGACACCCAATTTGTTCTTATTATTTACGAGTATGACAAATAAAACAGAGAGATTTTTTTCATCAAATTTTTATATTTAAGTGGTAACTTACCTACAAATAGTGAACATAAGTTCTTTAAAGGGCGCTTTACTGTTCCATCATATGTATAATTCTTGGAAAAGCTATCTGTCATTGTTACAATAAAATATCTTTTAATAAGTTAATAGGTATAATTTCCTCCAATTTTCGCTAATTGTAAAACCTAAAATTATATTACTTTATTGAGATAATTAAACGTTAATTCCACATATGCTAAACTAAGAATATTTTTGACTTTAAGAATCAAAGTAAAAAAATATATATAAAATAATCCTGTAAATTAAGTTTTTTTTTATCAATAGACTCATACACATAAAGAAGCATTACTCGAATAAGTTTCAGCTTTTATTTCAGGAGAAGTGTAATAAACTTACTGCATCTTTAAAGTTTAAATTGTCCTGAAGATCTTATGTGACTTGAGGCAGCTGATTATTTTCTTAAGTAAAAAGATAGTTGAGCAGAAAATTCTTTGTAGATACTTGTTTTTTCCGTATTTAAGGTTACCTGAACATCCTCTCTAATTTGGTACAAATTGGCTTTCACATAGGAATTTTATTTGGACCAATCTGTGGAAAATTCATCTAAAAAATAATTAAATTAAATTATAAGTCTAAACGTAGAGTCGAACTGTCAAAACTTTATTATATATTTTTTAACAATTATATTGCACAAAAATACACATCAATGTAAACTTTTACTAGCGTTTAATCCAAAATAGTCATAAAAAAATTAATATAATTATTCAAATTTGCTATAGCTTTTATTCCATTATAAATTTTGATAACATTTATTAATGCCAGCAATCTTATTAGACTGATTACTCAATAATGACTTTGTCAGAGAGAATTTTCTCTAAAATTTACAATTTTATTATTACACAAATTTACAACTCTATCTGTGCTCCATTTTAACCAACAAGATACAAAATTCATTGGCCTATCAAAATATTTGCACTTATTTGTAGTAATTTCCATTTAAATAAGTGATTGTATGAAAAAGTATAGCTACAAAAGCTATATTTTAACATACGTGTTTTGATACTGAATATTTTGTTCACCTTCAAATTTGTGCGAGTTTGATACTAAATTATCAGCTTTTCGTCGGGCATGTCTGTAGTTTCGTTCGGTAATTTTTGGTATAATTAAAAAAATTAAATTGAAAATAACTATACTTACCTTTAACGGTGGCATCTTCTTCAAATAAAAAGTACACTTGATTTTAGCTCAACTAAAACTCCAAAGGTCTTTTTTAGCTCGACGTCAACACAATAATGGGCACAAAATATCTGAAGGGATATTTTGTGATCATGGCGGGCCGGCGGGTTAAGAAATGACAATTCTACAGGCCGATATTACAGTATCCGATTTTACCGACAACCCGAAATTTAATTAATGGACGTATGATGGACTTACACTGGACATCCAGATATGGACGTCCATATAGATTACAGGTCATCACATCTAATAGACATCCATAAACGGTCCATGGACATACAGGCCATTATATGTACCTATTCTGGGATATCCAATGGAAATCTTGTGTTATCTGGGTAGTTTTCAAATGGTATTCCCTATTTAAATTATTTATCTTTGAATGTTACTGAAATTGTATACGTTCGAGTTAATTAGGATTGCTAAATTAAATTTAGAGTCAACAAAAACTTTTTGAAAGATTTATCTTTATTTTACTTTGAATTTGATATTAAAATTATTTTTCATGGAAGGGAAATTTTGGTTATTTATTTGATCATGCGACTGATATCAAAATGAGATGCAAGTACGATATTTGGGAAATAAATCTAAAAATTTAAACAAAACCTATCAAGAAATGTACGAATTATAATTTTTTTGTATTATATTTTCATCCTTTATACCTAAAGTCCATAATTTCTGTCAATGACTCATATATTACCGGTCACGACAAAGCGACGAAATAAACATCTTATGCAACTATTTTATTTTATAAATGATTTAAAATTTTGCCGCTCTATTTGCAGAGCAGAGACTACAAGCTTAAAATGCATTGTTGTCATATTTCGCCAACCTTAAATGACAATCAGCTGATCGCATTTAAAATAGCACGGTGATGCTGACGAACATGAACTTGGTTGCTTATCGCGAAGATGATGGATGTGACAACACACATACATGGAATGTCCATCTTGAATAGATGAAAATAAGCGTTTCGACTCGCAGTGTTTGAATCTTTTATTGATTTATTATTGATTAGTGGATAGATTCTGTGAGTTCACATCCTCATTACTATACTTTCGTTGTATATAGATATTGTGTTGTGTAAATAAAGTTTATTATAGAGTATATTTGGTGTCTCTATTTGTGCTAAACTATGAATATTAACGAACCTTCAATTAGTGGTGCGCCTGAATAATGATTAAAATTGTTTACCACGGTTTTCGGGAATGAAACCCTAAAGTAACCACTTTGGATGCTACAGACATATGTGACACTTAAACGAAAATTTATTCAATCAAAAATTATTGTTAAAATTTTGGTGAAAACTTTCGGCATAAAAATTTAGAACCTGTTCTATATTTTTATGACTAAAATGCGAAAAGTGCGCGAAAATCAACGCAGAGTAAAATTTGTAAATTGACAACCCGCTCGCGTAATCAACCTAATCTCAATATTTACTCATTGTTTCTTGCACAAAATATCCCTTATTTTGTGGTTTTTTGATTATATATGTTTGGAAACTTTCATATTTATGACATTTTGAGGTTATCCCCAGATTATATCTTCCTTTTAACTGCTGGAACGTCACATGTTATGAAAATACGGTTGAGCAACGACAAAATTATCACCAAAATTATATTCAGAATTCTTGTACGTATCCAACTGAGTGGTATTTTATTGTAAAAATTATCTTCAAAGGATTTTCGACAAAAATTTGCTGAAAATTTGTGTGTGTAAAACGGCTGTTAATTTGAATTTAATATAGTAAAAAATCAACTAATAAGTCTTATTTTCCATTAAAAAATGCTGGTTCATTATGGACCCGACTCTGTCTCTTACCTAGGAATGTGAATGTTGTTTGCATCTTCCCCCTCGTCGACAACTCCCATTTGCTTGCGATCACCCCCCCCCCCCAAAAAAAAAAAAAACCTTTGAATTCAGAACTGTTGGCGTCTCCCATCCCGTCGACAATTTGCTTTCACTTACCATACTGTATTTTTATGATATCACCACCCCCTCCCCCCAGAGAGGCTGGATCCTCCGCTGCCATGGAATTATGATCATTTAAATCAGCCAAAATCAGATTTTCACGTGGAGCTTGCAATTAGCAAGATAGGAAAAATACCTTTTTAATTTACCTACAGATAATAATAGACCTATATTCAAAAATCAATTGAAAGATAACACTATTTAAAATTTTAAATAGAAGTAATTCCCGGAAAACCCCGTCACTAAGCAGCAAAGGTACTTCAATTAAAGGTGTATACGTGACCAGTTGTACCTATAAGATTACATTGTATACTATCTACATACCTGTAAATTGTTGTAAATAACCATTTTACCCGAACTAAATCTTTTAATTTTTGAAATTGTTATCTGTTTACTTAATTTATTGGGGAATAACGACTTCTAATTCTCAAGGTGAAACTAATTTTTGAATAAATTTACAGAACATTAAACTTTCGTATTTAAAATATAATGCCCAGATAAAACGGTATTTAATATATCTTATATAACTAAAATCATGTGTTAAATAAAGACTGATTAAAAATAAGTTTATAATGATAAAGATCTCTTTTTAAACGGTGCTTTTGTTATCCATATTTTTGTCAATATCAAGGATCACTACGACGAAAGTAGGGTAAGTAAAGTAAGCATGCCCAAAAACGATTTTTTCGGTTTTTTTTTTAACTACAAGTTTGTATCGCCGCTGCAACTGAGGCGTACCGTGCATATACCATCTTTGCCCGTGAAAGTTTACACGTTAATTGGGTTTGGGAGACCGTTTTCTAAGAAAAAAAAAACAAGGATGGCTCATCTAAGAGGCCTGTCCGTCATCCAACCAGGATTGTTGATCATGGGTATGATTTACTATAAGAAAAAAGTTACTTGTCATAAGTGTGACAGACATTTACATATTTCAGACCTATTTCTTTGCTTGAAATGCCGGATGCAGAATTAACCGTCCGCCACAGGTATCCATTCCCTTTCACTGCACAAAACAACGTAGAACACGCAGCCACACACAAACTTTCACCTAAGCACTTTAGGACTTACCCCGCAACCAGCGTTTCCCCCCTTACACTGTACGTTTAGCCCTGACGCCTTCGTCTCCAAACCACGTTTTTTTATTGCTTTTTTTCAAGAGCACACCATCTACGTGTTGTCAGTTTAATGACCAAAATGGAAGTCCATTTTTTTCAGGTTATATTGCTGCTGCTTTTGGTTCAGGCTATTTTTGCCCTTGGATTCGCACTGTATGCATTTACTCATGCTATTGCATGCTCTGCGCAGATGCCCCCTTTCTGGCAACCCTCGGGAGGCCTTACACGTTGTTCAGGTTTGAAAAATGTCGAGTATGTATCCCCGAAAACTTGTATTTTAACAAACTTATTTGTCACCTTTTTGACAAATAAGTTTGGTCTAAAGGTCCAATCCACTTTTTATCTTACCTTTTATGAGAGCGCATTCATGCACCAGTTATCACTGGAGACAACGTTGAGTGCTTCGCGCGCGTTATACGGCAGAAAAAGAAACAGGACGAATGGCCGTATATGCTATTTTTTACTCTGAACGTTTAGTTTTATTCTCTCATACTTTCGAAGCGCGCGACTTACGTGGGCCAGTCTCCCCTCCTTATCCCCATACTTTGGAAGCGCGCGAATCGCGTTCAGAACAGAGAAAACATCTATGACTATTTTGTCTCTCTTTCTGCTATGTAATGCACGGAAACCCCTTTATGCTGCTTCCAGTAGTACGTATTTGAAGTTCTACACCGGCTTAACTGTCTCTTCTTAATTATTAGAGTTAGCTTTCGACGTCATACTAAATCATACCCTCTTCCCGCGTTTATATGGTCTTATTCGGGACCCTCGAGGTTAAAACGTCTTTCGAGTTTAGGGCTCTATTCGTAGGGTTCTTGGATAGTCAAACGTTCCACGGAAAATCACTATCATTGTAAAAAATTAACATATTTTCACAAATTATCAGAACTTATGACCGGCACTTTTGAAGTGACGAAATTCCCATTCTCTTGTAGATATTTTTGCGCATGACTTTCTTTCAGGCACATTTTCCAGAATGGCCTCCCATGCTTTCTCTGTACGAAAGGAAAAAGCGACATAGGGATTGTAGGTTTCATCTCTCATTCCCTATAGATGTATTATCCAAAAAGGACTTAATAGTGGCGACTCGCATTTTCCCACCAATACAGCACGCTCACCAGCCATGATATGAACGCCATATATATCTGAAACGAACTCCGAAATTATTGTTTGGGATTTACGTAAGGCCGATGACATCAGGAGTGATATACACGAAAAATTACATAAAAATAAGCTTTGTATAATAAAAAAAATCAGCTAACAGTTTTTATTTTGCATGGAAAATTGCAAATAATTATTTTATTCACATATTTTCATAAACGCGTCTTGAAAAGTAAGACCTTTTTGGAGACATGCAAATTTGGGGCCCTAGACCAGTGCTCATTTTTCTTATTGGCTATAAGGGGGAGTGTCACAAATTTGACGTGAATGCTGCTATACTCCTAGGTAAAAAGCCAAGATAATTCATGCTTCTTAGTATTGTTCCTGCCCTTTATTTACAAAACAATAATGTTTTATGACTTCTCAACTTTAACAAATTCGGTCTAATAAATATTTCCAGCATTTATTTCTGTTTTCTTCGAATAGTTTCCGTATTAAACAGGTTTAGCTCCTCAAATGTAAAATAGCAAAGTCAAACACGTGTTGCCAATAATAATTATTATGTTTGATCTAAAATTACACTACACGTTTTAATTGCAATGACATTTTTATAAGATAACTAACGGTTTTTACATAAATTATAAAATAATTTATTAAACATCTCATTTACTTATAAATATTTTTAACATACCTTAAATCGATGACGTATTTTTTGCACACTACCCGTTGCAGAGATTGAAATGATAACATTTGCATAATTGAAAAGCATTTAAGCAAAAATTATACCATTTTGCTAAATCTGAAGTATAATTAAGCCGTTTCATACTTATATAATCTTTATTGTAGTTTCAAGGTATATAACCGACTAATGGTGTCAATAACCCTTTGTGTGTTTATGGCCAAACTGTACGGAAGAAATAAATTTAATTTGGTAGTTATTATAAACAACTTATTCTGGTAACAACCGATTAGTTCTAATAATATTGATCTTTCAGACATATCAAAGATAAGAACTCTTTAAGTGACCTTTCTGTTCTTTATTATTTTTGTTCGATTGAAAAATTAACTTTTCAGACCACCATTTTAAAATTTATCGTCATTATGACGATGATTTCTCCATTTTCATTTAAGAATGGTTACATCCGGCTAAATATCAAAAATTTCTTATCTTTAGAAAGGATCTATTATACAAAATATCACGACATTCCATGACGTCTTAATTACATTGATAATGCAGTCATACTCATTCTTGAATCGACAAAAATATCTAACTCAATTTTAAAAATGATCCATCACAATAAATTAATGCAGGATGTTGGCACGACAAGCAAAAGATTTTTTCGTTGTCTAGGTTACAACAGCCACGTAAGCTCGAAAAGGAAGGAATTACTGCATGACGTCTAAGAATTAATATGAACATCCCTGGGGGTTGAGTTTGAGACAACTCATTAGTAGAAGTTTTTTGAGTTGGACGTTAAATTGTTGAATTATTGAATGATGTGATGCAAACATATATATATATATATATATATATATATATATATATATATATATATATATATATATATATATATATATATATATATATATATAATACGATTTGCAATTTGGTGTTACATATACCGGTTCGGACCTCTTAACCCCGCGGCCCCCGGGGCGCATCTCCATGAAATAAAACCGTTTTGTGATGACGTCATTGAAGGACTTTGTCCTGTTAGCACGTACATTTTTGGTCAAGTAAATTACTCATCGAACAATGTTAAATAACCTGTTTGACCAGCAGTGTCGCTTTATATTTCAGCCTTAAAGCCAGCCACCGACGTTTCTTATTGTCTTCCATTTTGGCTGTATTTTTTTGAGTAAATTATCACTGATCAAAGTGAAAAAACTAAACTGATAACTTTATGTTCGTTTGAATATGCATTTACTTGTCATTGGGTCGAAATGATCATGATTACTTCAAGTGACAGAACTGAAAGTGATAATTACTCAAAAAAATATACCTTTTGTCAGGGAAAAATACACATTACAACCTTTTAGTCTGTATACTCTCAAGATGAGGAAAATCCATCGTTTTTTCTCAACTATATTGCTCCGTGTTACCCTTGTACCTTCTTCCCTCAATGATTAACGCGAAGATAAGAAAGGCACGAGAAACTTACCTAAATACATGAGGCTTGTTCGTAGAGAAATCACAAATCTGTAAGCAACAACCAGAATTTGGAAAAACAGTCCGGTGACAGCAAAATATTTTTGGAAAATCTGTTTGGCCCGCCTCCTTTCTGATCGTTCTGCGATCGGAGCTAATGCCATTTAGAACCACGTAGAAACAGAGTGGTGGTGTCGAGAGTAGGCAATATCTGTGCACAGAATTGTTTTGTGTCGACCAATTAAGGCTATATTCTTTTGAGTAATTATCAACTGATCAAAGTGAACAAAGTGAAACTGATAACTTCATGTTCTTTTGAATAGGCATTTACTTGTCATTGGTCTGAAGTGATCATGATTACTTCAAGTGATAGAAGTGAAAGTGATAACGGTTCAAAAGAATAGCCCTTAAGTTGTGAACACGAATCATTTACATACACACGCGTCGCCACCAACTACGATTCCTCACGAACTTGGCGTATAAAACAGTTCGTGGGGTTCATTTACGACGGATTAGGACTCGGCTATGTTCGAATATAATACAATTTGGATTAAGTGTAAAACTGTTTGGATTAAGTGTATAATATTGATTGTATATTATAAAATGAAATAAAAATATATTTGTTGTTTTTTTCTGCCTAAAAATGTTGGTAGCTTTACAGTTCTTATACACCAGCCACCATTATACCATGCCAAATAGTGTAATAATAAAATATTATTATTTTTAGAGACATGAAATAAAGATCTACTCATTGAAGAGTCATGGCAAGAGGAATACTTAGAGTCTGTGTTAACAACAAGCAAATATTAGATCTCAAATTAAAAAAATTTGCAGTATTAGAAAATGTAGCAAAAAGACAATTTTCCAAAAGTCATCAATGCAGAAAAGATGCTAAACCAGCAAAAGAAATCAAAGGAATTCCGTACAGCAAATTAAGTATAGGAGTGCCGAAGGAAATTTGGCAAAACGAAAAAAGGTAAAGTAAAAAATTCCTCAATAATTTGCAATAATTTACAAGTCCGATCTTCTTAATTGTTTAAATTGGCACCTTATATATACTTTGAATTCCTGATAAAAATATTGTATAATATTTATTTTACAGTGTAAATGGAACAGTTTCTTGCGTCATCCAATGAAGATTTATAATCGTTAAAAGCGCATTAAAAAAATTGTAATACATCAAATAGTTCAACTCAGCCAATTTAAATAATATATTACAATTTACAACAAATTCGTATAGAACGGCTCGTAATTTATATTCCATAGTTTTTTTGCACCGTATTATTAGAATACCATTAGCTTTTAAAACATGTCATTGTATACTGTCAGTATAACAGTGGCGTATCATGAAAGGTGGGCCTTCGCTTTTTTTTTAGCTTAAAGTACCTGGGCGCCATGTACAAATTACGTAAGAACGCCAGGGATAGAAAAGGATCTGAAAATATTATGATATTACGTTTAGGAGGGGAGGGGATATACTGATAAACCCCAAAGATGGAAGATCGACTCTAAATTTATTCTAAAAGAAAAAAAATAACGTTTTTTATTAGACATGATTCAGCCTGTGAAGTCGATGATATTCATTGGGGACGTGAAACGATATTGAAACTGATACCGATCTCCCCAAAACAGATTCAATACCAGAATGGCTTAGGAACCAATATTTTATTGATGAGGGTTCTCACGAGTAATTTAGATAACATTTTTATACTTATATTTTTAATAATTTATGTAAAATACATCATGTCCTACCGTGAACCAATTCGACCTATATATAGAAAACTATATATAGGAAAATTTTAAAAATTTTACAGTATACTAATTTTCAAAATGGTGACACACACAAAATGTGCCTAGGATCTTGCGCAGAATCCAAAAATGCAATAATACATACGGTGTTCCATTTAAAATAAACAAGTTGACACCTACTTCCGGCATAACCTGAAAATTTTAGTTTTCCGTATATAGAACGAATTGGTTCTCGATGGGACACCCTGTATAATTAAAAATGTTTGATAGAGGTGAATAAAAATGATTATGTCCTTATTACATATGAGAGGGGGGGGGGGTAATTTGTACATGTCAACTTAATTTTCTTTTCTTTTAAATTGAGTACAATATTGATTATCTTAATTTAATATTCGCAAGTCTGATTTTTAAAAATTACTTTTAGGGTTGCTGTAACGCCTGCGATCACAGAAACTCTGATCAAAAAAGGTTTTACAGTAAATATAGAGGAAAATGCCGGAGTTTTAGCGAAATTTAGAAACGAAGATTATGCAAAAACAGGGGCCAAACTAGTCGATAACAAGGGTGTATTTAGTTCAGGTAATATTCAAGATTTCAATTGAAGCACTATATATATATATATATATATATATATATATATATATATATATATATATATATATATATATATATTGTATTTTAAGAAATTGATATTAAGATGTATTCTTATTTTTCAGATATCATATTAAAAGTAAGGCAGCCTATAGAAAATGAAATACCTAATTTTAACGCAGATTCTACACTTATATCATTCCTATACCCAGCCCAAAATATGGAACTGGTTAAAAAATTGGGAGAGAGAAAAATTAACGCATTTGGTAAGAATACATAAACATTTTATTTGACAAAATGTAGTGGTGTCCAAAAACTGTAACAAAAAAAATACTCAACTGAATCGTTATGGATTAGTATCGATTTTTTGTCAACAAACTTTAGTAGAAAAAGCTATGTGGATATCTGATACTAAAAATAACATAGGGAGAGTATAGTATTTGAAGATAATTTTTATTTCTAATTTTTAGCTATGGATTGCATTCCCAGGATATCAAGAGCTCAAGTATTTGACGCCCTTAGTTCCATGGCTAATATTGCAGGATACCGAGCCGTAGTTGAAGCAGCAAATCATTTTCCAAGATTTCTATCAGGTTCGTAATATTTTTTTAATCTTTTAACACCGACTTATCAACTGCAATTATGTTTTCATTTTGTAACTCAAAACTGCCAAAAATATTTCTCATTTTGAATATTACGTGTTCTTAGGTCAAATAACTGCCGCTGGTAAAGTTCCTCCAGCAAAAGTTTTGGTAATAGGAGGAGGTGTGGCTGGTTTAGCAGCAGTTGGTCAAGCTAAAAGTATGGGTGCCATAGTTAGAGCATTTGACACCAGGTCTGTTGTTAAAGAGCAAGTTGAATCTATGGGAGCGGAATTTTTGACTGTTTCTATTGAGGTAATTGAAATGAACGAATGAAAAATTGTTGAATTATTATATTTAGGTAGTAATTAATCATCTTCATTACTATAAGAGTTTAATAATTTTGAGTTAATTAACAAGAAGTAGTAATAATTAATTCTCGCTCATGTAATCAGTAAAATTGCTTTTTATTTTATTTAATGTATATTGTAATTCATATTATAGGAAGAGGGAGGTGACAGCGGAGGTTACAGTAAAGAAATGTCCAAAGAATTCATCCAAGCAGAACACGACCTTTTTGCAAAACAATGTAAAGATGTAGATATTATTATTTCGACAGCGTTGATACCTGGAAAGAGAGCACCTGTACTTATATTAAAGGTAAGATACATTTTAACAAAGATGGGATTTGTTTATTTTAGTAATTTTTAAAGTGAGAGACGAACAAGATGAAAGTTTTAAATAACCTGAACGTCAAAATATTTTCACTGCAAAGAAGTTAATATTATTTGTCATATATATTTTTTATTTTGCAGCATATTAAAAATTATTTTTAAAGGTATTTTTAAATATAAGATTAGTCAAAAATCATCTTAGATAGAGAATGTTTAAGAATTTATTCTCGCGAAAACTAAGTATTTTGTAGAAAAAAAAAATATCTAAAACAATAACTATTTCAACTGCAGGATCTCAAAGATATTGCAGTGCACCTCTGCTCACGTTCTTCAATACAAGTATTTTTCAGTATTTTGTCAATTTAATTAGAACTTTCTAATATTGAACTGTTTATCACATTTAGGTGACAAGGGATATCTTTGTTAAACTTTTGTAAGCCCTCAGTTACAAAAGGATTAACAATAGTTAGACTTCTAAAGTACAAAGATTTCCAATAATATTAAAGAAGTGTTGATCAGGATCAAACCAAAGAGCTGTTTGCGAATGATGCAACGTTGCCAGATCTAGTTTTTCTTTTCGCTTTCCAGGGAATAATTATTGTCATTTTTTGAATTTAACTTTTTACCGAAAGAATCAAAGGAAATAGTACAAATGAAGTTATAGTTTCACATCGTTCTTCACTTTTAGTTTTTATTGATTGTAGAATTATCGTAGACATGAGTGTCTATTTGGTGGCATACTGTTTTAAATAGAGGAAAAAGCAAACGCAAATCACTGTCACTCACTTATTTCACCATAAAAAATTTAATTTGCTTTAACTTTTAAATTATGTAAGGATTTTTTATGATAAAGTGTGCGAGGGACAATAAAGGACAAGTGAATATATCCGCCCATTAGATGACTAATATCAGCATATATATAAATTTTCGGCGCTAATTAAAATTTTTTTTTCAAACAATAGTAATAAAAAATAAACGATAATTTTGTCCACGAGTATAGAATAATTAAGATAAATAATTAACTGCTATGTATCTATTAAGGTAATAAGTAGGTAATAAATAAGTATGTAGAATATTGAAAAGATCAATATGTGCAGTTAATAACTAAGTAGATGGATATAATGTACTATATAATTTATTTTATAGCGGCGTAGTTCCAAACATTTCATTTTTATTTCAAAATAAGATTCCTGATACTTAACTAGTACACAGATATACTACCGATAATGCGTTACACTGTATCAAAGTTATGTACATATGTGACAGACATTTTTCATATTCTAGTAGGTTATATCACCTATGACTCAAAGATGATATAATGGCTGTATTCTTTTGAGTAAATTATCACTGATCAAAGTGAACAAAGTGAAACTGATAACGTCAAGTTCTTTTGAATATGCATTTACTTGTCATTGGGTCGAAGTGATCATGATTACTTTAAGTGATAGAAGTGCAACTGATATTGACTCAAAAGAATATATCTAATGTCAACGTAAATTCTCTATAACTACGAGGATGGTTCGATAAGTTCTCGGCCTGATAAAGAAAACAAAAGATTTTTGAAAATGTTTTTATTTATTTTTCAACATAGTCCCCTTGTACTTCAATACATTTAGACCAACGATGTTCTAACATTTTAATATCCGTAGTATAATGCGATTTGTCCAACTCTACGAAATAAGCGGTTGTCGCTGCTCTGACCTCGTTATTTGAAGGGAATTTTCGTCCAGCGAGCCATTTTTTCAAGTTAGGGAAAAGAAAGTAATCGTTGGAAGCCAGATCTGGCGAATATGGCGCATGTGGAAGCACTTCGAAACGTAGATCATGGAGTTTTGCAGCAACAGCCATAGATTTGTGTGCAGGCGCGTTATCCTGATGAAAGAGCACTTTTTTGGCAAGATGTGGACGTTTAGCCTTAATCACATGCTGCAAACAGTCCAGTAGTGAAGCGTAATACTCCTCGGTGATGGTCTTGCCTTATTCTAAATAGTCTATAAGCACCACGCCATGTGAATCTCAAAAAACTGTTGCCATGACTTTTCCTGCAGACGGAACCGTTTTTGCTTTTTTGGCGCACTTTCACCTGCCCCCACCCACTAGACTGCTGTTTTGTCTCTGACGTGTAATGGTGAATCCATGTTTCATCTACAGTTATAAAACGTCGAAGAAACTCAACAGGATTGCGCCTGAATAAGTTTAAACACTCTTGCGAAGTGTTCATTTGAAGTCATTTTTTGTCGACTGTTAACAAACGCGGCACCCATCGCGCAGAAAGCATTTTCATGCCAAGAACATCATGTAAAATGTAGTGGATACGATCTATCGACATGTTTGCTATACCAGCAAGCTCTCGTACTGTCAGTCGGCGGTCATGAAGTATGACATTGTGAATTTTTGTGACAATTTCGTCAGTTGTAGCGGTTTTTGGACGTCTCAAGCACTCATTTTTTTACTGTCGAAAACGAACGAGAAGAATCCTTTAAGGTAGAATCTAACTCATTTTTAATGTCCGTAGGAGTTTAAAACAAACTACTTTATAATCGCTCGAACTTCAATTTTATCCATCTTTCACAAAATATCGAACCTTATGTGTTCACTCGATCGCCACAAACAAGCAACTGACCGCAAACATCTGAAACTTTGCAGGGCATCATCTCAAGGTTAATGCTTACAAAATATAGTTATTTGATCCTACAAGCTCCCTCTCTGTTTCAGGCCGAGAACTTATCGAACCATCCTCGTATGTTTATTAGAACCAAAGATTAAATATCAATATATGTCGCCCAAAATTAGAAACTGAAGCTGAAATCTACGCATGTTTTGTTTTTTTTTACGTGTTGTTACATGTCACCTGTTCAAACATTTCTTCTTGTTTTTTGTCCTTGTTTTACAACCCAAAAACCCGATGCATCTTTCTTTTTGAGGCGTGACAATTAGATAATATGCGATGTGTTCATTTGAGTATGAATTAAAAAATATTGATCATAATACCTATAACATAGCATAGCCGTCTGGGTATAACAAGTAACCAACAAATCTACATTCTAGGAACACATTATGTCAATGAAACCCGGAAGCGTGGTAGTCGATCTGGCTGCAGAAGCTGGAGGAAACATCGAAACAACAAAACCAGGGCAAATATATACGTTCAATGACGTCACGCATATTGGACTGACAGACTTCCCTAGTATGTTGCCCACTCAAAGTTCGACGTTATATGGAAACAATATTTCCAAGTTTTTGTTATCCATAGGTAAAATTATTTTTTATGTATTTATAGCTTTGTATATAATTTTAGTCCTACCGCCGCTCTCCCCCCTTGAATCCGCGCCTTGGCGATGAATTACCTTAATAAATTTAATTTGAAATGTAAAGTGATTAAACATATATAATTTGCGCTATTACCACTATAACAAAGCTCCTATTGCCGCGATTTTCAGCTATCGCGATATAGAGTGAATCTACAAACTATTTTGGTTCTACTGTGAATATGATCTAACGTAAAACTTGTCTAATTTGATAACAAAAGACAATTACAAAATCATTCTTTTGTTACCAAATGGGCTAAAATGTACAATTTTGGTTTGTTTTTGAAAGTATGGTCGGTTTATACTTTCCAAAATTAATAACTAGCAATTAACACTAAACTATTGCGTACACTAGAGAATAAAAATGCGTTGCTCATGCTTGAAATTAAATAATTGGCAAAAATTAAAAATGTAATTGTTTAACTAATTTTGTTCTAGTTTTTCGACTATTTTATGATACATTTTTACTAAGTTTATTTGTTTATAACGTCATTTTTATGTCCCTACAGCCAAAAACCTCCGAAAGCGGACATGAATTAGGCAGAAATTAAGAATTAAACCAATTCCAAAGCTTCATCTCTAGGTTTTCATCCTTAGTTTATTTGTCCATATTTATACCACAATTTATAACAATATCATAAGCAAAACAAGACGAACCAACTAGAAAATGTTACTTTTAAATGAATCTGGATGTTAATTTCAAAATTGCAGCAGTACTTATTCTTTTGTAGTTGCGATCATGTAGCAAAAATATATTTAATGCATTCTGTTTTTTAGGCGAGGACAATCATTTCAACATCGACTTAAATGACGAAGTGGTAAGAGGGAGCATAATACTGCAGAAAGGAGAATTATTATGGCCACCACCGAAACCGACAGGCCCCCCTCAAGTTGTGGCAACTAAAAAGAAAGAAGTTGAGGCAGTTAAAGTTATAGAAAAGACAGCAACTCCGTTTAAGAAAGTTTTGGATAATGCACTGATAACAACAGCAGGTAATGTTAGCTTGTAGAAAAAATTAATGTATTAATATACAGGGTGATTCAAAAATCGATCACGAAACTTAAGGGGGTGATTCTACTTGACAAAATAAGGGTAGAGCTTCATATAATTTTTTTTCAAAATGTCATTCGTTTTCGAGTTACAAGCCGTCCAAGTTCAAGTTTTTATTTTTTGTTTTTTGAATTACTCGCTTATGTGTGTGGATGTTGTGTAGATTTGTTATGCCATCACGAGTGAAACCAGCTTCGTCAGTGAATAATATGACGCCAATTAATCGATTATCGTGTTCATACTTAGCTAGGATCTGATTGCACATTTCCAACCGTCTCGGCCGATCATCGTCATAAAGAGCCTGCACCTTTTTTGAATGAAACGGGTAGAGTTGTTCTTCTCTTAGTATCCTCCATGAACTAGCCTGACAGAGCCGCACTTCATTCCCAATTTTTCTAGTACTAATACCTGGATTATCTTCAATAATTTCAAGCACTCTTTCTTCTTGTTGCACGTTTCTAGCAGTTCTAGGTCTTCCCCTATTTCCATTATAACTTTTAAAGGAACCACATTCCGCAAGCCTCCTGTGCACACTGGAAAATGTTTGAGCATGAGGGATATTTCTTTCCGGATAACTCTCCATATAATATCTTCTTGCCAACTCTGCATTACCATTTGCTTTTCCATAACAAAAATGGATATCACAATATTCGATATTTGAATATTGGTGATTAGCCATTATTAGTTATTTTAAGATTATAAATTAAATAGTTTAAAAAGCGAATTTATTTGATGTTAAACTGACAGCTCTAGTATACTTTGATAGCTATTTACCTGGTAGCTGGTGGTAATGAAATGAGAAAAGTAAATTTACCACTTAATTTTTAAGGGTGATTTACGTCTAAACCGTTGGGTTTAGCGATGTAAATAAAGAGCACCTTTTTTAAAGGCCTGGCATCAGTCTTTCAGAAATTATGCCAAAAACTACTGTAGCTGTCAACACTAAAAAATTATGACAAAAAAACAATTTTCAATGTAGGTAAAGTGCCCTCTAGCGGCAAACAATCAATGTGAATTGTTACTAAAATGATGAAGCGCAGAAGACTTAGCCTATCTTTCAAATATTAGTCAAATCGGTTTTCCTGTATGCGAGTAATTCAAAAAACAAAAAATAAAAACTTGAACTTGGACGGCTTGTAACTCGAAAACGAATGACATTTTGAAAAAAAATTATATGAAGCTCTACCCTTATTTTGTCAAGTAGAATCACCCCCCTAAGTTTCATGATCGATTTTTGAATCACCCTGTATAAAGGGTTTTGCACTAATAAAGACGTTATTCAAGGTACACCTTGTAAATTTTTCTGATTTTGTGATATGAAGTAGGACTTAAAAAACATTATACTCATTTTTTCTTACATACTAATTCGTCCATTTAAACAGATAAAAATCACCTTTAAAATTTCCTCCAAGAAATGAATTTTTCTCATAAAAAAGCGTAGTTATCAGTGTAATTTTTACCCATAGAGATTTTCATTTCCTTATTTTATGGATTATTATAATTCTTTTGATAAATTTCTTGATATAAAAGTTTCAGTAACACTCTAAAGTTTTTAAGGAATATACTAATATAAAAAGTTAAAAGTTTTATAGATTAAAGTTGCGTCGGTAACAGGGACCATTTGGCGCCTGGACTTAGAGTTTAACTTGGGTTCTAAACTACGGTCACGCGATCTTCCCAAGCGGTCACCCATCCTATTACTAACCGCGCCCTTCGCCGGTTCACTTCAGTAATCGGACGTAAAACGGTCTGGCCACTGAAGTGAACCCACGCTACTGATATAAAGAGAATTAAAAAATAAATAAAGTTGACATGTACCAGCGTTTTGTGAAAAAATAGACTTGAAGGGATAAATCACCCTTAATTGAAACTTATCGTTTCTCAACGAATTCATTTTGGCATAAAGCGACATAAAAGTAGTAGTTTAAGAACCACTGAACTCTCTGACACCCTAATTTGCCCCTCAAACGCGTAAAAACTGCCTGGAAACTTAACCCCCAACAGTGTATGTTCATATTTGAAAAACGAATTCTTTTTTATTAAAACAAAACCAAATTATTCTTCGTGTGAGAGCGCTTTCAGTAGCAATATTTTCACCTTCAAGGGTTTCTCATCCCTTAATTACAGGGTCGACAACATTTCGGACCCAGAAACGGGACTATACTTTTCCGAAGGTTTTTGACACGCTGAATCCGAACTTAACTTCTTATTTGACCCATCAGCTCTAATTTTCCAGATATCCTAACCTAAAAGTGAAAAAAGGATGTTTTTGTTATATTGGAGGTTATGTTTCAAAATTAATATTTTTCAGTATTTAGCGAGTTTTTTTGACTTACCCATATGGTGCAAATGGTCGGCAAAACTATAAATTTCCACAAGCGATATCTCAGAGAGGAAAAAAGATTTCGAGTCGATTAAAAATGGGTTTTGAAGGCAATGAGTGGTACTTTCAAATGCCTCGTCGTGTCATGTCAGTTCTATTCTACACTGAAACATAACCTCCAATGTAACAAAAAACAACCTTTTTTGCACTTTTAGGTTAGAATATCTCAAAAACCAGAGCTGAAAAGTATAGTCCCGTTCCTGGGTCTGATGTTATTTTTATGGTATACGTCATTTTTCAAATAGGCTTCATTTATTTGCATATTTTGATCTATATCATATTTTGATGTAGAAAAACAAACGCTTCTTAAAACACATCAGGTTGATGGGGAAATTCTGGGATAATTTGCGTCCTTTTCGCAGGATTTAAAGATTTTCAATTATTTGTAGGTGTTACCGGTCTGGTAGGTCTCGGTATGGCCTCACCCAATCCAGAATTTACATCTATGTTGACCGTATTGGGCTTGTCTGGTCTAGTGGGATACCATACAGTTTGGGAAGTTACACCAGCGCTTCACTCCCCACTGATGTCAGTCACTAATGCTATTTCCGGTATAACTGCTGTAGGCGGTTTGTTACTTATGAATGGAGGATATTATCCCACCAATTCTGTAGAAGTAAGTAAAGACACCATTTTTTACAGCATATAACAATTTTTAAGTCTAAAATATAATATAGCATTTCCAATGCAGAGCGGGAACAATGCTATTTTGCTACCATAATCAATGTACTGAATAAACTTGAAAATGACATATGACATTAGGCTACGAGCTGCCACTGAACTGAGGCACATCCCTCCGCCGCGCCAGCTTTTATTTACACTTTGATGTTGGAATTTAATGCGAAAAAAATAGCTTCGGGCTGGCCTATAAAAGAAACAAGTCTTTTTGAGTTTAATTAAATCCATTTTAATTTTATTTTTAGGCCTTAGCTGCTGGTGCCGCTTTTGTATCATTTATAAACGTTTTCGGAGGATTCTTGGTTACAAAAAGGATGTTGGATATGTTCAGAAGGTAAATGTTTTCAGTAATCAAAACAATTTTTTTTCTTGCGTCTGATGAAAATTTATCATTTTTTAGAAATCTAGTCCCAAACCCCAATTAACTATGACCTTAAGAATAGGATTGTTATCTATACATTTAATTAATTTTCTCTTGCCTTTTATATGTTCCCCTTCTTTCTTCTACTTTCATCCCAAAAATCGGGGTACTTTATGTTTACCAATTTTATAGGGCTGGCGATCCACCAGACTACAACTCTCTTTATGCCATACCAGCAGCAGCTTTCCTGGGTGGTTATGGTTACGCAGCCATGTCAGGATTAGCTGAAGTCCATCAAGCGGCTTATTTAGCAGCCTCGTTGTGCTGCGTTGGTGCTTTGGCTGGATTAAGTAGCCAGACAACATCTAGAATGGGAAACAATCTCGGAATGGTAAGTTTCTTCTTCCATTCATCACATTCAAAATTATCTTTGGTACATTATTTAATTTAGAAAATCAGAAATATATTTTGTCAAAAAGGTAGCTTATTAATAAAAATCTATATTTGACGTTAATTTCCACAATATTATCAATTGAATTTTTCAGATCGGTGTAGCTGGTGGTATAGCTGCTACTTTAGGTCAAATAGCCCCTAATGCGGAAGTTCTAGCTCAAATGGCAGCTGTAGCCATAGGAGGAGGAACTATAGGAACTGTTATAGCCAAAAGGATACAAATTACTGATTTACCTCAATTAGTGGCAGGCTTCCACAGGTAACAGTGAAATACTTAAATTCTCGTGAGTAGTTTTGATGGATATATACAAGGGTTTCCTAAGCACTGTTTGAAACTTCAGGGAGTGATTCCTCACGTTGGAACCTAAAATATATTGTTTCTAAGATATAGAATGTTAAAAATTCTGTTGGCAAATATTTTTTACAAACAATTTTACCTTCCACGTTTGAAGAGTCAAATTGAAGACGAAATTAGACCGAGGGATCGAGCTACCGCTCTTTACCTAAGCTTTTAAAGGGGTTGGGTTACGGATCCGGAATCTGCGCCTGCGCTTCCAGCGAATTGAGACGAAGCCTGATGTGTGGCAATAGGCCGATGGCCCTTAACGCATCACACATTTGGAGTTAGACAAGACTTCCCTCAAGAATACGCACTCAATTTAATTAGTTTAGATATGTGAGCCTTGTGAGTGAAAATTGAACTTCAGGCCTAATATCGAGCAAAGACAGATACTCCCACGTAACATCCCTTGGCTTAACATCGCCTTGCGAATAAGTTGTCGGCTCACGCCTTGCAACTTGGCTAACTCTCGTTTCGGCTGGCTTTTGCATATCTGGAGCATGGTTAGACACAGTGAGTTAATTGTTTCGTTATTAGGAACTCATCAGACGGATAATGTCAATCCGTGATAATTGGCAATCTTACAGTTTTAAAATAGTTACATGTAGAGATTTGAAATACTACAGCTGGATATTCATCTTGATCCAATGAGAAGCAGATCGTTTGGCAAAGATGAGGTCCGTGACTGAACCATACATACTCCAGTTATTTTACCTGTTCCAATTACCGTTGGTGAGAGGGAAATAAAACTGTTGCTGGAAAGCAAACTTATTGAATGGTAGAGGAATGCCCCTGGTGTACCAAAGAACATTTAATTGGCCCTAATACACTTTCTCTAGGAGTTTCTTTCCCTGAAGAAAGAACTACGAATCCTAGTGGGATTTCTGACAGAACATTATTACCTATGAGGCCATCCTCATGACACTGGCATCACGGATGACACAGTATGCAGATGGTGTCTAGAGAAGAATGAAATTGTTAACCATGTCCTCAGAGAGTGCTCAACAATCAACAGACTGAGTCGGAGACATTTCAGAGATTCAATATTATCATCCGAAGCCGTCAGATAAGTAACAAGGCTGCTTGGATTCGCAAAGGCGATCGACAACGATTAACTTACATGGTGGAATGTAAAGGGCTCAACGAGGTCTAAGCATTGAAGACCAAGGATTTAACCAATCATTATTTTAGAAACAAAATATTTTAGTTCCTTTAGTCATAAAAACTTTTATGCAACGCGAAAAGTAATATTAACAAAGTTTATATTTTATGTATTATTTCAGTTTGGTTGGTTTAGCTGCGGTCCTAACATGTATTTCCACGTTCATACATGATTTTCCTACGTTCGCAACGGATCCCGCAGCAAATGTTGTCAAAACAGCTTTGTTTTTGGGTACATACATTGGAGGAGTAACTTTCAGGTGTGTATTTCCCTTACTCAGAGCTCTAATTAAAATTTTTGAGATCCACGAGTAGATAAAAATATAAAACTTATCCTTTTTTTTACAGTGGATCTCTAATTGCCTATGGCAAACTACAAGGAATACTCAAATCAAACCCTCTTTTGCTGCCAGGACGTCACGCTCTAAATGCTTCCATGTTAATGGCCAGCATTGGTGCAGGAGGTTATCTTTTCTATGACCCCTCTTTGATTGGAGGTCTGGGAGCTCTGGGAACTACTGCAGCTTTAAGTACTGCTATGGGAGTTACTTTGACATCAGCTATTGGTGGTAAGTAAACAAAGAAATTCATATTTTATCATGAAAATGTGTTGTTCAAAAAAATTTGTGTGTTACTCTTTAAAAATGTACTATTTTTGTTCATAGTTGAGATATTTCACTTCTTAAAATACATTTTACATCATATAAAGTACATATATTTTTTTTTATTTTTAAGGTGCTGATATGCCAGTCGTCATTACAGTGCTTAACAGTTATTCAGGTTGGGCACTGTGTGCCGAAGGTTTTATGTTGAATAACAACTTGATGACCATCGTAGGAGCTCTTATTGGTTCTTCTGGTGCCATTTTGTCTTATATTATGTGTAAGGTAAGAAAAATAATTCAAACTGGTATTATAAAATTCTAAAAGCTGTACTTCATATTCTCATGCCCAATTTTGGGATTGACTAGGGATATAGGAATCGGGAACTTTGGTCTGCAAAGTTTAAATTCTAAACTACCTTTTCTACTTCGGTTTATTTAAAAAAATGGTTTATATAAAATCGACTAGTAATCCTGATTGACTCACCCTTGTCGCAATCGTGTCCGTCCTTTTATCATTTTATTGTTTTTCCATCAAGTCAACAATTGGCATCCTTTAGCAAACCTCATAATAAATCGGAATGCGACCTTGCTGACTTGGTGAATTTACACAGTAATATTTCATTTATCGTAAACTTTTTGCCAATACCCTTGTCATATAGAATATAGAAAAGAGGGATCGCAATCACGTATATATTAAAATTTATTATAATTTTCAATTTTAGGCCATGAATCGTTCCCTACCAAACGTAATCCTCGGAGGCTACGGTACTTCAAGTACTGGTACTGGTAAACCAATGGAAATTACCGGCACTCACACCGAAATCAACGTAGATGGTGCCATAGAGGCCATTCAAAATGCCAGAAATATTATTATAGTTCCTGGTTATGGTCTATGTGTCGCCAAAGCCCAGTATCCCATTGCTGAGATGGTAGAGTTGTTGAAGACTAAAGGAAAACATGTTCGTTTCGCTATTCACCCTGTGGCAGGTACGTTCCTAAAAATTATCAATGAAATACTTCTACATTAGATATATAATAGTATAAAAATAAAATTATTTTAAAAATTCTTCGTTTTTTTTTTTTCAGGACGTATGCCTGGACAATTAAATGTTCTCCTAGCAGAGGCCGGAGTTCCATACGACGATGTAATGGAAATGGATGAAATTAACGAGGACTTTGATAGTACTGATCTAGTACTTGTAATAGGAGCCAATGACACTGTCAACAGTGCAGCTCTTGAAGATCCAAATTCGCCTATTGCAGGAATGCCAGTACTTAATGTTTGGAAGGCTGACCATGTCATTGTTATGAAGAGATCGTTGGGTAAGTGATTGTAAACGTATAGGTTGTATCTCACATGAAAACAGGTTAATATCCCGTTTATTAATAACTTGATTAATAAATAAAATTTACGTGGTATAAAACCAGCTAGAATTACACAAATCTTTGAAGCACGTTTACTAATTGGTGCATTGTTGTGAGTCGGGTAAAAGTGCATTATTTATTGATGGATTTTAATCACTAGCCTGTTATATTTTAAAACCTCGTCACTAATGAGATTTTGGCAGTCGTGCGGTTTAGTTTGGAAGGTTTTTGCCATGCCCACTGAATCAGTGAAACTCGGGGGCAGTTGAAGAGAATAAATTTATTTATGCCTTATGGGAAAAATGGAAGAAAAATAATGTCACAAGAATTTAGTTGGGCAGAACGACTCTCTCCCTTCAAAATGATTTACACATAATCCCCCATTGATTTTCTATAAATAGACTTCCCCTAATTTCAAAAAATGCAAGAAAATTGCTTCCTCGTTAAAGCATAAACAGATTAACCCTGATATAGGTTGAAAATAAACACCTCTTTTTCTTGTTTTCCGGTGCTTATTCTCCCACACGTTCTTAAATTTACCTTATCCAATCTTGGCATTTAAATCTCTCATTACTATATAAGTTGCCTTTGTATTGTTCTCATTACCTCTTCTGAGCTGTTATAAAATCGTTCTATGTCTTATTTGTTCTTTGTCTGTTCTTGGAATATGAACGTGTATAATATTTATTATATTTTGATTTTCTTTAACTTTGATTAGCATTATGCGTTCTGAAAAAGGAGTGAAGTTAAGTATAGATCCTTCTACCTTTTTAAGATTCCTCCGTAGCGATGGATTGTCTTGTTTCTGGGATATTCCGAAGTTTCGAGTTGAACATTTTCCCGATCCTGGCCATTGTGTGCCGCTGATACATGTCAGTATTGATGTCGGTTATTGTGATCAGGTCAAAGACCTTAAAGTATGGATAAAAAACTTACATCATACTTGTCAAATCAATACTTTATTATGCCACACTTGTTTGGTCACCGATAACCGAGAACACGGGAACAGACTGGAATATGTTCAGTACTGATTTTTGAAACAACCCTCATTTAAACTAGATGATATATTTCCTGTGCAGAAGGTTAAATTAGTTTAACTTTTTATTTCTTCAGAAGCAGCAAGTGTATCGACCATGCCCTCTTTTTCATATACAAATTATGTAACAACAAAATTTATTGTAAGGATTTCCAGGAACAATAAGTCTAGGACAAATTTAACTTCAAAGGCAGCCCTCTTTGGAGCTTAACAGCGCTCGACAGTGTCAATAGCCTGTCGTTGGTGGACAGAACCTCAATTTAAGGCAGTACATCAGATACATAGACATAAGAATAAATAATATAGACTTCGGATCCTATAGAAGAAAGTTGGCTCACGCTCAAAAAGCGACGGAGCGTTTTCGATGAGTAGCACCTTTCTTTATAATGGCGGAGCTAAACACGATCCTCCAAACGTCACTGGATACCCCTGTCACCTGACAGCCACTAAAGAGGGGCATTGCCTATCGAAAACGCTCTGTTTTTTTCTAAACATGAGCTAACTTGCTTCTATAGGATCCGCAATCTATATATTTAACTTTTATGTTCTTCCTCTATAGCTCGTGTTAAATATTGCATTTTTATATTGATTATCTCGACTATGAGATGGACAAGATGTCTGCAATTTCACAGTCTTACGGAAAATTGTATCAATAATGAATACCTCAAGTTTCAAGAAGATATATAGAAACACAGTTAGGCAATTAGCTACCTTAAACTTACAATAAAAGGTTCAAAGCATCGTGTGAGATATGCTTCTCGCAGAGTCTACACTTATGCGTATAGTATGGAAATGATCTTTTTTGGTGACTATGATCTTCTCTGTGATATTAGGTGTTTCATATCAGTTATTACTTTTATCTGGTTAGAATTTTCAATGATAATTTATTTCAATATGTTAATTTATACTGCCTAAAAGTTAACTGCCTTTGATTTAGACCCTGTTGGACAAAACAAAGGATATCAAGAGAAATATTCGACTTTGTATTACGTATTAATGTATTTAGGTTTAAAAACGGTAATTTCATTATAGATATTGTTGTCCAAATTAGTGTTTATACATTGCTGTCCAATAAAATATTTACCCTTTAGAAAAACTTAGTCTTAGCTTCAAATGCGTTATTGAAGGAAAATATATTCTATTTAAAAGGTCATTTATTAGAAGAAAACTGATATAGTACATTAATTACCTATAGATATTTTCAGCTTTATTTATTATTAATATTTACTGTATTCATAAATGTTTTCCAGTTGGACAAATCAGAATTTTTTTTTTCTAGGTGTGGGTTACGCAGCTGTAGACAACCCAGTCTTCTTCAAACCAAATACTTCCATGTTGCTCGGCGATGCTAAGAAGACGTGCGATGCTCTTTTACACAAAATTGACAAAGAAAACTAATTTTTTTTAGTTTAATTTTTATTATACCTATACAAAGTTTGGGTTTCCAAACATTAGGTAATGTGGTGTAAATCAAGAAAAAGTGTTTTTTGGAGTCCGCATTTTAAAAAGACAGGCTTTTTAACGAATTTTAAATCTAAATATGTATAGCGCGGCATTAACTTAAATTGGAGAAGAGCGAGTTCATATAAATATTCTTTAATAGTGAATTTTAGTTTTAACTTGTACCGGTTGTAAGAAACATAAAACATATTAAGGAACGTAGCAAAGTTTTTGGAATAGCTGTATATATTAGACATCCTTTTTATCATTTATTTCAACGCTAGCATATTTTACGGTATGAAGTTAAAATGTCTGAGGTTAACGTTTCAACTCAGTTTTTTTTTTAATTTAAAACTTTTTAAAATACTTGCGACCTATATGCTTTAATATATCTAACTTTCCTTAGGGGTTTAAGATAAATTGCTAACATTGTCTATATTTCCATATCTTCCCAGTTTAATTTGCGGTTATTGGTAACAAATAGGCTGGTACGTATTTTTTTCCTATTTACCTCGAAATTTTGACACTTGAAAATAGGATTTTTATTTCGTAAAAAAAAAACAAATGTTTTTAAGAAGTAGAACGTTAAGACCATAAGAGAAATTAGTATTACGTTAATATAAACTGCCGATCCGATAGAAAAAAAGTTAACTCACGCTTAAAAAGAGAAAGAGCGTTTTCGAGGAGCAGGACATTAGTCGGAAGCTTTTATAACGTGAATTTCAAGTGGATATAAGTGCATCGAATCGGCTCGATCGGATCAGAATGCTATGTTAGAAACAAGACCACAATGGTAAATTGTTTTACGGTTTAAAAACACTTTTATCTGACTTGCTAAATTAAGAAGAGTATTTTTATTTTGAGTGTGGTTTTTTTATTAATATTATCAATATAAAATTAAACACAAATTTTTTCGAATCGATATTAGAAATTCTAACTAGGGGTTTTAGTAAAAATGAAAAGAGAAAAAAAATTCGTTGATATAGTTGAATATTTAAATTTACCTTTTATTTTTATTTTGAAATGGTACGAGATGAAATGCTGCCAAATGAAAATTCAGAAGACTTATCCAAACCATCCTAATACTATCTTCATAATGTTAACATCATTTGAAATCATAAAAAGCCAGTTGTAGTTTTAGTATACAAAATTTTTGCTCAAAACACTTAATAACAATAAAGCTCGTCTATAATAAAATCTTCAGTTCTTAACTTTGTAACTTAAAAGCCTTGATATTAAAAAAATGTAATCATTTTTTAAACGCTTCATTACATATTCTTTAATTTTTATATTTATATTTAATTCTATCGATGTACAATAATATTTAGCTTCCAAACAGTGTTATTTATAATTGTTTTCGCCCATTTCGCTCATTTTAATATATATATCGAAGTACCATAATAAGTATTTTGAACCCATATATGTACCGACTATCTACTCATTTTTTTTAAGTATTTCTTGTAATTGTATTTAACAATAAGGAGAAACATAGTCTGAGTTATTTGTACAATTTCATGTACAGGAAAATATTCTCAGGAAGATATGAATTTTTCTTCTCTGTAAATAATGCTTTAGAACTATTAGGTAATTAGTAAAATTTCATATTCTTATGGCATCGATTGTCTTTAAGAAAAATATAAACCAAGTGTTGTGAAAAAGGTGTATTTTGTTACTAAGTTTTCACATTGTAAATTTTATTTTTTAAATAAAAATCTAAATTTTGTAGTTTTTAGTTTATTCTATTTCATATTCCCGTGAAATCAACATGAAGACCATTCAAGTGTTGACAGTAAGTAGGTAAATCTTCCCGTTTTTTAGATTTTGCTGATAATATTGGAAAGTGGCTTTGTTCACCTCTACCAAGATTCCGCTTGAGAAGAAGAAGTTTCCCCACAAAAGTGATTATGACGTTTTTTGTCTTAATTAAATTCAACTCATAACCAGGTAATTGCAATTTAGTGCAATAAATATTTGATACAAGTCTTTCAAACAAGCGATGACATTTGTAAGTGGAATCAAGTTAATGCGCAATTCTTCATCTCTGTTTTCAAGGAAATCTAGTATTGAATCAAAGAGAATATAAAAACGTTTCAGACAAATGCTTTTACATCGAACGAACTTCTGTGTGAAGCAGCAAGCGATTGATATCTTCATCATTTTCACTACATTAAAAAAAAATCAAAATTTCAGTAAGAAATAAAGAAATCTATTGGCCGTATTTAAATAGTCGTTATATATGTATCCTGCTTTCAGGAAGAGAAAAGGAAATAATACACAAACAGCGTTTCGATCGCCTCATGGTCTCATCAATGGAGCTGTATCGGACCGAGAGCAACATTCGCAGGACTATAACTGTTGCAAACGTAGGTCCCTTGCTACAATTTACAAACTTAAATTTACCACTAAAAATTTCTTGTGTTTCATCCTCAGTCATCGGCGGTGGATTCTTCAGTGGGTTCGCCGGCGCCTTTCCTAGGCACCCGTCGTTGCACTTTATCATGTTTGGAACTTGTATTTGAACTTATTTAGCGGCGGAAATCAACGGTGAGATATTACGACATAATTGATATATGAATTCCAAGGTATGTCGGTAGGATATTGCAAACTTGCCACCTACCGACCTCGATGTTAGACTGACAAATATCGCCGGTCGAACATCTATGAATCACCAGAGCAGTGAGACATTTTTTAAAAAATCAAAATTTCAGTAATTAATAAAGAAATCCATCTGCCGTATTTAAATGGTTATTTATATGTATTATTCCTTCAAGCTACAAAGGGGAGTGAGACAAGGGGACACTATCTCGCCAAAACTGTTCACCCTAGTCCTAGAGGACATTTTTAAGGAACTTAAATGGGACATCAATAGGTATAAACATCGACGGAATATACTTGAACCATCTCAGATTTGCTGATGACATAATCTTAATAGCAAGTAATCTCCAAGAATTGAACGAAATGCTACAACAGCTAAATGACGTATCCGCATCTATAGTCCTTAAAATGAACTACAATAAAACAAAAATAATGAGCCACGAACAGGCAAACATAACAATACAGAACCAGAGGATAGAAAACGTCGAACACTATGTTACTTGGGTCATGACATCAGACTAGGGAAATCAAACCAGGATGCTGAAATAAAAAGAACACAGCTGACATGGACCGCTTTCGGTAAACTTGCATACATCCTGAAAAATAATTCAATTCCCATAAATCTAAAAAGAAAAGTATACGACACATGCATATTACCGGTGTGTACGTATGGATTAGAGACCATGTCCCTCACCAAAAAGTCCGCTAAAAAATTAGAAACAGTCCAAAGAGCGATGGAAAGAAACATGCTTGGAATATCATTAAGAGACAGGATTAGAAACACCGAGATACGACGCAGAACGAAAGTCAAAGACATCGTGAAGGAGGTTGCAAAGATGAAGTGGCAATGGGCTGGTCACATAGCCCGATATGAGGACAACAGATGGACACGAAGAATCCTGGAATGGAGACCTAGGGAGACAACAAGAAGCACGGGAAGACCTCAAAAAAGATGAGTAGACGACATAAGGACAGTGGCGGGCAAACAATGGATGAGATTGGCGAAGAATAGAGAAAGATGGAAACAATTGAGAGAGACCTACATGCAGCAGTGGATGGACAGAAGTTGACAAGGAGAGAGAGAGATTCCTTCAAGCAGAGAAAAGGAAAGAATATACACAAATGGTCTATTTCCTGCAAACACGGCTCTGGTTTTATCTGTATTCTGTGTACATACAATAAATCTTAGTTTAACAATTCAGATTAAGAGTTGTTTAAATTCCAAACTATTGAAATGAAAACTTTATTTAATGATAAATCCATAAATATTTATCACGATTTTAAATTTCAGAAATTTATTTCGAGTTATGCGTTATCTTATAATAACAATTAAATATTCAATATTTAGACAAAATTGAAACATTTGATACTAATGAGCCTATTCTTGAAGTCGAGTCTGTTTCTGGGATTTGTTGATTTTTCTGCCTCTCCTCATAATTCTAAAAATAATGAGAAAATTATTTACGATTTGAATTTTTTTTTAAACTTCCATATTTTTAAAATTACATGCAGCATAAAGCAAAGCAAATTTTTAATACTTTAAAGATCATAAGATACATAAATATATTAAAAAACCTTTTAATCAATTTTAATGTACCTGTTTTGCTATTTTTTTTAAATTAGCTGCCGTTCCAATACCAGTTCTTTTAACAAGTTCTGATAAATAACCATTAGGTATCTGTAGAAGGATGTGTGGATGATCAAATTCAACGGCTTGTCCGGCGTCCAGTACCAAAATCTAGAATTAACAAAGGCTTGTGAAATATGAAGACTAGGTCAGTTTGAGTTACTGAAACAGTCAATATTACTATGACGCATTATTTAAAATCAAGACATAGTTATAATAATGACAGTAAATAAAATAATACAAAAGAATGTTACACTGTTAAAATTCATCATTTGGATCTTGGTGCAAAATTGTCTAATGTGATGCTTTATGCCTTTTACAAACTAGTACAAGTTGTAATAAATTAATATTTGTCACTTTTATTTTTATGTTTTTACCGCACGTTTTAAGAGACATAAACATCAAAACCTTTCTCCACTAGGAGGCGTCGATTGGGAGTGAGATGTCAGCAATGCACTGATCTCCATAATGAACCCTGACTCTTGCAGATTGTTGGATCCAGATATAGAGTAACACGGACGAAAAGGTGCGTTTGTGCACATCGAGTAACAATCACATTTTTGAAAAATTAGCACTTATCGACAAGCGTATAACTGATTTCCTGTTGGTGACCGGTTAGTTTGTTACCGTTACTTTAAACGACCAGTACCGGCTCGACGTCATATTTATGTTTTGTGGTATTAATCTTGCGAATTAGATGATTTGAATGAATAAATGAATAAAAATGGTGATACTCGATCTTTGATGCTTAGGCATCGTTGAGCCATTTACACCATTTTAAAAACCACATTACCCACTAACTCCCCATTTGTTTCAGATTCTTGTCGAGTTTTAACCACATATTTACCTTATCAGAATCCATGACAGTATGCAATCTATGAGCTATCGTCAGCACAGTACAATGCTCAAACTTGGTTCTTATAGTTTTTTGAATAAGTTTATCAGTCTGAGCGTCGACATTAGCTGTCGCTTCGTCCATAACTAGAATTTTGTTATTTCTTAAGATGGCGCGAGCCAAACATATCATTTGACGTTGACCCACACTCACATTCTGGCCACCTTCGACCATCATTTTGTCCAAACATTCTGAAAAAGAAAAGTACAATTTAAAATATCAATGATGGAAAACGAAAACTTCAAAATATGTGAAAATGTCTATACAAATACAAAAGTCAAAGTCGCGTCAGTTGAAGCCGTTCATATCAGTGGGAAAGATGATTGATATCATTTGTTGTGAATAATCTGTGTCTATGGCATCTAGAGTTAATAAAATACAAAAAAAAAGATTACATATAAGTTAGATATTATTGGATACTCGAATAAAGTCGAGTAAATTAAGCCATAGCAAAAAAATTTTTTTTTAGAACTTAGTATTAAATAAATTATGCGATGAGCTGTGCGAAATAAGGTCCTTATCTACGATCGTACAAACACAATCCACAAAATATATATTCAAGGTACTTACAGTGACACAAGGGTCATTGAAAATGACGCACCTCAAGGTACAGTGCTGAGACCCTTTCTGTTTAATACTTATTTGCACGATCTATGGTGTGATGTAGCTATAGATGGAGACGTGGTGAGTTTTGCAATCAATACAGCAATATTTTTTAAAGACAGCAACTAGAATAAGCTGAATTTAAATCTCTAAAGAAATGGAAAGAATTATGTGTGCAGTTCTTCGAGTGTTAAGTATGTGGGATCGAAAAGTGCGCATCGTTTCTACTGTTAAAAAACTAAAGACCCTTCTATATAAATTAAAATTCCTTAAACATGTCTTTGGTCTCAGGGAACTGATGACACTGTTCTACTTTAGTTCAGCATTTTGGTGTTTCTTAAGAATCATCTTAAATATGGGGTTGCTGTCTGAGAGGAGTAACAAATAACTACTATACAGTGTTACCATATCTGAAAACAATGTGACCCATATGCAATGTCTTTATATCTTAATGTTCTTGGGTAATTTTTATGTGTTACTAGCCTTGCAAAACCGGATGTACCAAAGTTCTTTTATCCTACAAATAGTACCTGCTCCTTTTGTCATAGCCACTTTATCTTCAACATCTATTAAAGACGCTACCATAGCTTCATCGTCGTATTCGTCAAAAGGATCCAAATTATATCTTAGAGTGCCTTTAAAAAGAACAGGTTCCTAAATTAAAAGAAAGTATTAATTTCATTTGGAAACAAAATTGAGAAAAAAAAACAAAATATTTAACGAAAGCGAAGCAAGTTAAACAAAAAAGTGACTTCATTTGTTTTAAAAAATCACGAAAAAGCACAAGGTATCAATGCTGAACTAACCTGTGGTATGATCGATATTTTTCTTCTTAAATCGTGAAGCCCCAATACGCTAATATCTAAGTGATCTATATAAATTTCTCCTTCGAAATAGGCTAATCTAAACAAAGTTACAATTACAGATGATTTGCCTGCTCCTGTTCTGCCAACTATGCCAATCTAAAACATATACATGCGATATTAAATGCTAAAATGTATCGTATACCTAAAGTCCATAATTTCTCTCAGTGACTCATCTAATACCGGTCACCAACCCGTCGAAGCGGCGGAATAAACATCTCATGCAACTAAAAATTACTTAAAACTTTACCGCTTTCTTAACAGGGCAGAGATTAAAAGCTTAAAACGCTTTGTTGTCATATTTCCCAAGCCTTATACAGCACTGAAGAAGGAAGTAAGTGCTTTACCGGATATTTTAATTGAAAAAAAAGGGTCGAGCCGAGAACAATCTTACTAAAGACAATTTAATCGAGACATATTCTAGAAATGACTGGATATCTGGCTGTAATAGAAAAAATGCACTTTTGTTTTCCATGTAAGTGCAATAAAAGAGACAGATTAATATTGGTATGCCTGATTATATCTAATTGTTGCCCAATGCTTGACGTGTGCGGTGGTCCGTTCCATTCAGTTATTGGAAATAATGCAGTAGGAAGACGTTCGTTCAAGTGACAAGTATTGGGGTTTTGACGGGAAATTTCAAAAGGAATTTAAAATTTATGATTTTTAAAGTACTAGTTGTATTAAAAAAAATATATTTTCGGTTACATTAGGCACTTATTATTACCAACTACATCACGTTACTAATGTGGGTATGCGTAATACACTATTACCACATTTAATGGCATAAGATATTTTTTAATTTACCTTTTGTTTCGGTAAGATAATTATATTGAGATTTTTTAAAACAGGAGGTTCAAATAAGCTATATCTCATTGAAGTATTTACAAATTCAATTTTTCCCTTTTTTGGCCAGGAAGCTGGAGGTTTTTTGTCAGGTTCCTACAAAAGTATTATATTTACATATGTTGAGAGAAGTTTTTTTACATAAAAAAAAATACTTACAGAATATAAATCGGGCTCGTGTTCAACTCTAGTAAATTCCAAAACTCTTTCGACGGAAGTCATTTGATTCTCTAATTCAGCGGATTGCCTCATGCCCCACTGAATCAAACCAGTCAACCCGATACACTGAGTTATTGCCAAACCTACGTCGCTACCATAAAATTCTAAAAGTACATAAATAAATTCAAATTATCTTCGGATAATATTTTTGATCGATTACGTTTAAACGTCTGTTTTCAAATAACTTAAATTTTATATAAATATGTACAAAACGTTTCGATCGCCATTATGAACTTAAATTTTTAGAAGTAGTTACACATCAGAAGACAGCCATATATAACAATGTCATGGCAGAGTATAATCCAAATAAATGGTAACCTATGTATACAAATTGAACTTAAAAATTCATTAAAATTCCAGTAACCTAGGCAAAAATACTATTATACATTGTGCGATAATATTAATATAACTATGCCAGTATTTTTTTTATCAATTATATAATTACAGTAATTATTTGGTTATACTATGCCATGCCAAAATAGGCCTTGGATATCAGTACCGTAATAGACTGAGAAAAAGATTCAGGCAGATACAGGAAGCGAGTATCAAGCAGTAGCGGATCCATGGGGGGCGACTCAGCCTCTTACACTAAGAATATGGATGTTGCTAGCATCTCCTCTCGCCCCGTCGACAACTCGCCTTCGCTTGCGATCGCCCCGCCCCCCAAGAGCTACAAATTCAGAAGTGCTGGCGTCTCCTAGCCCCCGTCGATAATTTGCTTTCACTTGCCATACTGGATGTTTGTGATATCACCGCCCCCTTCCCCAATGAGAGAGGCTGGATCCGCCACAGGTATCAAGTAATATCAGGAAATATAAAATCGTTTGCGAAATCCCAATAAACCCTACTGTCACACTGGCAGAAACCTGGGAGCATTCCGTCGAAATTAAAAATTGTATCTTCCTGTTGAATTTCTTAGGTCGACTGAAGGAAAGGTTGAAGGGGTCCTAGCAGACGAAGCATCTATCTCTGAATCTGTGAAGCTAAGAAACTCATTTTGGAGTTACTTTAATTGACTTGTTCCGTTGTGCCGCAAGTAAAAGTCTCATAAAGTTGGTCCAGTGAGAAAATACCCATGCGTCATCAATCTACGAACATATCAAAGACCGTCTTAAGACCTGTTCATCTTAATTTGTATAGAAATAATAAAAGGACGGAAAACAACATTATTCTTCTAATCCAAGCCATACGGTGCAAAAAATCTGACATTATGGATAGAGCAAGACAGAAAAAGAAGACAACAGAGACAAACAAGTCATTTCGTTTTATGAATAGACTTTCTTTTGACTTCAATCAAAACATTATTTTATTGGCAGCGTCGCTCAGAGTTTTATTTATTTACATTGTGTTTTTAAGAAATTTTGATCATTCAAGTGAATTTAAAACAGAAGATTGTTATATATAAAATATATTAATTATTGTATTATAATTTATTATCAATAAGTGTGTGTCATTTTTATTAAAAAAAAATTCAACATTAAGTAGAAAATTTTGTAACTTACTATCGGAGAATACTACACAACTAAACGTCACAACGCCTATGAACAAAGCAGTCAACCAATCAAGCCATAAACTAAAAGCCCTCGAAGTATACAAGAACATAAACCAAGCACTGCTGTGTATATCCTGTAAAGTGTCAAACTCTTCTACCAGAAGTTTTTCTGCATTGTTCGATCTTATTGTTGGCAGCCCTTGCAGGGTTGCATTAAGGTGCGCAAAAACTGGACTTCTGGCTAAAAGAAGTAAAAGTGTTAAAAAATAACACAAAGTATTGGTCTGCATGAGGTGGTTTCCTAACAATGTAGCACTGCTTGCAAACTTCTCTTAATTATCAAAATCATACCTATGCCTTCCAGTCTCTTGACGCTTCTACTGGTTTTAAGATAGAATCTTCTCAATAAATAAAAAATCACAATCATAATCGACATGGGTATTAGAAACCAGAGACTTATTGCACAAATGACAACAAGTGCTCCAATCAAGTTTAACATAATCTAAAATAAAATCAAATCATAAGAAAATGTATA
Source organism: Diaprepes abbreviatus (assembly GCA_034092305.1). NCBI lineage: Eukaryota > Metazoa > Arthropoda > Insecta > Coleoptera > Curculionidae > Diaprepes > Diaprepes abbreviatus. The sequence continues at coordinate 144,700 of JASJET010000135.1, forward strand.
AGTATTTTGTCTGTAATCCATAACAATTCTCAAGGTTACTGTTTACTTTCAAACTTTTGTTAGAAGTGTCCAATCATTTTATCAAATTAGTGTGCTAAATAAAACCTATGTAAAAGTTTACATTTCACACCACAAACACTGTGCCAAAGATTTATATTTTTCTTTTAGAAAGATTCACAAAAAGCACTTATAGCAGACCATACAGGAAAGCGGAAATGGGAACAGTATATACATTACTTCCCGCTGCGAGCTTAACTCCCTTCTTCGCCCATCACTTTATATACTTGAAGTTTACGAGTACGCCTAACTATATATAACTGCAGATCCACTTTCATAACCATAATATCAAATTCTCGGTTGTCGCTCCAATTCACTGTGCGAGGTTTATGTGGCCTGTCCTGAACTAACCCCCAGATTTGTATTGCATGTAGCATTTCTCTCTGCCTCTGGTAGTATACAGGGTTATTCACCCTATACGGCACGGAATATTGCGGTCAAAATACGTGACTTCCAAAAAGTTTTACGTTTGGGATATATGGGGATCTAATATTGTTACTTTTTAAAATTATTTTCATATTATACAGGGTGTTTCAAAACCACGGAAAGTATCAAAGTTGTGTTTGTTTACATGGAACCCCCTGTATATAATTGCATTTTTGGATTCTCCAATGAAAATAAGTGCCTATTTTAGTAAGGTTGATAATACCTAAACCTTAAGGGTTTTTAAATAATTTGAATTTTGACAAAATCTAACCTAATTTTCATGTTTCAAATACTTAAGAAGTATTTCAGTTATGTACTCGAAATTTACAGTAAAACATAACAATAAATCATATTTTATATCCCAATTATAATAAACTTGCTATATTATATAGGGTGTCCAAAAATTAAAACTAATCCAATAAGAACTTTAAGTGGTTAAAGCTTGATTAATTTAAATAAAACGCTCTACTTTTTAATTTACTAGAAAATGTACCTTTTAAATACCTATCGAATGGTATAAGGGTGTTCTATAGCTAGGTCTTCGCGTTTTCACAGAATACGCCAAATAATCGTTTTCTGCACCATTCTGCGTTTTTTGAATATATGTTCTAATGTATCTAGTTGCCTATGGCATTCAGAAATGTCAGATAATTTATTTAATCTGTGAGTTTAGTCCTAAACCTTTTATGTTCCAGGGTTTAGTCTGCAAAACCTGTTGCTATAATAGCGGTATTATTTTTTGTAACTGTGAAACTTCATTTATTGAACTGAATTATTTGCATATTGTTGTGTAATTGCTTTATCAAAATGAAGATTTATCCATAGGAAGAGTGTAGTGATATGATTTTTATCCTAGGAGAATGTCATCAAAATTGTTTGTTGGCTTCTCGAGTCTATGCTCAAAGGTTTCCTGGAAGAAACCATCCTAAACCAGCCGTTTTTGTGAGACTATTAAACCAGTTTCAGGAAAGTGGAAGTGTCAGTTATAAAAAACTTGTTACGTCACTGAGGATGAAGAAAATGTTTTTACTGTACTTGATTCAGTGATCGGAAATCCTAATATTAGTCAGATTCATATATCTCAAAATACTAACATTAGCCAAGCACGTGTTTCAAGGATTCTTAACAAATACAGATTTATTTCATCCTTATAAAATCCAGCTTTATCAAGACCTTCACAGGAATGATTTTGACAAACGAACTGAATTGTGCTTGTGGGTGTTAGATAGAGTGGCAGAAAATGAACACTTTTTTGATATGTTGTTTAGTGATGAATGTACTTTTCATAACAATGGCTTCGTGAATAGACACAACTTCCATTACTATTCTGATTCAAATCCGCATGAATACAGTTATGAGAAATCAGAATAGGTGGTCGATTAATGTGGGGGGAGGAATACTGGGTCCATACTTAATTGGATTGAAGAAACTTTAAATGGTTTGATGTTTCGCGATTTTCTTTTATACCAACTTCCAGTGTTATTAGAAGATGTCCTTTTAAATATTAGAACAACTATGTGGAACATAGAACAACTAGATGGAGCTTCGCCTCATTATCATCGCGAGGTTCGGGAATTTTTAAATGTCAACTTTCGAACCAGGTGGATTGGGAGATATGTATTTCAAAATTGGCCCCCGAGATCTCCGGACTTAACTACACCAGATTTTTTTCTAGGGGGATACATTAAAGAATTGTCTACAATGCGGCCCCGACAACACCACAAGATATAAAAATGCGCATAAGAGACGCTTCAAACTGTAACCCCGCAAATGTTGTCCAGAGTTAGCAATGGTTTCGAAAAAAGGATATGTAAGTATTTGGAAATGGATGGTCGACATTTTGAACATCTACTATAAATATTTTGCTTCTGTTTTGGGCTATCGTCAATATGTTATTACCATTATTGCTGTTATAGCCTGTTGGATGACTATAAATCGCGTTCCGAGTTTCTGAACATTTGTAAAGAAATTCCTGTATAGTTGTAAATCACCTGTCATTTACAAATGCCATAGGCAACTAGATACATTAAAACATCTATTCAAAAAACACAAAATGGGGCAGAAAACGATTATTTGACGTATTCTGTGAAAACGCGAAGACTTAGCTATAGAACACCCTTGTATTAAAAGGTACATTTTCTGGTAAAGTAAAAGTATAGAGTTCTATATAAATTAATCAAGTTATAGCCACTTCAAGTTCTTATTTAATTAGTTTTAAATTTGGACACCCTGTAAAATATAGCAAGTTTATTATAATTGGGATATAAAATATGATTTATTGTTACACTTCACTGTAAATTTCTTAAGTATTTGAAACATGAAAATTAGGTTAGATTTTGTCAAAATTCAAATTATTTAAAAATCCTTATAGCCAGGTTCACTAAGAAGATTTAAGACTTAGACCCGATCTAGTTGCCTTGGAAATAGATTTTCTAGATGATCAATTTGGCCTTTCCTGTGATATTGTTTTAACTGTATTTTGAAGGTTCAAAACTTGCTTGACGTATTGTTACCCTTGTCAATTTAAATTCTCTACTGTCAATCTAGATCGGTTTTAAAGTTAAACCATGTTGGTGAATTAGGGGGTTAAGGTTTAAGTACTATAAACCTTATTAAAATAAGCACTTACTTTGATCGGAGAATCAATGCAATAACATATAGGGTGTTTCATTTAAAAAAAGAACAACTCTCTGATACTTTCAGAGCGTTTGGGACACCCTGTATAATATGAAAATAATTTAATATTAGATCCCCATATATCCTAAAAGTAAAACTTTTTGAAAATCACGTATTATGGCCGCAATATTCCGTGTCACTCCAGGATGAATAACCCTATAAAATCGACAAATTCAAGAAAAACCAATATTTACAAGATTGTTCAACCCTTGGTAAAAAATTCAAATCCTGTGATATCAATGGCGCAAAATCGTCACTGTCAAAAGAACTCTTAATTGAGGACAATGGAATTGGACATATCTCAGTGTGAACTCCGCCCATTCACAGAACGCTGACATCGGAGAAGCCACAGTGCATGTCCAGCGAAATGATACTTTATACTTCAAATTGAAACGCGCGTAATAGCACCATTGCTTTGAATGATTTTTATGTCAGCGAATCGAGTCCATAATGGTCAAAATTATTTCCGATAGATTGTGTTGTTTTATATTAATGTTTAATATTAATTATCCTGATGCCCGCGTGCCCATTCCTTTTGTGATTAATTAGACGATATACTTAATAATAATGTTTTTATCAACATACTTGTGTGGTATCAATAAAAGCATTCGGCAACAATTCATCTACCTGGCCAAGATCTTTCGAAAATCTGTTCAATATTCTTCCTGATGTGTTCAAGTAAAAGAACCGCATTGCTGCATGAATAATGCTTTCGAACATTTTGTTATGCAACCTAAAATCGAAAATTTTGTTAAAATTAAAAACTCTAATTTAGTTAAAGTCAAATTTAGCAGCAGATACTTATTGTGATTTTACGAGGATTTGAAGGGGCAGCAGGTGAACATGCAGCGGCGGATCCAGCCTTTCTTTACAACATACAACAAAGGCAAAGAAAAAATCGAAATTACCCTCACCCCATTCATATACAAGACATTACAGTATGATAAGTGTGACAAGCGAGAGCGTGTCAGCGATATTCACGTTCCTTTTGTAGCAGGTAGGTGAGTCTATCTTTTCTGAATTCGAAGCTCTTGCGAGGGGGGAAGGGCCCAATCGCCTCCTCCTTGGAGCCACCCACGTTAACATGTGATTCGCCTTCAGTACGACTTTCAACCCGCTAAGTCATTTGGTTGTCCGTAATGATTTTTTCGTGAACCAGTTTTATCTAGTGCGTTCTAAAAATGATTGACATCAATTTGGAGCAACCGTATGCTATCAGGTTTTGCTTCAGATAGCCAAGACTCACCGTCAGTAAACGCACGTTCCAGAAAATGGCGATCATTTACCAAAGTCAAGGCACTTTTTCCTTTTGATGTCCTTTTGGACCTGCGAAAGATCTGTTTGAACCATTTTTGCGTAGATTTTTGTCCTCCTTAAATGATTGTTCAAAATTTGTAGAACGGTGGTGTGAGTCAAAGTCAGTTCTTCCTCGATCATTCTGGCTCTCAATCGACGATCTGAACGCACAAAATCCTGGATTTTTTCGATATTTACATCAGATATTGAGGATAAAGGCCTTCTGCTCCATGGTTCATCTTCAGTCAACTCTCTTCCTTATGAAAATGCCTTAAGGCACCGAAAAATCTGGACCCTTGACAAAACACTGTCTACGTAGGCCTGCTGAAGTTTTGCAAAAGCTTCCGTTACACTGTGCCCAAGTCTGAAACAAAATCGGATGGCACACCGTTGCTTGAAATTAATGTCACTCGTTCAGAGCGCACTAAAAGAAACTTAGAGAAAAAAAAATCGCTACGGGTAATCAAATGACTGTAGCGGGACTCATACTTAAGGAAGAACACATGTTCATCTGCCGTCCTGTCAAGTCCCGCATCCCAAGTGTTTCATTACACAATGTACACAACTCGTAAGACTGTTACATTTTTTGGGAATCCACTATAGATATTCATAATAAGAATCTCAAAAAACATATAAAAAACTTTGCTAAGTTCCCTTTATCTTTTCAACATTATGTTGTATAATCAAACCATTTATGGACCATACAATTAGAAGTGTTAGGAATAAGGAAGTTTAGCAATATGACAAAACATAGAATTACCTGTACGAAGCTCGCATGCAAACAGAAAAGAAATATATGCTTCTGGCAAGTGAAACAAATACGGTAGCAACTATAAGAATAGTATAAATTTTTATGCATTTATCTCTGTCTAACCGATTCCAAAAGCCAGATTTTTCTGCTGTACCATAGTGATTCCTCAGTTCTTCAAGAGTAACCCTGGAAAACAAAATAATTAAGATGACTAGTGTTTTTCACTGACAAAAGAAGAATGCACAGTATTTTTTAAATATATCCTCGTATAAATATACCACACTCTTGGGTCGATAGGAGCATTTTATTAAAACAGGACTGGTTACACTGGAAACAAGGAGAATGCAAAAGAACAAATAAATTTTAGTAAGGATTTTGAAAATCATGGTTCCAGGCATTTATACCCGACTGGTGCTCAGCGAACCGTGATAAAGCGTTACGATCGATTTCCACGTGAGATGTAGACTGTAACCTGCATCTCTATTAATATTATTTGGATATTTACAAATTTCGATCGATTCTCTAATTTTACGTTTAAAGAAACCAGACACTGATGCTAGCACCTTAGTTTCTTTTACATTAAAAGTGTGACCTGAGCAATGCTTCGAATTGAGCAACAATAATCCAGCAAGCGCACCAACGAACACAACCGTTAATTTATCAAGTGTACAACTTACCGAAACAGAGAAACCTATCTTATCCAAAGGATAGCACTTCGCCATCACTCCAAGGCGCATACCAGTGGAAGAAATGATTTCTAGTGTCGAAGCTTCCATTAAAAAAGTATTTCCAGAGCATGCAGACATGATTCGATACGAAACAGCGAAGATCATAAAATGCTATTAAAAAACTGAATGAGAACAACACCATCTTAGTTCTCCCGGCTGACAAAGGAAATGCAACTGTTGTTATGGATAAGGACAAATATACTGAAAAAATAAACCAGCTCTTGGACGACAATACGTACAAATTCATTCAGACAGACCCAACAAACAAAATGGAAAGGAACCTTAGATCTTTAATTAACGCTTCCAGCCTTACTCCAGAAAAAAAGAAAGCCATTAAACCAAGCAGCTCCAAGATTCCATGCCTCTACGGACTGCCTAAAATACATAAAGAAAATGTACCTCTACGTCCAATCGTAAGCGCAATAGACTCGCCAATCTACAAAATAGGTAAATATCTGGCCAAACTTTTACATCCCTTTACAGGAAAAACCGAATCATTTGTTAAAAACTCTAGACACTTTGTCCAAAGATTAAAAACCATCCAATTAGAGCCCGGAGACATAATGGTCAGTTTTGATGTAGAATCCCTGTACACAAATGTTCCTATAGATGACTCAGTTTCCATAATATCTGATATATTACGAAACAACAACATGGACTCCACCCTACTAGAATTAATTAAAGCATGTCTGATTTCCACCTACTTTGCTTTTCAAGGAACTTTCTACGAGCAGACTTCGGGAGCGGCCATGGGATCTCCGTTATCACCTGTGGTAGCTAACATCTTCATGCAAGCTTTCGAAGAAAACGTCTTGTCTTCTGCTCCTCTAAAACCTAAATTTTGATGCATATATGTAGATGATTCATTCGTAGTTTGACCGCATAGCGCAGATAACCTCCATAATTTCCTGGATCATCTAAATCAACTTAGCATAAAATTTACTACGGAAACTGAATCAAATGAGCTCAATGCAACGTCACATCATCATCCTTCTCAAAAACAATCCGTCATAAACTCTTTGGTACATAGACACTTTCAATTTGTGACGAACAATCACTGAAATCAGAAACAGAAAAACTGACAATGCTCCGAGAGGCCACGGATATTGCGCTGAAGATATAAGACGTTCTTATAATAAATATCAAAACCCAACTCCTAAACAAAATGTCATAAACATGGAGTTATATTTAATAAGTCCATGATCATAAATGAACCTCCTATGGACTGTCTTACCCTACCTACACGGAACCACCGACAAGATTGCCAGATTGCTCCAAAAGTCAAACATTCGGATAATTTTTAACACATGTAAGAAAGCTGGACAATGTTTGAAATCTCCAAAGGACGCAATTCCATTTCAAACAGAAGGCGTTTACAAGATACCTTGCTCTTGTGGTAAAGTGTATGTAGGTGAAACAGGACGGTCTATATCCACTAGACTTAAGGAACATGAAAGATGAATAAAAAGGAAACAAATTGTACAGTCTGCAGTGGCTGAACACCAGCACTACTCAGGTCACACTTTTAATGTAAAAGAAACTAAGGTGCTAGCATCAGTGCCTGGTTTCTTTAAACGTAAAATCAGAGAATCAATCGAAATTTGTAAATATCCAAATAATATTAATAAAGATGCGGGTTACAGTCTACATCACACGTGGAAATCGATTGTAGCGCTGGACCGCGACACGCCGACTATCAGTCGGGCTGTTGCTCCTCGATAGTCATTCAGTGTTCTAATCTCGTGTAGTAAAGATCCTTGAAGATGCCTCGTGCAATCGTACGCGAAATGTCGGATAATAATTCCAATCTGACACGGCCTAAACCAAAGAACCATGATTTTCAACTTGACCAATGCCGTGAAAGGTTTCGTTCTTTTTTAGTAAGGATTCTCAATTTACAGGTTGATATCTGTAAATTTGTTTAATTACAGAATGTCTAATAGCCAAAAGGGACATTGCATGTCTGGTAACAAGAAGTAATTTTGAAAATTGTTTAATATACTGAAATTTTGGAGGTAGTTAAATAAAAATTCGCTATCGCTATATTAATTATATGTTGGGCAATTTGGATGGTTATGGATTAATAATGATTAATATGGGAAAGCAACCTATAATGGATAACCTTTAGTCTGCCGATTATGCCTCTAAATATATTGGAGGAATGGTAATAGTGTTTTATCCCGTGGAAACCATTCTAACTCCACTCCCCTCCCCTTGATATAATAATCAAAGCTCAGGATAGGAGAGGATAGGGCCATAAGGCTGTAACAAGACAATGTCTACTAACAAACATTCCTGAAATAATTTTTGTACCACTCAAAATTCTTCCGTTTATGCATTTCAGGAAAGTAATATTGTGAGGGAGGATAATTACCAGAAGGTTGTTCGACAAAAACTAGATTGAGGCCTGAGGCAGTCTCCTGTAGTTTTCCAAATTTACCTCAGTATTTGTCTATGAAAATACCTCTTTCAAGGAAAAGCTTAGATGAGAGAAAGTGTGGTAACATTACTATGAACATTTAAATGAATTCTTTGAAAAATCAGATATTTTTGATAATTTTTCAGACCTAGTTAACAATATTATTAAAATTAGGTGGTCAACACGCCTATGGAGAGAAAACCAGAGTGGAATTCTCAGGAAGAAATCTGTTGTTTCCCTAATGGTCAGAAGGAGAAAAGCGACAATTTATTAAATTAATTCTACGGCCGTAAAGATTTCTTTATTTTTTTTTCTACTACTACAAATATTAATATGATGTGCATATATTAATTTATCTTACCATTGACTTAAAAAATAATCACCACCACTACCCAAAAATTGAGCTCCAAGAAAGAAAAGCCACATTCCAATTATTATTAGGCAATTGCCTCCAGCTGAAAAGTATTGTATGTAATTTGCAAATCTAACTGCACCAAGAGTTCGCATTTCTGCAGCATATCTAGGACCGGCCTAAAATAAGTAGTTAAAATGAATCACTGCTTGCTTCTTTGCTCTGAAATTTAAACCTAGAACCACTAAGCGTAGGGAGGGTAACTGTCTCACAAAGCTAAACACATTTCTCAACGATGTACAGGATGGGATGGAACCTCAATAAAAAAATTCAATATTTGCAGAATTTTTAAAAACGTCCATCTTTAGCCTAGTATTGAAAAATGGATATATTGAGTGTTTTTTTTTTTTTTAATTTTAGAACCATATTTTTGATCTACCGCCTTTCCAGAGTAATAGAAAAACTGGTGAAAAATAAAACAAAAAATATGTTAAAGATTGTTAGTATTATTTTTTGGATATTTTAATAGATAACAAACTGTCTCTTAAAACACACTAACTAAATCTGTGTAGTTAAATAACAACTAGTTGTTATGCCAGAAACGCTATACCACGCGAATCAGATTTCACTTTAGTGAAGATTATGTATGTTTCGTTCATTTAGTCAGTTTTAAAATATGGTATTTCTTATTGGGGCAACTATGATTTGTAGTTGTAACAAAATTAGTTATATGGAAAGTGGAGCTAATTCTTATAGTATCAGCTAATTCTTATGATATCATTGCCCATTTATCATTCTAAATTAATAAAAAATCAATATTCCACATTGCCAAAAAGATGTTCAACCAATTGCCTGCTGACATTAAGTTCCTGCAATTATTCCAACATTTTAGATGAGCACTTAAAAAGGTATTACTTAAGAAAGCTTATTTTCAAGGTAGCAGATGAGATTTATGGAAATTATTTATTTCGGACCTCTTCTTCTGAGACGTTATATGCCAAATGAAGACGTCCTGAAAACGTCTGTTTTAAGACGTCTTAGGACGTCATAATTGGGACTAACAAAAATACTTCCAAACTACCTGTTTTTTACAAAAACTATCTATCAATTTAGCATTCAGGTCAAGCTTTTTAAATTGTCTGCTATCGATTATTTTTAAATCTAGTTATTTGTGATGCCCTGAAACAAAATCAAGAAATTTAAAATGCAGAATTAAAATATTTTTAATTAAAATATTTAAAAACCAAAAATAATTTATACGGTTTATAAAAGGAAAGTCTGATGAAAACCAATCAAATTTTAATAAATACATAAATTGGATATCTTCCAAAACAGTACAACAAACCGTTCCTCAAGCTACGTTGATCTAAAAACGAAAATCATAACTAAACTAACCCGAACTGATCTGAACTAACCTGAATAATTTTCGAATTTTTCGATGATTTTTTCTTACTTCCTATTTTCGGGTCGTAGAACACGAAACTATGGTTTTTCTTCTCCAATCCTGCGTGGTTTTTCCATAGAATCTAGATAAGTTTAGTTCAGGTCAGTTTAGTTATGATTTTCGTTTTTAGATCAACGTAGCTTGCAGAACGACCTGTTTATGGTTCGCTTCCCGATTCTGTACGTTTACTCACATTTTACGCAACAATATTGGAATGACCACAATTAATTACATTTGAATTATCAAGTTTTCCATCCTAATGGAATTGAAAATTCACTTCCACGTGACAACATCGCATCACCTGTTTGGATTTAAATCGTATGCAACCATTCATGAATGCCTAGAAACAGTATAAAACGATAAGACAACGGTTTTCTTACGTTTTATAGAAAATTCGTATTTCTCTGCGGTTATTTATGTAAATTTTGTTAAGAAGAATGATTAAATATTGTGTAGTGTTTGTGCATTTTACTAGAAATGCTCAAAATTTAAAGGTAGTGATCGGAAAATACAATTTATATAAGTGAAAGTGAATTTTTTTTGGAAAAACCTCGCGAGATCGACGAAAATTGACAACAAAAAGTAAATAAGTACATAGTAATAAGTAAGAAGAGAAACAAAAATGCCATGCGCTACATCATTACACAATGCAACGAAGCAATCGGATCCGATCGGACCGATCCGATATAATTACATCTACTTGAAATTCACGCAATGAACGGTACTCGGTAAAATTTGAATCAAATGCAACATTTCAACACATGTCGGATTCACACATCCAGAAGATAACCAGAAGAAAAATAATAATGAAAAAAGAAACGAAGAAAATTATTAAAAATATTTTACAGTATTTGTTTGAAAGTTTAATAACGAATTTACCTTATTCAAAATCTCTAAAATTATTGTTTGTGCCACCACAAAACACAACACCTAGCGATCTATTCATATCATTTGTTGCCAGATTATCGTCGATAAACTGATCAAACTTCGTACGACTTAGGGGTTCCGAATTTCGTTTTCGCGGGAACCTTTGAAATTTACAGACGAAATAAAGTTTTGTCTACCTTTTGTTATTTTTTACTTAAAAGGTTTGACTTTTTATATTATTGACGAGTTCTGCTTTGCTTTGTTGTACTTGTAAAGCTTAAGTCACAGTTTAAAAATAAATAATAGCGGCCAATTTAAAAAGCTTGACGTTGATGTCAAATTGGTAAGTATAGTTTTTATAAAAAAATAAGGTCTTCGGAAATTCCTCTATTGGTCCCAGTTCCCAGATAGCACAAGATTTCCATTGGATATCCAGAATAGGTACATATAATGTCCTGTATGTCCATGGACCGTTTATGGATGTCCATTAGATGTGATGACCTGTAATCTATATGGACGTCCATATCTGGATGTCCAGTGTAAGTCCATCAGACGTCCATTAATTAAATTTCGGATTGTCGGTAAAATCGGATACTGTTATATCGGCCTGTAGAATTGTCATTTCTTAACCCGCCGGCCCGCCGTGATCACAGTGCCCATTTTTGTGTTGACGTCGAGCTAAAAAAGACCTTTGGAGTTTTAGTTGAGCTAAAATCAAGTGTGCTTTTTATTTGAAGAAGATGCCACCGTTAAAGGTAAGTATAGTTATTTTTAATTTAATTTTTTTAATTATACCAAAAATTACCGAACGAAACTACAGACATGCCCGACGAAAAGCTGATAATTTAGTATCAAACTCGCACAAATTTGAAAGTGAACAAAATATTCAGTATCAAAACACGTATGTTAAAATATAGCTTTTGTAGCTATACTTTTTCATACAATCACTTATTTAAATGGAAATTACTACAAATAAGTGTAAATATTTTGATAGACCAATGAATTTTGTATCTTGTTGGTTAAAATGGAGCACAGATAGAGTTGTAAATTTGTGTAATAATAAAATTGTAAATTTTAGAGAAAATTCTCTCTGACAAAGTCATTATGGAATAATCAGTCTAATAAGATTGCTGGTATTAATAAATGTTATCAAAATTTATAATGGAATAAAAGCTATAGCAAATTTAAATAATTATATTAATTTTTTTATGACTATTTTGGATTAAACGCTAGTAAAAGTTTACATTGATGTGTATTTTTGTGCAGTATAATTGTTTAAAAATATATAATAAATTTTTGACAGTTCGACTCTAGGTTTAGACTTATAATTTAATTTATTTTAATTATTTTTTAGATGAATTTTCCACAGATTGGTCCAAATAAAATTCCTATGTAAAAGCCAATTTGTACCAAATCAGAGAGGATAATCAGGTAATCTTAAATAGGGAAAAAACAACAAGTATCTACAAAGAATTTTCTGCAGGAGTTCAACTATCCTTTTACTTAAGAAAATAATCAGCTGCCTCAAGTCACATAAGATCTTCAGGACAATTTAAACTTCAAAGATGCAGTAAGTTTATTACACTTCTTCTGAAATAAAAGCTGAATCTTATTCGAGTAATGCTTCTTTATGTGTATGAGTCTATTGATAAAAAAAAAACTTAATTTACAGGATTATTTTATATATATTTTTTTACTTTGATTCTTAAAGTCAAAAATATTCTTAGGTTAGCATATGTGGAGTTAACGTTTAATTATCTCAATAAAGTAATATAATTTTAGGTTTTACAATTAGCGAAAATTGGAGGAAATTATACCTATTAACTTATTAAAAGATATTTTATTGTAACAATGACAGATAGCCTTTCCAAGAATTATACATATGATGGAACAGTAAAGTGCCCTTTAAAGAACTTATGTTCACTATTTGTAGGTAAGTTACCACTTAAATATAAAATTTTGATGAAAAAAATCTCTCTGTTTTATTTGTCATACTCGTAAATAATAAGAACAAATTAGGTGTCAGATTTCACACGTTGAACTCGAGATCCTCTTGTTCTGATAATACCCAGACAAAAAGTGTGTTAAAATTTTTTTTCTGGCCTGTTGGTTTAAGCACTCTAAGCAATAACGATGCATTTGGTTTTATATATATATATATATATATATATATATATATATATATATATATATATATATATATATATATATATATATACATAGAGAGAAAGAGATATTTAAATTCCTACAAAACCATAAAATACTGCATCATTTAACGTTAAACCTTATTAATTTTCAGCTGCGGTAGAAGAATGGGGGGCCGATAAAAAACAGCCGAAGACAAGATTAGACAATGGCAGAAGAGATTAAACGACAGAAATAAATCTAGAAAAAAATAATTATTGTAACAATAAAAAGTCTTTATTTAAATAATTGGTATATTTTCTATTACCCAATTGAAATTGTACCTATTACTATGGAACCAGATAACTTATTCATAGCGATCCTTCTACAGCTTGAACAATTTAAATCAATTGAAGCTATATTTTGTAGCACTTGCAATTCGACTAATTATAAAATTTTATATTCTTATATAGTATTGTATTAAAAACTTGACAATTGTAATCAATAAGTGTAATATGTGGATCCAGTTCCTGTTACCTGGTTCGCTAATGTAATTTATATCTGTTTAATTTTTGGGACTAATAGGGCCATCTATGGTTACTTGTTATCGACGTTTTGATGACATGAGTGGTCTGTGTCTTCAGAAGTGCAGATTAATTAGGTACTATAAGCTCTCGGACCCTAAGCAAATTCTGAAAATATCTACCATTTACGTTACCGGAACGTCAAGAAGAGGGAACCATAGATTATGACCTATTTATCCAAAAAGCACAATACCATCGGATAATATGTCCACAATCGGGTCAAGAATGTACAATATATGGACATCCAAAATTAGTCCTATTAATATCCAAAAATGATCCATACTTGGACAATATATGTAATCCAAAAAGACGTCCATGAGTGGGACAAACGTATAGTCTAGTGGATATCCATAGGATGTTGGTGGACAAATTCTGGACATCCCATGGATACCTAGTATGTCCAGCTTTGGATAAACGATGGATATCCAGTGGACTGAAGTGTGCTATTTGGGTTATGACTACCTCATGATGTCTCCGACGTCTTTCTTTGTCTGATGACGTCTCGGAGTACTGTCTTCCAAATAAAGATGTCTCATAGAGATCATCTGATACCTACTAGAATAATAGACTGTAGAAAGTAATACCCCTACAAACGAATTCGATTTAAAATCAAATTAATTACCTTTAAGCCTTCAATATCAACTACACTATTAAAAGCTGAACTAGTAACCGAAATTGCTCTTATAACTTTATCCACTGTCGTGTCTTGTTCAGGATTACCTGCCATGGTAGCAGCTTCTTCAAGTAAATGAGCGAAGGCGACACTGCTAGTTTTAATATCGTCATATTTCCCTTGGATTTGTACCATGCCCTCATTTAAAATAATTATGTGGTCTGCCCTTTTCAGATATTGCAACTGGTGAGTAACTAGAATTACTAATTTGTCCGAAAGGTATCTTATCAAACAATCTTCAAAAAGTTGTTGGCCGACCTGAAATTAGAAACACACTATCTTAACCAATACAAATTTGGCTATTAAGTATTGTAACCAGGACCACCTGAAAACGACCTTGTTCTTTATAGAAATACAATCTAGAAGCTTTTGTTAGTTATTTTTCAAATGAGATTCCAGACTTTTTGCCTGTATGTACTATAGGTGATGTTTCCAAATAAGCGCGAAATATTTCAAAAAATTTTTCTCTAAAAGTCAATAGTTTTTCCACTAAAAAATAAAATATCTTCAGATGTATCTCCAATTAAGTTACATAGGGATGGTTTAAGTGACGAGAAGATATAATAGGCTGTTTTCAAATAAGTTCACGCCTAATTTGTTATATTGTTGTAACGTAGGTTACCTTATCATAACACATTTGTTCGTCTTCATCAGCGTTTATGAGAAAATGGTACATTTCTAAAACGAACTTCCGATTGTCGACATCCTACCAAACTACCAAACTTACACCAGCCAAGGTCTTATTTGAAAGGGAAGCACAATGATGACTGCTGTGAAGAAAATCAAAGATGTTGTTTATAAAATCCAATGAAGTCCCAAGGCCAAAATGAAAGAACATCTTCAGTCATATCAAGGAAGTATTGAAGCTGATGAGGACGATCAGAATTAGGAGGGGGTAGTGTAACGAGGACCACCTGAATATGACCCTGTTCTTTATAGACATACCATCTAGAAGCTTTTGTTGGTTATTTTTCTAGTGGAATTCTAGACAATTATTCTAGTATGTTCTATAACTGTATATAACTAAGTAGGGTATGAGCCAGAAAGTAGTTAATAAAAAATTAAAAGTAGTTAGTGAAAAGTGGTGTTATTATTCGAACCCAATGAGTGAATATAGAGAAAAAATCGTAACCGTATAATGCTCCCCTGCACGCTTGAAGGATCTACCACTTTAAAATAAAATTATTAATTAAGACTTAGTTATCACATTTCAAAGAAGATCACCCATTATTTGATATTAAGGTCAATAAAACAAAATTTTAGATTTGTATTCACCTTAAAGTGTCGAGTGCCCATAAAAATGAAAAATTAATGGAGATCGAAATCCCACTTTACTAATTTACCGTATTTTAGTCAAGGAATCCATTCCATCAATGAATCTCCAACACTATTGACTTTCAGCTTATATTCAAAATCAGTTTAAGATGAAGTCGACTCAATAAATAATAAGTAAGCTGCGGATTGCCAATAGATTATTACCTGTTTTCATTCGTTTGCAGATTCACGTTACTGAAATTGCTGGACTGATAATTTGTTACCTGTATATCGACAGCAGACAATGGATCGTCCATTAGATAAATATCAGATTCTTTATAGACCGCCCTCGCTAAGTTGACTCTAGCTCTCTGACCTCCGCTGAGAGAAATGCCTCTTTCACCAACCATAGATCGGTCTCCATAGGGTAAAATGGAAAAATCTCTTTTCAAAGCGCATACTCTTATTGTTCGGTGATATCTCTCGGCGTCAAATTCCCTTCCAAAAAGAATGTTTTGTCTAATAGAACCTACAATTTAAAAACAACGGTAAAAGATTTAAAAGTTCTATTTCGGAATTTTTAATATAGTATTTCGCAAGCTTATGCATTCTTTGATTCTCTTCTGGTCGTAGTTCCCCAGAAGTATCTTCGCTTGTCTCAATCCTTGCAGCTTCGTCCAATAATTGGATCTCCAGCTTTCTTCTTCTATTTTTAGTTCTTCTAGCATTACGCTGCTACCGCAGAAAGGCTCTGGCCCCAGAAAAGGTATCTCAGTCCCTTTCTTCGCGAGCTTGTCTACTATTTCATTCTCTTCTATACCGGTATGTCCCGGTACCCACATGAGGATGACTTTATTATTCTTACTCAAATCATTCAGTTCCTGTAGGCATTCCCAGACCATCTTGGAACTGATAACTTGAGAGCTCAGCGCACTGATGGCTGCTTGACTATCCATTATGATGATAATCTCTTGGCCGTGATAGTTTTTCTCCTTGTTAAATTGAATACACATCCTAATGGCAGTTTATTCCGTTGTTTTGGAGTCATCTGCATACCATATAGTGGATTTCTTGTTTTTTTAATGGTGTTTCTGTCCCATTCTCTCTTGCGACTCAACTTTGTGCTGAAGTTCTTCACAAAGTTGAATTTCGTTTTCATTTCCTCTTGGGGCATGTCCCAGATTTGTTGATTTCTGGATGAAAGATTGGACCTTCGTTTTATGACCTCATCTCCTGTAAATCGTCCTCTTCACCATCTTCTCTATAAATATATGTAGATGTGTGAGGTTTAGGATTACTTCCATAGCGGTCGTTGGGCAGGTGTTCACTATCCCGGTTACACATGCACAGGCCAGTCTTTAAACTTATGAAAGGTTAGATCTCGTATCAGCCCCATATGTGATGATTGGTCTCGCTGCTTTCTCCATCGTTTTTAAAATAAACGATGTGAGTCTGATGGGTTACAGGGATTTAGGGTGTATAGTGTTCTTTTTCCTCGCTTTCGGAATGAAGATGATATTTCTGGTATATAATCCAGTTTCAGGCTACTTTGACTGATGCGTGGGCCTTTCGCGATGTTCCACCACATCATTCGCGTTACTAGGCTTGCTTCCCGGAAAGTGAATGCTGAGTAAGAGTAATGCTCTTTCCTCCTTACTTTCCGTGAAGCTGCCGTCTGGCTTTATGAGTGTCATTGTTGTGTCGACCCTCTCTCGGTGTAGCCAGAGTCCTCCGTCACGCTTAGCCCTATTAAAAAGTCTACGCGTTTCGGATCTTAGCTCTGACAGATGATCATTCCACCAAGGTGCATCCCTACAGCTTTTACTTGTCTGTAAAGGATTTCATATGTAGAATAATCCTTTCAAAGTATACGAACGTTATTTCCGAACACGCTATATGTAGTTTTATTCTTTTCTCAATCTTATATTTATAATATGCCTTTAATTTAATACATGTACCCACCTGCGAACAACCAAGGTTCTTGAGATGCATACGATATAGCCCCTTTAACGGACATCTTCCCACTGAACAATTTAAGTTCACCCAAAATCAAGTTCAGAAGGCAAGATTTTCCAGCGCCTACCGGACCTACAATCGCAACCAATTGTCCAGAACGCAATGATAAATTGATGTTATCCAAACAAAGATTTTCCCCTAAAATAAAAAAAAAAACAAAACGACAAAATAGGAGTGATTGTTTTAATTTGACCACGTTCAGGTCATCTCTTTTTCAAGTGAAGTATTATTAACTTAATTTTACCTCAGCACTTCAGTTTTAATATTACACTTGACAACGAAATGATATAACTAAAAATTCGTATTTTTTATGTTTTACCATATTTTGCTATTCCTCTAGCTAATTTAATTTCAGCTTCCTCTCCATCACTTAAAAATGGCCTAGAACTTTCGCCCTTTTTATATTCTGAGCCTGCCATGGACTCGCCCGTGAACGAGCCTGGTACATTATATTTTTTATATTTTTCCCAATATGGATCTAAAATAGTTGGATCACCTACTTTTGACTCTTTGGTCATAAGAAATTCTTGAATCCTTCTTATGGATACTGTTGTTTCAGCGATCTAAATGTGTGAAATGTAAGTTAGCAATTCATTTCCATTTTCCCAGTAACATCATCGATAAACTGGGAAAATTGTTATGCAATATCTTTTTGGGTACAACTATTTTGAAATAAACAAATTTAGGTATTTATATTTAACTGATGTTTCAAATAATATTTTTACACTTGCTCTGGTAGTAATTGGGATTAGAGAAAATCTAGGAAAACAACGTTGTTTAAAGAAAAAATTCGATGCTTCCCCCATTTCGAGGTCATAGAATACGATTCTGACCTCAATTTTTCCATAATTTTTCTTCAAATTTGCGGGAAACAGGAAAAATCACTTTTCACTTGAGGTTCAACTTTTGCACTAAATCGTTAAAATTTTGTCACAACCATAAATTGTACAGTGATTAGAAGCCTCTTTGAAGCATATTTGAACCTTTTTATTGGAAAAATCAAGAAAATTATCAAAAAAAAAACAAATAAAATGACTCCCGCCATTGAATAGTGGTTCGTTCCTAAAATCCCAATAAATCTGTTGCGAGATTGTGAAGACGATTTCTGTGAAATTCACATATGTTATTTTCTTTGTATTTAAATTGGAAAGAAAAGGATCCAAAAAACATTTGTCTCTTCCCTTTGATGTACGATTTTGACTCTAAATATTAAAGATTATAAGGATCATATTTTCTTTTCTCTGCTTCCCTCCGGTTTTAAGAGAATCGTATTGCTTTTATCCCTGTTAGCAAAAAGTGTCACATGAGACTGTATCAAACATTAGAAAAATTAAACTGTGTTGTTAACTGAGATGGGCAAACTTTATAGTTTATACTACAAAAGTGTTTTACATCTGACAACGTCGCAAACGATATTAGTCGTTTTCGTGAGTTGTTGAAAATACAAGTTTTGTTCGCTAAAATTTGTACAAAAATAGTTGAAATAAATTACATACAATATATTTTAGTACCATTGAAAATAAATACATAAGTTCGGTGTTTTCTTCAGAAATAAAAGTGCTTCGTGAAGTGACGCTTGGCGTTTTTCAGTTTTCCCGAAAAGTAAAAAAAAATAGTGGAAAATCAAAGCCAAAATCGTATTTTAAGACCTCAAAATATGGGGTAAGTTCTGAAATTATTCAAAAAAACTTTTTCCTAGATTTACTCAAATCCGAATTATTACCGTTTTCCTTTAAAACACTCCACCGCTTACGGTCATGAATATTAAACCACAGGGCAAATAATAACCTAAAAGTAGGTAAGGGGGAAGAAATCGATGACCCGTTCTTTTTCCCATAGACAAAAGAGAAATTAATATTATCTAATATAGACTGCGGATCAGTGTTATCACCTCTACAGAATTTTTGGCAGATCTACCGATTTTTCACTTAAATTACCCGATCTACCGAAATATCATTGAATTATACCGAATTTTGGGCTCAAACAGTGTCGGGCGATTTTTGAGAAAAAAAAATACGATTCTGAGATCGATTTTTTTTTTATAAAAATACACCGATTCTTAATGTATCGATGCAAAACCGAACTATCAAAGGACAATTAATTTAGAAAGTTGTTCGCTCGCGATACAAACTTATTTTAAACGTTGCCTAATGAAACAATAATAGTTTTCTGCTCTACCTCTGCTCTCTGTGCACCGGTTAAGGAAAGATTTATTTCAATATTGGGAGATTCCGAAACTCCTCAATGAATCCCCTACCTTAACTTATAAAAAGAACGATTTAGGACATGGGAATTAATGAAATGATGTTTTAAAAGATCCTTATGTCATTCAATACTTCAAGCATATACTATGGAGGCTCAAAAAATTTAGTTTTGTTCTCCATCCTCATGGAAAAGCGCGCCGGGCAATCGCAATGCGAAGCAAGAGAGATAGCATGATCTCGTGCTCTCTCTCTCTCTCACTGCCGTGTAACGTGCAAGAAGCATTACAGGATGGTTGTGTATGCATTCATAATATCAAATAAATCGTTGGCTATAAAGCGTAACATGTCATTTTCATTATATTCGAGGGTGCCAACAGTACTGCGGATCCTATAAAGTTGACTCACGCTTAAAAAGAGATAGAGCATTTTCGAGGAGTAATATCTGTTTTGCTAATTTCGGTCAATGACGTTTGGAGTATTGTGCTTAGCTCCGCCCTTAGAAGAAAAGGTACGACTCCTCGAAAAGGCTCTATTGCTTCTTAAGCATGAACCAACTTTCTTCTATATGATCTGCAATCTATATTAACTAATATTAATTTTTCTTACGTCTATGCCTTTTCCAAATATCCAAGTTAAAAACCAATTCAGATTAAAAATTTGAGATGTACAGGCCTTAAATAAACATGGTCGGTAAATCTGAAACAAGATTTAAGGAGTAAGTTAGAGGAAGCCATAACAACTTACCGCATTCAGACCTTGTGGAAAAAACACCGTCAAAGTCTGCCTAATAATCATATAATATGAACCTACAAGAAAAACTTTTTCTGCGGTAATCTGATTATCAAGTAAAACGTAACTCAAAATGGTTAGAAATATTCCCAATCTTGCAGTAAACATTATAAACGACATCGTTATTCCTCGTATATAGGATGTTAGCAAAAGAACCAATAGTTCATTTCTAAAAATAAATTTTGATTGATTAGTAAGACAGAACCACAAAGCATAAAAATATATTTACAAGAACAAAACAAATAAGGAAAATACCTTCTTACTTTCTTAATTTATTAATTAAGCTTGCAAATGCATTTTCCCATGCATACATTTTAATAACCTGCATCGCTTGAATGATTTCATTCATTTGTCTAACTCTATCGTCAGTTCTGAAGGCAGCCTTATCTCTCAACGAAGATGTAGCAAAACCCAATAAAACTAAAATATTTATATATATATATATATATATATATATATATATATATATATATATATATTGTTCCGGACGGCCAGTATTCAAACACACTGTATTATTTTAATAACTTTTTAGTGTGAACCTCAATTCTGACACTTGTCAAACACTTCCAAGTTGCATTGACGAGCTCTCAAAGTAGCCGATCTGGACCCTTTATATACCTTTTTTGCTGATACCAGGAGATTCTAGATGGATTTTCATACTATATGGTGTAATAAAAGTAAAAAAAAGGAATAATCCAGCGATTTCTAGATCTTCTGTCATAAGCGGTCCACATTGAAAATTAGGAAATTAACAAAAGGTAAAATAAATTATGAACTCGTAGGAAATAAACCTAAAACCCTACAAAGTAGAAACACAAACTAATATTATGAAATGAATAATTCTACAAAGTTCGTTACATTGTCCCCTCCCGAGACTTGATCGTCCCGATCAACCTTTTTGATCTTGATAATGGGCCAATATGTCAAGATTCACAACTTTCATCTTCGCATGAGGTTTTCTGAATTCGGTACACCAGATCGTTTAATCAGGTCACTACGTTGTACGGACCTTCCCATGGCTTCTGAAGCTTTAGTGAACGCCCTTTGGTTCTTTTCGGATTGTACAACGACACTTTTTCACCAACCATGAATCCCCCAGTATTGGCTTTGAAGTCATAAAAAGTCTTTCATTTCGTCGCTTTCTATTTGTTAGTGGTCTCTATACCTTTCCGGGAATGACCTGCAGGATTTTTTCGTCCATAATCCCTTTCGCGTTAGCGGTCCCTCTCAACATACTCTCTCGAGGGTGACTTGTAGAACGTTCTTCTTTCGTAACCCCTTTCGCGGTCACGGTCCCTCTCGTCTCATTCTCCACGGTCGCCGCGAGTACCCCATCTAGCTCTTCCGTAAGGGTATGTTTTTATCGCCTCCACCAGCAGTAATTTCCGGGCAATCTCGGTAAAAGTGACCGTTGTATCCGCACTGGTGACAACGCGTATTATTCGAATGGTACCGGGACCCCTTCTTCTTGGTATGTGACTCTAATGCGACAACCGCATATTTCAACTGTAACGCAAGCCTTGATGGCAACTGCAGTTTTTTTTGATTTTTGTAAACAACAAATCCAAAACTATTACTTAACCAGACTTCTCTAAGGTCACCATAAGAAGCAAAGAGTTTCTCCAAGTCGCTCCTTCGAACTTCATAACCTGTATTAGTAATATGAAGCCGATAGAAATCAGGATCTCTGTCAAGAACAGTACTGCAACTACAGTGGCTTTGTACGTGCAACTCTTGGCCACAATTCCAAGAACGAATTCTATTTCTGCTATGAAAGGTTGTATTTTTGTTGTCATGTGTTTCTCCTTTGTTCAAAAATTCTTGCAACTCCCTCATTAGCCTCATTAAAATTTCCTCGTTGGTTTTGCGATAATCCCGGGAAACGTCGACTCTTCTTATGATTCTTTCTTGGTTCCTTGAGCTCTGTTTGACTCTCTCAAACTGAAGGGCATAAACAAGAGCCTCGGAAATTTTCTTTAGTCGAGCCATTCTTAGAGTTTGACTAGTTTCTGAATCGCATAAACCTTCGATAAAAGTATTTACTGCTAACTCTTGCTTTATTTCTTCCGTATATATTGGGTAAGTCAAATTTATTAGCCTCATTATATCCACCTCATATTCTTGCAGATTTTCGTTGTTTCTTTGTCTTCTTCCTTTAAGTTGGGCCCTGCAGACTTCTTGGAGGTGGGTTTTCCCATAACGCATCTCCAGAAAAGTAACAATAAACTCGTATTCATTCTGTTTTTCTTCGGGAATGTTACGTAAAATCTTCATAGCTTCACCTTGTAGTGCTAGAACAAGAGCACGTACTTCCTCCGGTGGACTCCAATTATTGCCGGTGGCGGCGGCTTCGAATTGACGGACAAAGGTAAGCCAAGGTACTTTGCCGGCGAAGATAAATGGCTTCATCACATTAGTTGCAGGAACAACCATCTACCTTAATTATACCTGTACTGGCTACCTTCTCCATTTGCAAATGTAACTGTTGCATCTGTTCGTGGATTCCTGCCAGCTCATGTTGTACTTCGCCATGTACGAGTACGTCTTCTCTAATTTTGTTAATCTTCTGTTGCATTTCTTGTTCTATACGCTTCATATTGTCTTGATTTTTTAATGTCTTCTTTCAGTTCTTGTTTCATGTCTTCTTGACTTGTCTTAAGTTCCTGTCTCATGTCCTCTAGGCTTGTTTTTAGTTCTTGTTTCATCTCTTCTTGACTTGCCTTTGATTCCTGTTTCATATCGTCTTGGCTTATTGTCAGTGTCACCAATTCTTGTTTCATATCATCTTGGCTTGTGTTTAATTCCTGTTTCATATCGTCTTGGCTTGTTTTCAGTGTTATCAATTCTTGTTTCATATCATCTTGGCTTGTCTTTAATTTCTGTTTCATATCGTGTTGGCTTTTCTTCATATTTTCTTCGCTTGTTTTCAGTGTCATCAATTCTTGTTTCATATCATCTTGATTTTTCGTCATATCGCCTTTCAATTCTTGTTTCATATCTTCTTGGCTTTTCTTCATATCTTCTTGGCTTGTTTTCATGTCTTGTATCATCATCAATATCTGATTTAAACTAGTTTGAAGTTGTTCTTTCATTTTTGCTTTCTGCTTTCTAGTTTCCACTGGCATAAAATTTCAATTCACATTTTTCTTTTTTCTAATTTTCTAACCTGAACTAACCTCGTCTGGGTTTGATCTCACCGCTGACACCAATTTGTTCCGAACGGCCGGTCCTCAAACACACGGTACACACTGTATTATTTTAAGAACTTTTTATTGTCCACCTCAATTCTGACATTTGTCAAACACTTCCAAGTTGCATCGACCAGCTCTCAACGTAAACTCTCCCCGAAAGCCGATCTGAACCCTTTATATTCCCTTTTTGCCGATACCAGAAGATTACGGATCTTTCTAGATGGATTTTCATACTACATACTACATGGTATGATAAAAGTAAGAAAAAGGTATAATCCGGCAATTTCTAGATCTTCTGTCATAGGCATTCCACGTCGAAAATTAGGAAATATAATTTTTTAAAAAGTTCCAGACCTTCTTTCATCGACGTCTCATGAGGAAATTAACAAAAGGTAAGATTAATTAAATAAATCATGAACTCGTAGGAAATAAACCTAAAACACTACAAACTAGAAATACAAACTAATATTATGAAATGTATAATGCTATAAAGTGCGTTACATTTATATATATATATATATATATATATATATATATATATATATATATATATATATATATATATATATATATATATATATATATATATATATATATATATATATATATTCACATTTTTTTTCTCAATGAAACATTAAACTTACTCTGTAAAGGCATAACAACAACAACTGCTAATATTCCATAAAATGCTGCTGGACCTATTTCGAGAAATATAAAATAAGTTATGATGATTCCTTGCGAAGGAGCTATCCATAAATAGTGTAAAAATGTAGGCGCTTGATCGAATCTATTGACATCATTTGACATCAAGTTTACAGTATTACCAACCGTTTTGCCACCCAAAGCGGTTAATCTTATTCTTAAAGCCTAAAATAAATCATGTAACATATTTAAAAATACATAAAAGATAATTATTCTATATTCAAGATTAACCCATTTTCGAGACCAGCGGTTCAAAAACATGGTGATGGCTGGGTCTTGTAGACACAGATTTAAATCATTTAATTTAGAAAAAACGTGGGATAAGTATGCAAGTTTTTGCAGTCAAAGAATATCAGATACCTTTCTGTAAATTAAAGAACAACAAGCTACCCTGACTCGCATTCCAACATGCATCGCTGCCATCATGTAAGGGTGAAACGTTCCTATAACTAGCAAGCTGCACATCATGACGGAACATGCGAAAAAATATGCTTCTTCTCGTGTTATTCGACATTGATTCTTTGAAAAATAGTAGAACACTCTCATTATATAACGTGGGGGGTGCAAACTAAAAACCATAGGAACATTTAGCTTTGATGTTTTAAGTGCACTACTTTTATATAATTTATTCATCATTATTTCATGGTTTTAAACTGCTGTGGGCGGTAAATTTAGGGTGCCAGCAGCTCTGAATTGTAGAATTCACTATCATAGAAGCTGATGCGTTCTTCCTTATTAACTTTTAGGCCGGCGGAGTTAGCCTTATATGAGGTGATTTTGAAAATTTATTGTTAGTATACTTCTGATAGTAACTTTCAGAATGATAATAATAATTATGTAGTATCTTATGTCTCATTTTATTTTTGGGGAAAATTTTTTATTTAACAATTAATATGTGAAAAAACAGTTCCTTCGAGTTCAAGGAAAAGCTATTGTTTTTCAGTAAAAAAGTTTCAAACAACAACAAAGTGAGCTAAGACCCATCCGAATCGAATAATTTATTCGTTAGTTATTGCAAAAAAAAACTGCTAAAATGGTTGTTTTTTCAATTGTTTATAAACAATAGAAAAACATATTGTATTAACTTTATACTGCAACTAAAGGAGCCTCTTGTTGCATACGACAAATGTGCAAAATTTCAAGTAAAAATATTCAATAAATTTTTGCACAGTGAATTTGTTTATAACTCTTTGTTTTTTTTATTGTTTATTCTCAACGATCTAGATGTCGTACAGCGGTCTGCTGGTACGCAAATGAAAGTTCCAGATTTATACCAACAATAACCAAAGAACGAAATGAATTGTTGATCTTAATTTGTTGAAACAGATAAACAAAATTGGGGTTCGTTTTTTCGTTATAAACAATTAGAATAACTCTTCAACAATTGTTGATATCGAAATGCCGATAAGTGAACGCGATAGCTGAGATTTTGACGCACATTTTGAAAAGAAAATTGTGTACGATCACTAGAAGCTGAGATCGAGTTTTTTTTTTCAAAAAATCTCTGCGAAGTTGTTTAACATTAAGGGATTATTTAAGTCGGTACTCATAGGGAGAGGGTGCAACTGTTTTCAACTCAATTATTCAAAATTGTTGATGTAGCAATAGTTTAAAGTTGCACCTATTCCGAGAGTCAGAAAGTGAGCAGTAGAGGGGGACATAGCAATAAACAAATTGTTGCACTGTTATACATTTTATACATAATTATAATTTTACCGTACTTACGTGCTTTCAAATTGCGAAAAAATTGTTACGGTGGTCAACAGTATACTATTAATTAGGAATATTAAAAATTAGATTGGTTTTTAATGTACCATTAATATTTATCGAGATATAGCATGAAACAAATAGCAACATTTGTTGATAGCATTATTATTTTTCGAGATGCAGAATAAACTACATTTGACGATTATATTGTGATTATCCAATCGAGAATTATTGTAATATAACTTTCAAAGACGATGAATATAATAGGGGAAAAAATAATTATGATCATGATAATAATGATGATGATGATAATTATATCAATGCTTAGAGTGACGACGATGATGAGAATAATAACGATGATGACGATAAGAGTGATAATAATAAGGATAATTGTAATCAAGGCGCTCAACACGTATGCTTGCTCTGCGCTGAGCTACTCTTTTAGAATTGTCAAGTGGAGCAGGACGGACATCCAAAACCTGCAAAAAAAAATAAGGATACTCCTAACAAAAGCACAAAAACATCACCCTCGGAGTGCTATTGAACGTACAATGTTTCCAAGATACCAAGGAGGAAGAGGATTGGTGGATATTGGTAAGCAGCTCGACCAACAAATAATAAACTTACGTTCATATTTCCACAGGTTAGCGGACTCTTCCACACTACATCGAGCAATATGCGAGCCAGACGATTCAACGCCGCTACAGCTGAGGGAACAAGATATTACTTCTCACCACCAAACAGACCAAGAGAAGTTACAAACCTGGCTACAGAAGCCACTTCATGAACGGCATCCAAATGAGGTCAATCAGGACAATGTCGACAACTCAGTGTCGAACTACTGGTTGATTTCAGGACAGATGTTTCCGAAAACGGAGCGCTTCTTGTTAGCTATCCAAGACCAGGTTATTCCAACGAAGAACTATAGGAAGTTCATCATTAGAGATCCCTCAATAGAAAATGACCAATGTAGATAGGGCTGTCGAACATCGGAGACAATTCAGCACATGACTGGAGGATGCCAAGCGTTTGCCGCAACCGAGTATAAAGAAAGACACGACTCAGCCGCTAAGATACTCCACCAAGAGTTAGCAGAAAAGTTAAACCTATTACAGGTAGAAAAAGTGCCTTATTACAAGTACAATCCGGAGCCTATTCTTGAGAACAACCAATTCAAGTTATATTGGGACCGAACGGTTCTGACGGATCAGACAGTAGCTCATAGTAGACCAGACATTATACTAATAGATAAAATTTCTAGGCGAACTACATTAATCGACATTGCTGTACCTAACAACAACAACCAAAGGCCAAAATACAACGAGAAGATCGCCAAATACAGAGATCTGGAGGTCCAAATCCGAAGACAATGGGCAATGAACAGCGTCCAAACGATTCCCATAATACTGTCAACAACTGGAGTGATACCAAAGAACCTCCTGCAGAACATCAAGGGACTGGGCCTTAGTGGGCATCTGTATAAGCCGATGCAGAAAGCAATTCTCCTAGCAACCGCGCGAACCGTCCGAAAGTTCGTAGGAAATACAGCAGACAACGTCACCTAGGACCCGATAACATGGAAAGGGTTCCCACAGAGCTTCATACTTTTAGTGTCTTTGTATGCCTGGTATGGGTGAATAATCCCTGGAGGAAGTACGAAGCCGTTTAGCTTGTAAATCATAATCATAATAATGAAACCGATAAGAGTTTCGAAAATGAGTGTCCATCGATGTCTAAGATACGGAGAACGGAATAAATATTTTGTATAGATATAAGCAAAAGATATGTATGTCAGCAAACAAATTTTGTATGTGAAAAATGTTCTTCCAATAAAATAAACAAAAAAGTTTTTTCTTGTATAACCAATAATTTGGCGGCCAATGACAGTCGCAATTTGTTTCATGCAATTCCATAAATATTAATGGTACATTAAAAATCAATCTGATTTATAATATTCCTAATTAGTTACTGTTGACTACTGTAACATTTTTTTCCTAATTCGAAAAGCATGTGCAACAATTTGTTTATTGCTATGTTTAACAATAATTTGATTACAAAAACATATTATCCATTATTCATATCTCGTTGAGAAACCACAAATTAAAAAACTAAAGATTCTACGAACAATGAATGTGGAGCGTCCGAGACACGTTTTTTTCCACGCACCGCAGGCTGAAAGAACACCCCCTCCACTGCTCACTTTCTGAGTCTTGGAGTAGGTGCAACTTTAAACTATTGCAACATCAACAATTTTAAAATAACTGAGTTAAAAACTGTTGCATACAATAGTTTAACCATCTCCCTATGAGTTCCTACTTAAATACTCCCTAAATAATAAACAACGCAATAGCGATTTTTTGAAAAAAAAACTCTATCTCAGCTTCTAGTGGTCGTACAGAATTTGTGTCTTTTTTTCAAAATATGCGCCAAAATTTCTTCTATCACGTCCACTTATCGGCTTTTGGATATCAACAATTGTCGAAGAGTTATTATATTTGTTTATAATGAAAAAACCAACCACAACTTTGTTTATCTGTTTGTTATCAATTTAAAATCAATAATTAATTTGGTTATTTTTTTGTTATTGTTAGTATGAGTCTCGAGCTTTCAATTGCGCACCCGCAGATCATTGTACAGGGTGAGTCAACGATTGGATGAAGTAGGTTTGTGCCTTTTCGGTGAAATTAACAAAGAAACTATATTTATTGTTTGATAATTTTTACCTAATATTTGCAATAAAAGCTACAGGGTGTTGAACACATCGGCTCAAATTTGAACAAGTTTAAATGAATAAATATCTTGTTTTTTAAATGGTACACCCTGTATATTTTCATGTTATTTAATAGAGTAATAAAAACCCTAAAAGTTTTGTTCAATATATCCTATACCTATTTATAATAGTTTTTGAGATATTTCAGTTTTTCTTATTTTCCATACTTTTTTACAGAAATAGTCTTCATTATCATAGTAGCCATGTAAAATAATAAAAAGAAACTACAGAAACAAACAGAATGTGGTTAAATATGATGAAATACATTATTCGTTATATTACAACGGCAATAGTTTAATTAAACATAATGTGAAAAAATTAACACAACAATAACGACAAGGCAAATACATATTTACTTTTATACTAAATTGAAACAAAAAAATTACCTATCAAATACTGAGATTAATTATTTCTTTTTAATAAGTGTTCGAATATCCCTAATCCTGTTTCGAATATCTTCCACTGTTGTTGGTGGATTAACATACACCTTATTTTTAATATAACCCCATAGGAAGAAATCTAATGGGGTAATGTCGCAAGACCTTGGTGGCCACTCAATGAAACCCCCACGTCCAATCCATTTTTGCGGATATCGTTGGTCCAAAAACGCACGAACTTCACGATGGTAATGCGGAGGCGCACCATCGTGCTGGAACCACATACTGTCGAGCTCATCCCTATCGAGACCTTGAAGCAGTTGGGGTAGTTCTTCTTGTAGAAAGTTCAGGTAACTATGGCCATTTAATGGTTCATTAAAAAAGTGGGGTCCAATAATTCGATTATGATGAATACCACAACAAACATTTAATGACCAGTGGTTTTGATGTTGCACCTCTCTAATCCAAAATGGGTTTTCTGTGGCATAATAATGCATGTTGCGTTTATTTACGGCACCGTTACTTCTAAAAGTAGCTTCATCACTAAACATTACCTTGCATAATAAATTTGGATTTAATTGAATCTCCGCATTTATTGTACGACAAAAGTTTACACGACGTTCAAAATCCTGTCCATGCAATTCTTGGTGTAATTCCATGTGATATGGATGATACCTATATTTCTTGGTAGTACGATTAGCGGTGGATTGTGATGTTTCACATAATGCTGCTAACTGACGGCTACCAATATAAGGATTTTCCTGAACATTTAACAATACTTGTAGTTCTTTTTCTTCATTAGTTACTGGTTTGTTGACCACTTTACGTTTTGGATAATCAACAGTACCAGAAGAATCAAATCTTTGCATTAAGTTTTGAAAAGTATGGGTATTAGGCTGGCGTCGATCAGGATACTTCATTTTGTAAATTCTTTGAGCAAGAAGGCAATTTTTTTGAGCCTCTCCTATTGTATAAATCATATCTATTAACTCATTCTTTGGAAAATTCATTTTACAATATAAGATGAATGCAAAAAAAACCAAACTACACTACATAAAAACCAAAATAAGCGATTGCGGTTATAAATTTGACACACAGAAAAATGTTCTTTTACATTGCTTTTGCCATGGCTACTATGATAATGAAGACTATTTTTGTAAAAAAGTATGGAAAATAAGAAAAACTGAAATATCTCAAAAACTATTATAAATAGGTATAGGATATATTGAACAAAACTTTTAGGGTTTTTATTACTCTATTAAATAACATGAAAATATACAGAGTGTACCATTTAAAAAAAAAGATATTTATTCATTTAAACTTGTTCAAATTTGAGCCGATGTGTTCAACACCCTGTAGCTTTTATTGCAAATATTAGGTAAAAATTATGTTAACTTGTCCTTGGCCTTGCTAAATTCCAAATTTGAATATATTTGTCACAAAATTGAAAACGTTATTTAGGATTGAATTGATGCTTAAAAATGTGACTTTTTTTCTTTAAACTTAATTATCTCAGAAACTATAAAGTTTTGTTATAGTAAACCTTTAATAAAAAAGATTTAAAATTATAAGCTAAATCGAAAATACGATTCGTATATAGGGTGTTCTATTTAAAAAAATACAACTTTATGCTGTCCTAGTTTTTTGGCTCACCCTGTAGAGTCCTAAATATTTTTAAAATCTGTGTAAAAATAAACTGTATCAAACAATAAATATAGTTTCTTTGTTAATTTCACCGAAAAGGCACAAACCTACTTCATCCAATCGTTGACTCACCCTGTACGATCTCTAAATCGCTGAGAAAAAACAATCAAAAAAACATAAAATGTTATAAACAAATTCATTGTGCAAAAAAACTATTGAATATTTTTATTTGAAATTCTACATACTTGTTGTATGCAACAAGAGGCTTCTTTCGGTGTGGTATAAAGTTAACGCAATATTTTTTCTATTGTTTATTAAGTTGAAAAACAGCCATTTTAGCAGGTTTTTTTTGCAATAACTAACAAAGCGATTATCCCATTTGGATTTAGATCATTTTGTAGGTATTTTCAAAGCGCACAACTTTTGTTTGAAACTTTTTTACTGAAAAATAATAATACACCTAGAAGTCGAAAAAACTGTTTTTTCACATCTTAATTGTTTAATAAATAATTTTCCTCAAAAAAGAAAATGAGACATAATTACTATTATTATTCTGAAGGTTTCTACGTAGTCAAAAATCTACTAACAATAAATATTTTCCAGATGTTAATTCCGCTGGCTTATTTTATAAACACAGCGAAATAGTTAGCGTTGTTAGTATACATTCCAAAATTTAATACCAACAATTATTTTTTTTCTTAAAATAGTATATTACTTACGGATCTGTTCGACGAAGATTTTCTGAGGAAAAATATCTAATGAACAATCCGATAAAAAAAGGTTGAGACAACCTAAAATAAAAAATTCAAATTAGAGAAAATACATGTTTTTAAAATTTAGGATGGTTTGATTAGCACTTAAGAATGTAAAATTTGATTCTATTTTATATACGAATTAGTAGAGAATTTGGCTTATTATTATTTATGTTATTTGTGAAATTGAAAAATGTGACTAGTTAACGTACCTTACAATAAATTCCATAACAAATAATACACCTCCATATAATATAATTTCGTAACGAAATGTCTTCATCAAAACTTTGGATAAACTGGGTTTTTTCTTCTTCTCTGCCGCCTCGTGTACTTCACTGGACCAATTTATGGCTAGTTTGTCACCGAGTAAAGATGACTTATGTTCATCTAATGGTTTGGTAAGATCATATTCATCCAAATCTCTTTTTCTTCCTATCATAAATGTTTTTAGGGAATACCTAAACAACCCCAACCTTTTTTAAATTAGGTAATCCAAAAACTCTCAAAAAAAAAATATAATGTAAACTTATAATAACGGTATTTAGATGTTGTCTCACTTAAGCAGCTTACTGATAAAATCTGAATCTGCAATCTATAGTCGTTGATACTATATACAACTATACAAGCAAACTGCTAATCTCTTCCTCCGTTTGAAATCAGAGGGTGTAAAATAATAATTAAAGCTAATAAAGTACAAAATTTGTTACTAAATAGAGCTAACTAAAAAATGTCTTGTGGAAAAAGCAATTCTGGTTAGTGAGCAAATCTAAGGCAGCTTAGTGAAAGGAGGTTTGGTAAATTTAGGGCGCCAGCAGCTCTATTCCAGTTGAACTGCAAACTGTCATGATCGTAATTTTTCTACAGAATCCACTCAGCCAGTAATGATAAGATTTAAAAAATCGGATAAACATTCACACATTTAATAACTTTATTCTTGATAAAAGTTTAACAAAATATTGAAACCGCTTTAAAGCAAAAGATAAAGCTGGAGTGCTGGAGATAGCCACAGAAATTTAAAAATATTACGACTATGTGCAGTTTAACCAGGTGTTAAAAAATAGTAACAATAGAGATAATCAATAATTAATATCTAAGTATTACACCGCAGACATTTGTAAATCGTGATCACGCTTACAATACAATTATCAATCAACTTTGATATAATTATAATTAATTGTTTGTATCATTTTCGAGATACCACAAAAAACATGTTTCCCCATAAATAAAATGAAGTTTGCACCGTATTTTGCTTGTAGTGCCAGTAATTCCTTGTAATTTTCGCAGTTAAATGATACATTTGTTTGCGGAACTCTAAATCCTGAGTGAATAAATG
This sequence comes from Diaprepes abbreviatus, assembly GCA_034092305.1. Lineage (NCBI taxonomy): Eukaryota > Metazoa > Arthropoda > Insecta > Coleoptera > Curculionidae > Diaprepes > Diaprepes abbreviatus. Next base: position 177,836 of record JASJET010000135.1, read on the forward strand.
TCAATAAGCTTTTTTAGATTGGCACGATTTTCTCTAACTTGATTATTATGTGATATTATGACAATCTTGTGTCTATTGAAAAGTTTTATTTTAAAGGATGATGCAATGTGTTCCTTTGACTTTGAATACCGCTCGATAGAACGAGGTAAATTTAAAGGTTAACTACTTACAGACTATTTTCAGATTGGGAAATCAACTATAAATAATTTACTAAATCCCCATTTTGCCTACTTACCAAAATGTAAGGGTAGATAGAAAGTTGACCCCTTTTTTAGCATTCTCCGGTCTATCAAAGTTATCAGAACCTAACATACTTTAAAATATTCTAGCTACTTTAGTTCTACTGCTAGAAAATATTTTTCTTCAACTTGAAATTTCATTTTGTTAGGAACTATCTAGCAAACAATAAAGATAATTTGACTTCAATGTCAATAATTATTTAACACTAGAACCACCAACCATGTACTGTCATTTTGATATTTTTCTCTTTCTAAATTAACGCAAATGTCATATATGCTCGTAATCAAATGAACCCAAAAAATACCAAAAAAAGGGGTAAACGATTTTGTGCATGTTGTCCGAAAAATAAAGATTTCGATAGCAATGAAGTGATCTTCGAATGTTTCGGGAAAGAGTTTACAGAATACGAATACGTGATTGAAAATTTGGCGATCCGACCGGCGCCAAAAAAGCTCCTGGATTTGGTGCCCGTTCATTCAACAAATATTTCGAAAAAAAGTATTTATAAGGTAAGGTTTTAAGATAAAGCATTTAAATACCATTAGACGAGTTTTGATAAGAATGAAAATTACAGATTCCAACTATGGAAAATCGTTGTGGCGAAGCTCTACATAAACATAACCGAATTACGACACCTGGACCAAAACTGAAAAACACTCCCAATGAAGATGGTGATTGTCCAAAACCAAAGTCTCCAGTTTTAAAGCTTCGCGATAGCCTCAAAAAGACGGACGACTTCATTTCTTTAAAAATTTTACCAGACGATTCAGAACCAAGGATGTGTGGACCATGTAATCCTGCCGCAGCAAATTACAATCCATGTTCAAATTATCCATATGATAAGAAACCTTGTGGATCGTGTAGAGTGCAGACCTTTCCCGAAAAGTGTAAACCAATTGATTCTGATGCGGTTGTTGATGTTCTCGACTTGCGACGAAATATAAAAAGTAAAGAATATAGAACTACTAAGCAGGTGAGTATAATGCTACCATACAATTTTTTCATTTTCAAGTCATTTATTATATACATAAGTTTTACACATGATATTTTACATAATATAATAATGTATTAATTACACACTATATTATATTATTACAATACAACATACAGTACATCACACATTTTTTATAAAGTTCCTTCCTGGCAGGCTCAGTAACACTGTTCAGCCTTTGGTGTAGATACCTCATAATAAACGTAGTGATTTCGCGAGCTTTCGGTGACTTTAAACAACTTTTTTGTGTATGTTTGCTCCGTGAAGCTAAAAATGTGTTTGGAGTTTTCTAGGGCAATGTTTTCCAGTCTGTGGTTCGCAATCTCCAGGGGAGTCGCAAGCCCTTCTCTGGGGTCGCATTCGCAAACCAGGTAAAAGTAAAAAAGCAAGGGTTGTAGGATTTACACTACAAGTACAAGAATTTCAGTGCACAAGGTTTTTCTTGTCTATGCCTGTCTCTGTTTTAACTTTAAATCTGTTTGAACTGAAGTTTAAAAGCATCAACTACAAAACTACAATATGAAGAGTTTTAACGTTTGCGAAGCGCAGAAAAAACTTTCATAGTTTATTCTTTAATTGATTTCTTTTTCTAGAAAGATTCTCTCAGATTTATGCAAGGCAAGTGAACAGTCCCTGTGTATAAAACCTAAAAATAAAAAATTGACACATGGATCCATCCCTGTGGAAATTAAAGATACAATTGAAAAGTTAAAGTTTACAAAACCTTTACCTCAGTTTTTTACCAGAACTGAAAGGAAACCATTTCACAAACCTGGAGTTTTCTTGGCTGAAGTTACTCAAGACGGTTCTATCGCAGATGACGATAACAGTAGGTAAAAACGTTTCATTTAGTATTAATTTGACTTCCAGAAAATTTTAATTACGTAGCGCAGTCCGTGTATTTTTAGCCTGACATAGAAAGGAGGGTTCAAATAAAAGTAACATATTATTTTTTCTGAATACAGTCTCCCTGTATTTCTAGATATTTTTCCCAACGTTTAAAGCCTCTATATAACCTAAAAAATAGGTTGGATCCTAACACGGCCTAAGTTACAAATCGATCTAATTTGACAGTTGATGGTTTAAATTGACAAGTGCAACAATACGGCAATCACATTTTGGACCTTGAAAATACAATATTAAAAAATCGTTTTTTATTACTAGACTAGTAAAAATCGATAATATGGTTTATTTTCGGAAAACAATTATCTTTTTTACCGATTTAAAGACTCTATCTTTAGGCTTTTATCCTTAATATTCCTATATAAGCGTATATATGGTGACATTTGTAATAAAAATTATAGCAATGTCATAAGCAAAACAAAACTGGCCAACTAGAAGATCTAAATAGATATTTGTTGGACTTCTATTGCCTTTATTTCTGTTGAATGTGACACCGATTCGGCTAGTAGTTATCTCTAACCGTTTTCAAGTGACATCAGACAGAAAGAGAGCGAGAGATATTAATTAGAGGTACGTTAGCCTCCTGGGCTTTTTAGTGTCTAAAGTACGAATTTAAATCAGATCAATCAGTTTAGTTATTTCGAGAAAGAGGATCTGTGGAGCATTCTTGTACGAGCGCTTCTCCTGCAAGGAGACAATAATGTTCGTGGATATTAAGAGAGAGCCATATTGTGGAAAAGAGCAGAAGGGGTGTCTGATGGAAAGACTCACGTTACGTGGTTGACATATAGGCAGATCAGTCTTTTCGATGAGAAATCTGTGTGTCAGTCTAGAAAGTCCAATTGTCAATCTAGGCATTAAGATAAGGGTTTTTCCTTTTATCTGTGAAATGTCATCCCTACTGAAACAGATGACTTCATGAACCTTAACATCCTCCTCAAATGAGTCCCACTCCAGTTGTGATGTGTCTCTGATGGTCCTATCAATGAATTTGTTAATATCGGAAAGTGAAAAAATAAAGTTGACTAAAGAGGGGTTGGTGTTGCAAGTTTTCTGGGCTAGTGTCTGCTCTCTCATTTGTCTCAATTTCCACATGACCGGGGATCCATATTAAAGAAACTCTCTTTTTGGATCAAAATACGTTCAATAGTATACAGAACTAAATTGTGAAGAGGATAATTTGATAGTCTGGAGTGGACCATAAAGGGAGTTTAGAAAGTCTGGTGCAATAATAAAGTCAGGGTAATTATGAGAAAAGATCAAATCAGTAGCCCCGAGTATGGCAAAATATTACCGACAAATGGAAAATAATACTTATACAACGACACTTATGAGGCTAAGGATACATAGACCGCACTACATACATGTAAAAATGTTTCAAATTTGTAGCCGAACCTATGCTAATCCAACTAAAATTTATTAATTTTACAACTTGTCTAATAATTACAAGAAACCTTTTAAATTGCAGTTTTCTTTTTAAGCACTTATTGCAAGGGATCAACAAAAAACAAGTAGTTCAGTTGCATCACCAAAATTAACTGGGCAGTCAGGACAACAGCGTCTAAATAGCCAATTGAGACAACCCAGACCGAGCAACCGAACTGAACAAACAAAAATTCCTTCTCAAACATCTCCGGAACCTTGGATTCAACAATTAGGATCTGACACAACTATAGATGATCTTAGTGTACAGTATGAGAAAAATGCATCGAGAACTCCTGCAATCGATTCTGTTGCACAAACAGACGTAAGTGCAACAAGGATACGAACTAAATTATTCTTTTGGAATCTTTTAAGATGTTATTTTCAAAAGAACTGTAGGTATAAATGAACCAAAAAATTTCGTTTTTATTTTTCAGATTTGCAAACCATGTCCATGTCCAAAAAAAGCAAGAAAGAACCTAAAATGGAAAATTATCATAAATAAGCATTCTAACTGTAAATATTAAAGCGAAAAAAATTATCTTTTAATAAAAATACAACAATTATTTAGTCTCTATTTTACATAAGTGGAAAAACATTATTTTCTTCAAAATCTAGCCAGAATTTAGAAAAAATATTTCTTTGACCCAATACTCAAGAGATGATAAACTCAATCTTCCAAAACCTACATATAACAGCGAGGCCTTTTCCAATACATTGAATGCCATAAGCGCAAGCTTTTACATCCACATATCCATATGAGTGGGGTGGGTATAATTTCGAACTCTTTGCTCCTGCGATATTTCCCCCGCTCCCCCAAAAAAAAGGCTAGATCCGCTCCTGATTCAGTCTAAACTTAACAACCATGAACTAATATGTAGAGAAGGTATGGGTGCCTCATATTACACCAAAAATGCAGAAAAGTCTTTTTACCACACGCATCAACCACCATTCTCACTGCAGAAATAATCGCAATCCTTAAAGCCTTCCAATACAGCTTAAACTCCCCCAAGACTAAATGGTTTATAGTCGCAAATTCCCTCAACTCCATTCATCTTATTGAATCGTATTACCACAAATAGCCACTAGCCTTGGAAATCGAAACATTTCTAAAATACCTCCACATAAAAAAGAACTCCCTCATATATGCATACAGCCAATGGTCATAAGAAATACGTTGCATCGTAGTGATTCAAAATACAACCGTAGTGCGCTATATAATAGTTTCCGAGTTATACTAACATGGAGATTGAATTCAGTTTGTGTCAGATTTCTTACGAGATCATTAGAGTTGATAGTCTATGTGTAAAATTTAGTACTGATGTATCGTACATAATCTACAATGTATTCCATATCCGTGTTGTTGTCCACTATACAAGCATATCTTTGTTTTCCCGTAAGGCAGCGTAGGAATTTATTCTATACTCTTTGGAATTTGTTGAACTGTATGGTATTCATCACGCACCACACAGGTACTGCATACGTTTTTATGGGTCTTGTAATTTGTTTGTACGATAACTTTTTATTTGTAGGTGATAAGACAGATCAGTTATTAAAAACTTCATATAGCATTTGCATTGCAGTAAAGGGATCTGGTATTTTGCGTGAATCTATGATCATCCCGAGGTACTTCACAGATTTTAGTGGTAAGTTTGTATTATTTATTTTAATTTGGAGAATAATTCGATAGTTAGTGAACTTCCTTGTGATAACCACCGATTCACTTTTCTCTCAATTTTTCTTTATCTTCCATGTGTCTGCGAAGGGATGTGGTACGAATCTGTAGTCTTGCCACTTATATGATGATGCAAAGGACCAGTATATCACCTGCATACATTGTAGTTTGTGTGAGATGATACGTAGGGAAATCCACAGTATATGTGTTATAGAGGAAATAACACATTATTGCTCTTTGTGGCATATCTGCATGCACTCCTTTTAATGTTGATAAGGAACTCTCCACACACACACAGTAAACATTCTATCCGTTATATGTAAGGCAACGAGATTGACAAGATATATTGGGAAAGATGGTAGGGAAGGAAATTTATCAAAACGTCGTGCCACACCGCGTCGAAAGCCCTTTCCGGATCCAGGAATAGCAAGATGATATTTTTCCGTTTGTTAACTTCATTCCTCGCTTCTTCGGCTATCATGGTTATCGTGTTTCCGTGTTTGGGTTTGAAATCGAATTGTCCTATGGGAATATTTTTGTCTAATTGCATTGCATATGCCTTTCGGCCACCTTTGACACGATGGCAAGTAATGATATGGACTGGAAGAGGTTTGGTTGGGTTTCAACGAAGGTATCACAATTACTTGTTTCCATGAACTGGCGAAGTATTGTGAAGATATTATGGCATTTACATTGTACATTAGCTAGCAGTATTGCCTTCATTGATAAGTTTTTTAGTACAATGTTTGGCAACGTATCTGGACCTGGGGTTTCGTTTATTGCATTGTGCCTTATGATTGCCAGAATATCTTTCGGTGTAGCTTATAGCTTACCTAATTGTGTAGGTGGTACAAGGTGTTTCAGTTTCCTCATATTAGGTATCACACAAGTAAGCTCATGGTTTTGTTATTGCGCTATGAGTATGACTATCTTGAAGGCCTAGCTATCTATATTTGGTATATTTACATTTGAAGATTTTTTATCCCTTTTTTTACATTATTTTATAAATTATAACCTTCTACCATTGACGAACGTATTCCTAATATCTGCTTCTACAAAGAGAATCTTTGATATCTATTTAAAGTGTCTATTTATAAAAGATAAAATTTTAAATAATAAAATGTTAATAAAAAAAACACAAAAATTAAAAAATCAACAGAAATATATTTCAGAGAAAAACTTTACACATAGATTAAAACTGGGCAGTATGATGCTAAACTAAAAACAAATTAACAATAATACTAATAACTCAGGATCACATGAATTTCTGACGATATACAATTACAAAACTAAATCAAAATTTATTCAGTAGATTTTTCACTAACACATTTTAAAGGAAATATTAATAGTTAATTTTTAAAAAATATATGCAATTAATTAGTCTTTTTTATTGTACCTTTCGCTTTATTAATTTTTTCACGCACTTGAGTATGCATAATTTATAATTATTGAATTTAATAATACAAACTAAATATTTAATATCGGTGTTATAATTACCATAAATAATATATAATCAGAAAGATAAGTGCCTACAAAATGGACAAATTTGGGGTAAGTTCAAGTTACTTTTTTTAAACATTCATTTATTAACCAAAAAAAATATTAGTAGTTTTATTAATTATATCAAAAGTCAATATGGTAGTCCTCAGAAAATTGAAATATTATGATTTTAAAAATTCATACAATTTATTTTGGTGGAAAAAGTCTTTCAATATAACTTTTATGCAGAACGACTTAATAGAGACACTCAAGACAAAAGTGAAAATGTAATTTTAATGCATTTCATAAGATACAAACTGTATGTTTCACAAAATTATTTCAAGGTCACTTCAAGGTTACTAGAACTGTGCATATAATTATTTACTCATCAGTGACTGCAAAGTGCAAAAAAATTTAAGAAACAATTACTTTCACCATGAAATTTAAAAGAGCTAGGCAATAAAGCTCAATACTTTGCAAATGCCCTAACGTTGCAATAACGAGGTATTCTCGTATCATTTAGATCAACAATCTTACAAGAAAGTCTTACTAATCTGGCTATTTTTCTATTGAAAGTGATATTTGTGAAGCAGTAAACGTTTCAAGTGTTATAGTTAGTAAGAAAGTTCAAAAAATTTTATTATAATTTAGTCTTTTTTATCTGCCTTGCCTATGTTAAGTTTCCTAAGTTATTATTATATTAAATAAAATCATTGTGTTATTTTAAAATATAAATGCATTTGACAAACAAATACAAAAATTAAAAATGTTGTTATTTGTTATGTGGCATTACTCTCATTCATTATTAATATTGTCTTATTACTAATTAGCTATGTATTGTAGTAGATATTTTTGTAATTGTGACTATAAATATTTTAAAATGTTTTATTTTTATCCAGCTGATGTACACACCTGTGTAAAGACATCATAGATATACTGGATAGTAATTAAGATATTAGAACATAAAGGATGTAAAAAAGGCAATTAATTTCAACTTTCATGTGGGCGGCCAAGGGTCTAGGATCAGCCCTAATTGGCTGGCTCTTTTTAAATGTTAAAGGGTTCTGAAAATGGAATAAAGCAGAGGCTCAAATAAAGTTCATCTTTAATTCATGTGATCCTCATTTGGTACTGTATGTTTAAAAATCAAATTTCTAATCCTTTTAGTATTAAAGAAGAAAACATAACAGCTTATCTAATAAATATATTAAAAAACAATATAACAAACAAAGTTTAAAACAATACTGCAACAGCAATTTACAAATACAATTTATCACATATTTAGTAAATTTGTATATTTTATAATTATATTGTGAAAAAGACGTAATATTTGCATTAAAAGGCTTATTTATATTCTACCAGTCCACTAACACTGTTTAAAAACCAAGTAATTATTAATATTATGTTGAATAAAAACAATTTTTATCATGTTAATTTTTCAAAATACTTAAATAATATTGCACCGCAAAAAACCAACGCATAAAATATACATTTCTTTGGCAAACATTCACCTTTATTGACGAATACAACAGAATTGACAAACTAAAAGAAGTAGGTAATATGATTTCTAGAAAGGTGACCTCCTTTAGAGTATATTTTTTCATATCTATTTCCAGCATATTTTTACAGAATTTAGGATTTAAAAATTAAACTCTTTTTTTTCCCACAATTTCTTAAAAGTTTTAGGCAGATTTTGAAATATTTTTACAATTATGCAAAATAGCAACGCCACCTGGCATTCTGTTGCAACAATATGTGCATGGAGTTAAATCTCGTTTTTTGCTCCTACCTTCCTATAAATGGCAAATTTGTTATTTATGTTGTCTTTTTTACAGAAACACTCTTTTCATCTCCTGGCAACTTTAATTTTAAAAACATTCCTCAAGTTAGTTCCATTAACACGAAAAGTTGCTTTTTTACTGTCAACTTTTCAAGATATCTAAGTTAAATTGAAACTAGATTTATTACCCTATATCAAGGCATCAGTCTAATTTATAAAACACATTTTAATCTCTGTCAAACAATTTATGTGCTTACTTACAAATTTATATTTTAATTGCTTACATTTATACCCTTACTGCTAATAATAAATAAACTCTCATAACATAGAAAGGCACATATTTAGGGCAAGTTACAAGTTTCTTAACTATTTTTTGCTTAAAGAAATATTAATTGTAAAATTTCTAAAATAGAGAAAACCCCTGGTATATTTGAACTATTATTATTTTTCTTTTTCTTTTTTAAAGTTTGGGTATTGCTATTCCTTTTATTATCACTATCAACATTTTTATTTTCTTGCACATTATTATCCTTAAAATTTTCTATTTCTCTGTCTATAGTCGCCCATTGTTTATAAGGATAAACAATTTTTTGATTTTCATATATTTCTAGTAGAAAATTGCTAGATTCTGCATGGCCATAAATGGCTACAGCTACTGGAGATTCAAAACTAAAAATTTTTAAACAGCGGTACTATAGCAATTGTACTACCACTATACCATTATAATTTTTGTTTCTATTTAGCACTTACCTTTCTGGAAGTTCTATAACATCTTCCCCACAAGTTGCTGAATGAAGTGCATATACTTCAGGGTCATATGTTGGATACATATTCCTGTCTGAGATATAAAGATCTGCATCCCCTGACCTAAAAAAAAATATTTTAAAATCATATATTAATTCTAATAGTGAATCAAGAGGTATATTTACAACCTTTTTTTGGCCTTAAAATACAGGCAGGCTTAAACAAGGAAGGCTAAAGGATTTTTTAATTTTTTTTCCCGAAGTGATATGGAACTTTCTGAATGGCATAAATTCCATTATATATAATGATTACAATTATGTAGTTATTATACAAGTAAACATGATATGTATATATAAAATCATTAATTCTGTTTTAGAATATGTTTAATATCTTAACAGATAGCACTTACAAAGACGACAAGTTTAACGTAACAGGTCCTCGAAAATGAACGTAAAAATAGGTAAAATTCCCTCTTTCTATAAAACCTCCTGTTCGAACCAAAGGCCGGGGTTTACTAGGCACGTCAACATTAATCATTTTACCAAATAGCTAAAACAAAATTAATATAAATAAATATCGAATGTAAACTGACATCACAGAACACCTACAATGGCTAAAATAACACATATTAAAAGAAAAAATACGTTATACATTTTGATACAACTGAAAACAACCAAAAAAAGTAAGGTTAGGAATTTTATCCAGCAAGTCCGTGGGCTATATCCCCTCTAACTTCCTTGTGGGCTATACAAGTCATAGATGTATAAAATAATAGATCACGAGTTCTGTAGAAATAGCGTTGCTACCAATGTATGAAAAAAAGGAGTAATAAGGCTAGCCTGTCTCACTCTAATGGGTAGAGAAAACCTTAATTTATAACACCACCAAGCACGAACTTGACATATAAAACATGTCAAGTTTGTGCCACCAAGTGATTCTGATATAAATATTCTGGATATAGAAAAGTGAGACAGGTTATCCTTTTATTACTTCTTTCTCTATCCTACGGGAATCTCTTTCTCTCTACCGGACCCGTGGTCTATCCTTTTATAGTGATAGTAAGGCTATTCTTTTGAGTCATTATCACTTTCACTTCTATCACTTGAAGTAATCATGATCACTTCAGCCCAATGGCAAGTAAATGCATATTCAAAAGAACATGAAGTTATCAGTTTCACTTTGTTCATTTTGATCAATTGATAATTACTCAAAAGAATATAGCCATTAGCTCACGTTAAATTTTTGGAAAAGCAAACCGTTGACAAACAACCTTCGAGAATATGTACACTACTGAAGGTGGCCATAGATTAAATAAGGGTAGGCAACATTGGAAAGAAAGGTACTACGGGGGTGCGTTCCACTAAGCACCCACAACGATCACGCTCATGATAGCAGTTTTTCCCGTTCCACTAGCTTGTGAGCATTCTAATCATAAACCCAAGTGGAATGGGATTGTGGACGTCTTAAGCGTTGAGTTAAATATTACAAATGGCGGATTTGAAAATAAGTCGGTAGCTTGAAAAGGTTATGTTATAATTTTTAAGCTTTAATATTAATAATTTGTTATAATTATTGGTTAACTTGCTTTATATTAAAGAAAAATACTATTTAGTTTCTTATATTTTATTTTAGTGGAATCTTTAAGTAATTTACGTTGAAAAATAATCAAAATATCTTTTGTGGTGACAGTTGGATATTTAATGGTGGATCGTAATCATCCTGGAACAAAAAAGGTTTAGGTAATCATGCTTCAGAAAGTACTTCATCTAGTCCAGATGAAGAATGGAATGCAGTTTTACAAAGTCGGGAAAAGCGAAAACTTAGGCCACGTATTATTGATTATGAGAATGTTATTAATCGTTATTCAGATAAAGAATTCAAGTCATTTTATGGTAAATTTTATATAATTACTACATTCTATAAATGTGCTTGTATATAATTACTACATTTTTTAAATGTATTTTTCATTTTTTGTGGATTAGACTACACCATCTAATTCAGTGTATTTTGAATCTAAACTAAATTATACTTATTTTTTTCTCATATATTACACTGTAATTTTGAAACTCTTACATTCAATTGTCTTTAAATTTAAAAAACCGCGCCAAAATTCTGAACGTCTACTTTGACCGACCTTTTCAGATGGGTCGTTGTGAGCTTGGCGTGAGCGAGAAGAATGACGTCATTAATGACGTTTTCGCCGCGACCGCGACGACCGTAGTCGTTATGTGAAACGACTGAAGGAATATTTTGAGCGTTGTGAGCGCCTAGTGGAATGCACCCTGGGTACCTATTCTGGTTCCTGAGAGTGAGTCCACACGATAAGAAAAATCTGGGCGTAAGCGTAGCGTAATAAGACATATGTAAAATTTCAAGCATTGTGATTTGTTACATTTAAAAAAAGACAAAGATCGAAGATTTCCCGCCTAAATCCGCCTTTTCCAAGGTCATTATACCAAATAATGTTGAACTTTTCAGTGGACTGCTTTAAAAATGGTGGAAATTGTTTATTTTTAATATTTTGTATGAAAACATAACTTATGTTTTTTTTAGAACTTTGTTGTTTTATTTATATATTTTATTTAGCGCGTTTTGAAATAATGGATATTTATGAACTATGTTAAATTGTTTTAATTTATTAAAAATGCTTGTTACCGAAGATCATTACTGCTTGGTCCTCAAAAAAAGAACGATTTTTGTTCATTTTTTTATTAATTTTATAACAATTGCAATAATACAAGTGTTCGTTATATAAATTAAAGCTTATGAAATAAAGGCCATTATATAACACAATTTCTATTCAACGACAATCTCTGATATCGAGACGCTAATCCACAGCTATGGTTACCAGATCAAATAATGAGATTCCCTGACAATATCCCTAACGTTTCTGTAAATATCCGGACATTTTATCTGAATGTTGTATGTTAAGGTAGTGAGATTTTCAAAATTTTTGCAATCAAAGCATCAAATGCCAATATCGAGTGAGTCTTCTCATTAATGGGAGCGTAGTGGACTAAGGAGAGACATAGACTGTCTATATTGTTATAAGCTTTGCCTTTCGCTGCCACCAATGTTATAACTTTGCTAGTTCTGCTTTTAGTTTATCACTGGTTTCGATCAATTCAAATAAATCTTCTAATATTACTTTTTTAATATTTTATTATAATGTTCACTAAATCATGAGGTAACAACAGTTTTTTTTCTTACATACTAATTTAATGTTTTTATTGTAGGTTTTAGATTTTAGTTCCTTTCGTCTCAATGTTTATGTCCTAGTTATATTCTATTCTGTATCTAAATTATATATTTTACAGTCATAGGCGTACTAACAAATATAACTTATAATTATTTATTTACATGATTACTAAAACGAAAAAGTGTGTATTTATGGGACGATGACAATATGAACAAAACTAATGGTCTCTGTAAAAAGTAAAGTTTTAGAGTTTCGGAGATTAAGGCATGCTTTTGTTTGAGCCTATTAGAACATAAATTTACTTAAGATATAACTGTTTCTTAAGGGAGTATTAAATATTAGACTATAATCATCTATTAATCCATAAGAGTAACTTAAAAATATATATAGTAATTTAATAATTAATAATTTGTAGTAATAGTTGGTTTACCACAATGTCTTCTGTTAAGGTTCTACTCTAGACACAATTTAACTTAAAGAAAAGTATGAAACTAAATTTATTAATATACTAAATTAACAATTCACTCATTTTGTTAACGTTTAATCAATTTATTTTTTCTCACTAGAATGATTAATAAATATTTTTTCATTACTTATATTTTCCTCTTTTAATTTCAAAAAAATACTGACAACTGCAGTTTTTTCCGGTTTCTTCCCAACAAGGGGCTAAAATTTCAGACATGTCAGGAAAATTCCTGTCGTCTGGTAACCCCACCCTTAGCAAATTTTATATAAACCTATTATAAACAATTAAAAAGTAAAAATTAACATTGATGGAAATTTAATAACAGAAATCCAGTTAGTGTCATACGTAATGTTTTCTTCTAAAAACTACAAACAATTGTAATTATTAAAACGATTGTTAATATGACACTTTATATTGAAACTCTCGTCTTTGAACTCCCTGGCAATTCTTTGCCAGGTAGAAGTTTCAAACTTTGGAAATAAAACTTGTTTTAAAGAGTTTCATATTATCGCACAAGTAACATGACTAATTTCAAAAACACTGTTTACCGACTCGGAATTCGCACTGTTGCTTTCACATGCTGATTTCATCAGCTAAATATCACAATGTTTTTTCAAACCTAGTAATAAGGGTATAGCTATACACATTTCAATAGCGTGTTTCCTATTTATTGGCCCAACAACAGCGTTTCAAACTCACCAAGAGTAACAGGAAAATATTTAAAAAAAATCAGGATCATTTTCTCGAATTTCTTGAATTAAATCATTAGTATGTCCAAGCCTTTCTCCAATTTCCAGAAAAATGCTCTGAACAGAGTTACTCATCTGGTGTATGAAAGAATTATGATCATGTCCAATTTGCTTCAGCCCTTGACTTTGAAGTTTCTTATCTCTTAGAAAACTAAAATATTGATAACATTTAAAAATTATCATACATCATATCCATAAGATTAAACTTGTAACCCTTAGATTTACAATTTGATTCTAAGGTTTAATTTCAAGTTATAAAGCATTCAATAATAAATAATTATTATTGAATGCTTTATAACTTACTAATTAATTACTAATAAATTTACCAGATGAAGTATTTGCACGTCTTACGATGAAGCATCGCATTTTTTAATATACCAAAAAAAAACCATAAAATTCAAGGTCCAGTTTGAAATTTTCAGTAAAACCATTGACGGTAATATTTTCTTTGGTATGAGGAAAGTGACCCAATTGACTCATACCGATTTAATGAGACTGTGTACACCAGTAGTGTTCGTATTAACAGGGTGACATAGAGCTTTAAAGTGAAACTGATTTTTTATTATATCTTGGCAAGTGGACATGACATCAAATTCAGTCAAGAAACAAAATATAGCTTATATGTCCAGTTATATTGTAGCTCTAAAAGAGAATGTACTATGGAGCGAAATACATTTTTCTGCCCTAGGATAAACGAGAAAATTAATATTCTGATTGCGTTGATAATTAAGTATTCATACAAATCTTTCAATATTATGGGGCCTTATTTGAATGAGTAATAATAGAAGACGCCTTCCTCAGAGTCTGAATAATCAACTTTTTGATATATCTCTCCTCTACAAATCTCGTTAAAATGATTTTTATATAGTTACCATGGTTATAGCGGGGTGAAGGTTAACAAATTAAAAGAGCTTAAAGTACTGCAATTTCGGTTTGCTTTAACCAAAATTAAGAAATTATCACCAATTTTAACGGGTTATAGAATGGTTCTATGCAATGATCACCGTTGAAATAGGCACAATCTATAATTAAATATAAATAGGAATAAATCCCTTTCTCTGAGAATGAAAAAAATTGATAACAACTAATCTTTAAAAGAGTGACTTCCAACTTAGGTGAACCAAAGGAGAGAAAAGAAAGTACTTTAGATCTATTATACTCTTGCCAAATATTTGAAAGAACTACTTACCATTAATTTTGAAAAATCTGAACATATATCAATATACCACGTAGAGGATACAATATGTTAACGGCGGATTTGTAGTAGTGGGTATTGATGGTTGAAGTTACCAGACACATTATTTGGTCTTTGTGTTGTTGACCTAGAACTTTAAAAACAGACATTTCTTAACATAAATTATTAGTCTGTAATAGTTTTTTTTTCGGGAAAAAAATTTACGAACGGTACAAGAAATTGCTCACATTATGTAATTTAAAAACTTATAAATTTATAAGGAAAGTTTGTGGTAAGCTGAAAAGTTATAAATCATTACATGTTTGTGGTGGTATATAGGTGTATAGTTTTCTTTAGTTACAACCAAATATTGGGAATGGGGAAATGGGATATTTACAGATAAAATTAAACAGTTTCCTCGGTTAACGTTATTAAAACTTACATACAAAAATCATTTTGAGCCTACATACTTTTCTTGTACAAAAATTGATTACAACAAAAGCTTGAAGAAATGTTTATTTTAAATCCAAAATCTTATCATTTAATAGCACTGCCGTTGTTTCCGCATCTGAAGTATTTCATAAAATTGTTATAAAACATTAAGAATGGTAACAATTGTAGGCCTCAATGTTTTGTTAACAAATTTTTAACGAACTCAAAGAACGACACAAAAACAAGGTTCATGCCAAAATATGCATTTTATTTATTTTTTTATCTATACGGCTTCTACTTCAAAGGGCAATCAGCAAGCTCATTAGGAGGATTCCCTGATCGTGTATGTACTCCTGGTGATTATTTTTTATTTTTAAAATTCGAGTGCAGACTGAATAATTTAAAGAAAAATTATGAGAGAATATTTGAAATTCTATAAGGAACGATATATTTTTTACTTTTTCCCCTAATAAGTAGTTATAACAACTTAACGCTTTATAATAAATAAAAAAGTTTACATTATATTTTTTACCTTTCTGGCTTTTGCTCCCAAGGATAAAGAGCCAGCCCGTTAGGAGAATTCTCAGGTACTCAGAGTTCTTCATAATTTTGAGCGTTGTATAGTAATAAAATAAAGTTTTTTTTTTACTTTTGCTCTCTCAATAGTGCAAATCGATGTAATAACAGACTTAAATGAAGTTTTTTCATTTTTTGTAAAAACAAAAGTTTCGAATTTATGGGACGACGTAATTTCGAACTTTATTATTTTTGGTTTTACCAAAATTTTGGATCGATAAAAAATGAAAAGCTAAATTTTACACATTGAGATACTTTCATACCCATTCAGTCTACAGCTTCAAAATTTTTTTAGAAATTTAAGTCGATATTAAAAAATGGTATCATATACAAAGTGTCCCACTAAAAATAAAAAACTCATTTCCACAAAACAACCACCTTCGCATAGAAAAAATGAAAAAATATGTCAGCTACAAAATTTAAGCGAGTTACGAATTGTTTTGAAAAATTAAGGGTTAAAAATATTTTCATGACAAAATGGTGAATGTAACTAACATTTAGGTTTAATTGAAAAAAATAGCATCCATATAAATTGGAAATTGGAAACATTCAAGAACATTTGGTATATATTTTGCTATTTATTTATTTTAAAACTTTCTCGAGTGAGAAAATTAAAGGAAAACTTCATTTTCAGTGAAAATCTATTATTATTTTATAAATTTAGGAAATACTTCTTAAAGAACCTATTAATGTAAAACAATAACATCAAAGAGGCAGCTGAAGGTGAATATAGGCAACTTGGTAAATTCTACGGCAGTAAACATTTCTTTATTTCTACTGAAAATGTCGCAAAAAGAAAATTAAAGAAAGTTGCAAGTAGTCAAGAGACGAAAAAAAAGTATAAAAGAAAAGAAGCAGTTATTAAAAGAAGGAAAATATAGATAATTCAGACAGCTCTAAAGAGAACCGAAAACCGATAAGGAAAGACATGGAGAGATACTATATATACACAAATACTGGAACATATCTACTGTATGTCACTTCTGCCCAGGGGCGGATCCAGCCTCTCTCTTTGGGACTCGACTGGGGGGGGGGGGGGAGACGCTAGCAGCATTTTCTAAATTCGAAGCTCCTGAGGAAGGGGAGAATCGCGTCTATTTTCCTGAACTCAAAACTCGGGGGTATCGCCCCCCCCCTGGATCCGCGCCTGCTTCCACCAGAATATTCAGAGTACATTATGATTAAAAAGGGCATAAGACAGGGCGACGCTCTAAGCCTAAAGTTTTTCAACCTCCGTCTAGAGGATGTTTTCAGGAAGTTGGGTTGGAGAGATAAGCGTATATTATACGAATCAACGGAACAAGATCCACCATCTTCGATATGCAGACGATACTGTTCTCATTGCTTAAACACTTGGGTAACTGCAAAGAATGCATACCAAATTAAATAAATATTGGAAGCAATAGAACTTTGATAAGATAAGAGTGATGTGTCAAGTAGACTTTCATATCAAAGTGTTGAAAAGAAAGTATATAAAATGTTCAGAACTACATCTCTCTTGGACATATGTTCAAACATGGACTGAAGATGGCTGATGAGATGAAATGAGACGGTTTTGTGACAAAATTGGAAAAACCAAATACTTACAGAAACAACTCGTGTAAGTTCCTTCGTCTACTCGTACATCCGTTTGTCACGGTCCTTTTTCTCAAAATGAAGAGCTGATAGTTGATACAGTTACGGTTAGAGCTAATTTTACGTCCCAAAAAACGACAAAAAAAAATTTTAGGTTTAACTCTGTTGGGTATAAAATAAAAACTAATAAAATATGAAATGTGAAAATATAAATTTACTTTGGTGACCGTGTAAAAAAATAACAAGAAAATATTGAAAAAATATAGAATGTCCTTAATTACTAGCGCATTGCCTAATATGATTTTTAAGAAAAGAAAAAAAAAATTTTTTGGCGCCTGCCAAGTAAATCAATAAATAAACTCGTAGATTTTAAATATTTTACGGAACACTTGAGTTCAATTAGCATTTGACGGTTTTTAAAATGAATTAAATATTTAATTACACTTTGTGAATCAACTTACCTTTAATATATATTTTCCAAGGCTTCGGCAACTGTTTCGACCTTCCTTGGTCATCATCAGTGTTGTACGGCTCCGAATAGAGCAACAACAGACAGCTGCTTACTCATTATCATTATACGTACCAAAAACACCTGAAACGTAAACAGCTGCCAAGAAAACACCAACAACTACCACACATATCGGTATCGGTGTGTTCTTAGTTTTAAAAATAAAAACATACTGAAAAAACAATTTGTAATGATTAACCCTGAAAAAAAATAGCAATCCTGAAAAAGATCATTAGTAAAATTTAATCAAACAGTGTTATCAATAGCAGAATAAAGAGATTAAACCTGAAAAAAAAATAGCAATCCTGAAAAAGATAATTAGTAAAATTTAATCAAACAGTGTTATAAATAATAAAATAAAGAGATTAAACCTGAAAAAAATAGCAATCCTGAAAAAGATCATTAGTAAAATTTAATCAAACAGTGTTATAAATAGTAGAATAAAGAGATTAAACCTGAAAAAAAAATAGCAATCCTGGAAAAGATCATTAGTAAAATTTAATCAAACAGTGTTATAAATAGTAGAATAAAGAGATGAACGCTTAAATTCTCAAGCTTTGGGTCTAAAAGGCCAAAAAACTAACTCATTGGTCACTTTATCTGATTCTGAATGTGTTAATTGGCACATTTTACAAAGCAGTGGTTATTTTGGCCAAAAATCACAACTTGCCTATGAAATAGTGCAAATTAATCAAAGACAGAGTGACCAAAAGAATAACTTTCTCTTACCTTTTTGACTCAAAAATTTGACATTTGATGGTTTATCTCAATACTTCAATATATGCAATTGTGTGCAACATTTGGACTTGGATTTGCAAAATAATGCTAGTTTGTTGCAAAATCTTTAAAAGTAACTGAAGATAAACTCGTTTTTCAATGCAACAAGATTTCAAATGACTGACTGCTTATTTTTAATATTCGGACCCCTAAACCTATTTTCTTATAGTGATTATTCAAGATGTATTAATGCACCTAAAAAAGAAGAAAAAAAGCATTAAACTTCTTATGTGATATATGCTGTGAGAATCCATACTGGATTTATAAGGGTATATTATTATTAAACGTTCAAAATTTAAAATAAAAAATTCGCATCTAAAGTAATAATCTTGTACCTACCTCTTTTAAATATTTATTAACTAAATCTATCTTTAAAATGTTTTGTATTTAGACAAAAACCCAAATAGATAAAATGTGATAGTTCTGCACCCACCGGAAGAGGTGGATCCAGGAGGAATATGCTAATTTTTTATTAGTTAATAAGGATTGACCTAACCTGACTCCGTTTTTCCCCTTTAAACAATGGTTTTAATGACCGTAATACTGTTTTAAAGGGTTATTTCTATTGTTTTGAATGGATTAACCTAATTATTCTGAATTAATGAAATAATCGTAAGAAATCAAGGGCAAAAAGGAGGATCTGGCAACATGGCCACCGGTGGCCTTTTTTGGTGGATTTTTTGGGTCTCGTCATGCCTGCTTTCTACCGTCCGCCAGATGCGTCATTACCTGCCTTTTTATCAGGTACAAATGGTTCTATTGTATTTCCGCACCCATCTTTGTCGAGACTTGTCATACATGCTTTTTACCGCTCGCCAGATGCGATATTACCTGGTTTTTTCTTAGGTGCTAAGGGTTAGAATTTGAAAAGAGGTAAAGTATGTTAATTGATATAGCTGATGTATTTGGGTTCTATATATTCCTTTCATGAAACCTTTGTCTGTATCGATTTTTTTATTTTATTGAAAATAAACTATTGCATCGGATTCTGGACTCATTATTATCGAGATTTGTCATACCTACTTTTGATCGCCCGCCAGATGCATCATTACCGTTTCTTTTATTAAGTGCGAAGGGTTAGAATTTTAAAAGAGGTAAAGTATGTATATTGGAATGACTCATGACTTTGAGCTCTATACACATTTTTGATGATACCTTTTTGTTTGTGTGAACAAAAAGATTAAGTTTAGAATTTAACAACTACATGTAATGTTAAAATTCCTTTCTTTAAATTATTCATACCTTGCATTCATTTGATCTGTATTTACATTGTATAAATGGTATTAGTTAAATAATCATAAAAAATCAAGGAAAGAAAAAAGGATCTGGCAACTTGGCCACTGGTGACATTTTTGAGCCTCGTCATACCTACATGCTATGGTTCGTCAGATGCGTCATTGCCCGCTTTTTATGAGGTGTAAAGAATTGCTAGAATTTGAATAGACATAAAGCATGTATATTGATATAACTAATGGGTTTTGGTTCCATTATCAGAAGTATTATATCACTGATATCTAAATCATTATTCTTGTTGGGATTGCAGCTCGAGGTGTCGATATTATTAGAAATATTAGAGTTTTATATATCATTTTAATAAACACCCTTTCCTTGTATAGACTTTTTTTTTATCTCATTTAAAGCAATATTTGGACTATTGAGGGTTTAGTGAACAAAAGAGATTAAATATAGAGTTTAATGGATTTATATAAAATTTATGTATATACATCTATTTGAATGGTATTAATATTGACTGTTTTCCCGTATCAATAAGTTTTGTATCGCATTTTAATGTGATTTTTGGAACAATTCGAGTTTTGCAAGTCAAAAAAGATTAATTTTTAGATATGTTTCTAATGATATTTTGTAACCTTTAAAGTCATCTCCGCTAAATCGGATTGAGAATATATCTTTTTCTGGAAACACACCAATTATTTCTTATAGGAGGCGGGGTTTCACGAGATACATAAATACGAATAAAATTGGGATAAATTTCATCAGTTATATCAACTCACTCTTTTAGTTATCAGCAGAAAAAATCATTTTTATTTTTGTACAGTGTAGAAGAATATATCCTAAAAGAAAATATACTTTTTATCCAAATATTTTAACTTATCAAAAACGTCTGTATATGTGTATGTATGTGCGTATGTAAGTGGATATACATATGCGTATGTATGCGTGTATATATGTATGTATACATAGTTGCGTGCGTGCGTGCCTCGGTGTGTGTGTATGCGTGCGTGCGTGCGTGCCTTGGTGGTGTATGAGCGTATGTAAGTGGGTATAAATATGTGTCTGTATGCATATCTGTATACACATACGTGTGTATACATAGGTGTATGTATGTGTATGTGTGTGTGTGTGTGTATATATACATATGTGTATGTATGTCTGTTAACGATCTTCATTATTTTTTTTAAATATTATAGCTAATTTTTGTTATAATTGTTTGCATATCGTTTCAAGGAGCCGGCCTTAGAATGTTTTTGTGTACCGCAGCATAATTTAATTTTATATTGATTTGTAGATGTTTCAATAATTAGGACGTAACGGAGGATGAACTAAATCTCCCGAACCATAATGAGTTTGTGTGTGTTTCAATATATAGAGCCGAGTTGAACAGGTTAAGTCTGATTCTAATTACTAATCCGATTCAGATTGAACAGTGTCCTTGATTTTTTGGCTATGACACTTCCAATTACAGTCCTGGGGAAGATGATTGATACATCCTTCGAAGCTCAGATCAAAGTCATAAATATGGCGGTAAAGAATCGCAACTGGAGAAGAGGTGCTAATGAAGTCAATGGTATACTTATGATCGAAGATGATGATGTTATCATCATGAACGACAGCAATTTTTAATTAAATTAGAAATAAAAATCTTTTTAAAAAATTGTAGTGCCTTTTACTTTACATACAAAAACTATTATAAATATTAAAGAAGAGAAAATATTCATAAATTAAACTTCTAAGTTTCAAGACTTTATTAAATTATCTTTATCTCCAAAAATAAAAGCCTGACTAAGGATCACCTATCATATTTTTCATATAACAGCTAGATTTCGCTATTAAAATGTCTATAAACCCGTTAAAAACTTGTGAAGACCTGTACTTGGGGGTAATCATAACCTATCCTGAATTAAATTGAAAACATAAAAGTGCCATTATTAGGCTAAAATTAAATTATATCAATTCTTTGGGTATTAAATATATATATATATATATATATATATATATATATATATATATATATATATATATATATATATGCATATATTGTAAATTTACTTAGATTCTGGGTATACCCAAGACTATTACTTTTATACACATGTATCGAGTCTATATATGGCGATCATGTTACCGTGCTTTACACCAACACTGATTTGTTAATTTTATATGCTGAAACTAGAAGTTTTTATAAGGTTATGTGTTAGAATTTATACAAATTTGGTATGTCTAATTACTCTAAGAACCGCCATCATGTTATACTTGTAAACAAATCTAGCGAAAATTTATCCTGAAATGTCAACTTTCCTATCACATTTGCACGATCTGTATGTCGAAGTTAAAAAAAGGTAGCTATATCTTACGCAGGGAGATGACCACTATTTTATACCTATGCTCGAATACACACCTGAGGGTGTCATAGTTTGGTTTTGTAAGAAGAATTTTATGGCAATTAAGATAGGTAACTAACCTGCTCGCATAAAACATATATCACAGATAAGACAACCTTCAGGCTGCAGTATAAAGACTTTTCTACCCTAATGTGCTATATCACTCAATCGATCAGTCAAAGATTTCTCGTATAAAATATGTTTATTATTATGCGTTGTATTAAGCCAAGTTACATTTTTAATACCTATTTTAATATACTATGTCATCCTATATATAAACCTACATGATTCTACAATCTTTACATACTCAGTATACGTTAATTAAATTTCTAACATTTTCTAAAAGAATTTCAATTTATACAAGTCTTCATAATTTTGAAAAAAGAACTTCATTGATCTTTTGTTGCAAATGAAGCAAGTTATGCTTTATTATGTACAAATACGTAGTAGACACGTCTCTGTAAGTTAAGAAAACACATTTCTTTTATACCCTTTTTCGGATTCGGAAGAGGATAGGTATAGGTATATATATATATATATATATATATATATATATATATATATATATATATATATATATATATATATATATATATATATATATATATATATATCTATATATTAGAGCACTTAACAGATGCTGGAGTTACACAAAATTTAAGTCTCTTAGTAAATATCAGAAAAACTAACAATGCACTACCTAAAATCTCTGCATTACATATGATTTTTTTTTATCATGCGTAGATTAAGAAATGAAATGTTTGGTCCTATAAAAGACGTACTGTAACAAGTTGAGTCCTATTTCTCTTTGTTTTATTTTTAAAAATACAAGGATAAAAATATCGTATTATTATATTACTACAGCGGTAAAATTGGAAAACTTTGTTTATTTTATTTCTATAAAAGCGTTTATTTGCTGACTTTAATAATATAAATTAGACCAATATTATAAGCAAGACAAAACAGTCCAACTAAGAGATCCAACTTTCTTCGCAACTAAATTGGCTCTAAGTCTGAAACCTTCTTAGTGAATCTTGGTGAAAAAGTGATAATCTAAAAGAACTAAATTTGTTTAGATCATCGACTTCAGAACACTAAATATATAAAGATAGAATATCACTTATTGTATGAGCTATTTTTTAATTCAATGCATCAAAAAATTTTATTAATGTGAGTAACTATAATCGACAATAAAAAGTAATTTTATATAAACCTACCCCTGTCATTTTTGCTTTTATAGACATCCAAACATAACTTGATATTACACTTAAGTTTGACTAAATCTTTGTCTAGATTCATTATCACCCCTCAGGTATAAGAATTATTAGAATTTGTAAAGGGATAAAGTCTATTTTAGACTTTACTAACAGAAATATTGTCGCTCTATATACCCTTTTTGATTTACTAATCACGTGTTATTAGTGGTCTTACATTCATAGAAACATAACAGTAATGTAACATATATTAAGTAGAATTTGCAAGATCTATCTATTGCAACGGTTTGATGTGATTAAAATACCGCCTTTAATACTAATACTATATTGAAATGATGCAAGATACTAATGAATTGAGGGTACTGAAGACATTTTTATATTATGTCTCATCACATGGAAAACCAAACCAAAAATAACACACCAGAGAAACAGCGAGACGAGAGGAGGTTCAGACCCAGAGAAGCAAGGAAATCAACCAGGCAGAACCAAGGTATAACCTGCGCAAGCGCCAAACAATAAAGAGGCAGATAGAGGACCAGTACTCTTGTGCCAAGCCGAGCAGTCGTTGAGGAAGCATCACTTGAAAGTGCTAGCTATGTATGGATGCTATCACTAATTAAACATTTTAGGTGAAGTTTCATTTTGTTTGCTTAAATGCTCTGGAGATCTAGACTTTCACCAATTTTAAATGTAACCGTAGGTATTAGATTTGTACTGTGAGAGGACTCGGAGTATACACATAATATAAAAATGTCTTCAGTACCCTTGATTCATGAGTATCTTTCATCATTTGTATATAGTGTTGATATTAAAGTCATTATTTTAATACTATATAAAACTTTTGAGATAGTTAGATCATACAAATTCTACTTAATATATGTTACATCACTGTTATGTTTCTACGAATATATAAGACCACTAATAACATACAAAAAGGGTATATAGAGCGATAATATTTCTGGTGATAGAACCTAAATTAATACGCTTTATACCTTTTCAAATTCCAACAATTCTTATACCTGAAGGGTGATAAAGAGTCTAGACAAAGATCGAGTTTGTCTGTAGACTTTATTAAGCTTAAGGATTAAAATGATCTTTCAAATAAATGGATAATTTAAAAAAAAATACAATTTTAATATTGCGTGTACTTATTATATATAAATTGATTAAATTCTAAACTTAATCTCTTTATTCACTGAAGTAATAGTTGGGCTGTTTTTTTTGGCTTATGATATTGGTATAATTTATATTACTAAAGTCAGCAAATGAACGCTTATATAGGAATAAAATGAACAAAAATTTCCAATTTTACCCCTTTAGTAATATAATGATACGATATTTTTATCCTTATATTTTTAAAAATAAAACAAAGAGAAATAGGACTCAACTAGTTACAACAAATCTTTTACAGGACTAAACATTTAATTTCTTAGTCTACGCATGATAAAAAATCATATATGATGCAGAGATTTTAGGCAGTGCATTGTTAGTTTTTTCTGATATTTATGAAGAGACTTAAATTTCGTATAACTGCAGCATCGGTTAAGTGCTCTAATATATAGATATATACCTATTCGTATCCTCTTCCAAATCCGAAAAAAGGATATAAAAGACATGTGTTTCCTTAACCTACACAGGCATGTCTACTACGTATTTGCACCCAAAAAGGCATAACTTGCCTCATTTGAAATAAAAGATTAATGATATATCTTGTAAAAAAATATCTAAAAGTCTACGATCTGTGAATAAATGTAAATTATAAACTTATAAAGCAGAGAGAAATAGCAGTTAACTTGTTACGGTAAATCTTTTACAAAATTAGACATTTAATTTCTTAGTCTACATATGACAAAAAAATCAAATATAATCTTAGGCAGTTCCTTGTTGTTTTCTTTTTTGAAATTTATGAACATTTGTAACAATTGAAAATCTTTTAGGAAATATTAGAAATTTAATTAGGGTATATTCAGTATGTAAAGACTGTAGAATCCTATAGGTTTATATTTATAGGATGACATACTATATTAAAATAGGTATTAAAAATGTAACTTAGCTTAATACAGCAACCCTATGAATAAATAAAACATATATTATATGGATAGTCTTTGACTGATTGATTGAGTGATATAGTACATTAGGTTAGCGAAGTCCTTACACTGTAGCCTGAAGGTTGTATTATCTGTTATATCTGCTTTGTTCGAATAGGTTACTTATATGTCTTAATTGCCATAAAATTCCTCTTGCAAAGCCAAATTATGGCATCCTCAGGTATGTATTCGAGCATATGTATAAAATAAGGCTTATCTTCCTGCGTGAGGTAAAGCTACATTATTTTTTCTTAAGTTTGACATACATATCGTGTAAATGTGATTGGAAAGTTGACATCTCAGTATAAATTTTCGCTACATTTGTTTGTAAGTATACCTGATAGTTGTTCTTAGAGTAATTAGACATATCAAATTTGTGTAAATTCTCATACATATCCTTATAGAAATTTCTAGTCTGAGCATGTAAAACTATTGAATCAGTGTTAGTGTAAAGCACGGTAGTATCATCGCCATAGACTTGATCTATGTATATAAAAGTTATTCGTATAGTCTTGGGTATACTCAGAATTGAAAAACCTATCTAAACAAGTTATATATATATATATATATATATATATATATATATATATATATATATATATATATATATATATATATATATATATATATACATATATATATATATATATATATATATATATATATATATATATATATATATATATATATATATATATAAACTTAATGAAAGTCTACATCATCTTCCTCTATTAAATCATAGGCTTCAATAGTCTAGTTGTCGCCGCCACCTCTTATTCTCGAAGTTCTTTGCAGTACAAGCCTCTCTTTATTCGAGACATATTAAGAAATTTACTAGTATACAGGGGAAGATTAGAGCCTTTTTTTGACTGAATTTTAAAAACTTTTTGTTAGTAATTCTTGTTAAATCCATACACATCAAAATATGTTCTCCAACATTATTTCATTTAATACAGAAAAACCTTATTGTCCAATGCCAAGAGGTAAACAAAACTAGTCTTCTAGCCAAATTGAGATGGAAAAATATATACACACATAATATAAAAGATTCCTTCAGCACCTCTGATCGATAAGTATCTTTCAATCATTTCAATGACTGGAGATTATGGTATTGATATTAAATTCATTATTTTAATATCGCATAAAACCTTTGCAATGGTTAAATTTAGTTAATATAAATAACGTCACTATTATGTTCTATTAATATATGAGACCACTAATAACATGTGATTAGTGAAACAAACTTTAAAGAGTTAAGATAGTTAGCAGTAAAATCAAATTACAGCTTTTGGAACAACTAAAAGAAAATATCGTCAGTCATAGAATGGGGTGGTTTATTGGTGATATACCAATTAAGTTGAAAGATCACATTCTTATAGTTAGAAATGTATGTTGTACTTTAACTGATAGTTTACTGAATGTGCTAACACGTGTACGTCCTGATAATAATTTTGGTAGTGATTTGAAAAATATAAGGAAATTTTTTTACTTACTAACGCACATAGAAAAGACTTTCTCCAAAATAAAAGAATTAATTTAAACAAAAAAAATTCACAAAATGTCAATATTATTTCAAAGGTTTTTTCAACCGAAACGAATTTTTTTCATTTCTTAAAAAATATCTAATTATTGAATCAAAACAAGCAAATGTTACTAAAATCTAAAGAATCCAGCGAAGATGGGTTGGAAGACGGTAGGGATATAAACGAGCTTACGGGTATATTAAGAAAATGTGTAAGTAATGGAAATGGTGCTAATACGTCCAATATATATATATATATATATATATATATATATATATATATATATATATATATATATATATATATATATATATATAAATTTGATTTTTAAAGAGTTGGAAATACTTGGTATAATTGAATTTTAGCCCAATAATGGCACGTTTATGTTTTTAATTTAATTCAGGATATGTTGTAATTACCCCCAAGCACAGGTCTTCACAAGTTTTTAACGAATTTGTGGATATTTAACGAATAGTGAAATCAAGCTGTTATGAAATAGTGAGTGGTCCTCAGTCAAGATTTTATTTTTGTAAATAAATATCAATAAAGATAATCCAATAAAGTCTTAAAACTTAGAAGTTTAATTTATGAATATTTCCTATTCTTTAATATTTATAAAAGTTTTATATTTCTAAGACACAGCTAAGCGTAATAAATTTAATTAAAAATTGATGTCGTTCATGATGATAGCATCATCATCTTCAGATATAAGTATACGTCAATGACTTCATTAGCATCACCACTCTAGTTGCGATCCTTTACAGCCATATTTATGAATTTCGTCTCGGCTTCGAAGGATGAATCATCTTCCCCAGAACCGTAATTGGAAGTTTCATAGTCGAAAAAAATCAGGGAGACTGTTCAATCTGAATTCGAGTCATAATTAGAATCAGACCCATTGCTAGCCTGTTCAACTTGATTCTGTATATTGAAAAAAAAATGGTATTACAACAAAAAATATTTAGTAAACAGTGATATCTAATAATAAACATAAATATATGTAATAATAAGCATTATGTGGTTGTGTTTGCATGCGTACATGTCTCATTATGGTTCGGAAGATTTGCTTCATCCTCCATCACGTCCTAATTATTGAAGCAACTACAAGTCAATATAAAATCAAATAGTGCTGCGATACACAAAAAACATTCTAAAAATGGCTCCCTGAAACGATATGCAAACAATTATAACAAAAATGAGCTATAATATTTAAAAAATTTGAAGATCGTTAACACACATACTACACATATGGATATATACACACACACTCACACATACATACGCCTTTGTATAAACAAATATGTGTATTCACACACGCATACAGAGATATCTGTATACCCTTAAATACTCCATACGTACACATACACATATACCAATACACGCACGCATGCCCGCAACTTTGCATACATACATATACATATATACACGCATATGTATACCCACTTACATACACACATACAGACATTTTTGATAAGTTAAAATATTTGTATAAGTGTACTTACATTTTAGGTGTATTTTGCTACACTGTACAAAAATAAAAGGATTTTTTTCTGCTAATTCCCAAAAGAGCGAGTTAATACAAGTAATGACACTTAATCCAATTTTGTTCGAATTTATATATCTCTTGAAGCCCCCCCCTTCTTTTAGAAATAATTGATCTGTTTCTAGAAAAAAATATACCCGGGAATCCGATTTAGCAGAGCTGACTTTAAAGATTACAAATTATCATTCATAACAAATTTAAAAATTAATCTTTTTTGACTTACGAAACCCGTATTGTTCCAAAAATCACATAAAATGAGATACAAAACATATTGATACGGGAAAACAGTCAACATTAATACCATTCAAACAGATGTATATAGATAGATTTTATAGAAATTTATTAAACCCTAAACTTAATCTTTTTTATCCACTGAACCCTCAATAGTCGAAATATTACTTTAAATGAGACAAAAAAATTTATACAACAAAAGGGTGTTATTACAAGGATATATAAAACTCGAGCTGCACTCCGAACAAGAATAATGATTTAGATATCAATGATATAATTTATATATATTCACATAATATTTCTGATAATGGAACCAAAACTCATTAATTATATCAATATACATGTTTTATGTATTTTCAAATTCTAACAATTCTGTACATCTGATAAAAGGCAGGCTTGGCGCATCTGACGAACAACTGTATGTAGGTATGATGAGGCTCAAAAATGCCACCGGTGACCATATTGCCCGATTCTCTTTTTCTTCCCTTAGTTTTTTATGATTATTTAACTTATATAGGTCAAATGAATGTACGGTATGGATAATTTAAAGAAAACAATTTTAACATTACGCGTAGCTGTTAAATTCTAAACTCAATCTCTTTGGTTACTGAACCCAGAATAGTCGAAATATTACTTTAAATGAGATAAAAAAAAATCGATACAACAAAAAGGTATCATTAAAAATGTGAATAGAACCCAAAGTCATCAGTCATATCAATATGCATACTTCACCTCTTTTAAAATTCTAATCCTTCGCACCTAATAAAAAAAGCAGGTAATGACGCATCTGACGGGCGGTCAAAAGCAGGTATGGCAAGTCTTGACAATGATGGATCCGGAAATCCGATACAATAATCGAAATATTACTTTAAATAAAATTTAAAAAATCGATACAGAAAAACGTTTCGAGGAAGGGAAATATAGAACCAAACTCATCAGTCATGTCAATTAACATACTTTACGTCTTTTCAAATTCTAACGCTTAGCACCTAATAAAAAAGCAGGTAATGACGCATCTAACGAGCGGTAAACGCATGTATGATGGGTGTGGAAATACAACAGAACCTTTCGCACCTGATAAAAATGCAGGTAGTGACGCATCTGGCGGACGGTAAAAAGCAAGTATGACGAGGTCCAAAAAGTCCACCGAAAAATGCCACCGGTGGCCATGTTGCCAGATCCTCGTTTTATTCCCTTGATTTCTTACAATTATTTAATTAATACAGAGAAATTAATTAAGTTAATCCGTTCAAAACAATAGAAATAACACTTTAAAACGGTATCGTGGTTACTAAAACCATTGTTAAAAGGAAAAAACGGGGTCAGATTAGGTCGATTCTTGTGAAATGATAAAAAAAAATAGCATATGCGACGTTACCATTTCCCCTCGATCCGGCATTTCCGGTGGATGCAGAACTGTCACATCCTATCAACTAACCTACTCTAGAAGAAATATTACCATTACCGAAATATAATCATATAAAGAAAAAATATTTACACTCATCATACCCCACACTACTTCTGTTCGCTGCTGGTCCTTTGTTCTTTACTCTTCCTTCACAACACCAAGGTCACACAAATAAATCTCGTCAAATTGTTTCCAATCGTTGGTGTTCGGCACTTTTCACTCACACGCGTTCTGACGCGATGATTTGCCTTTTTACCATGGAAAGAAAGCATGCAAAAACTTACCTGGAACAAAAGAGAAAAACTATTAATTACACAATTAAAATATCATGATCATACAGTGAAGTGGAATAGACAAGGACAGTTTCAGTATCTTTCGAAAGCCAAATTAAAAAAAAATCATGAAAGTTTTGCACCTCGTAAAAACATGTCCTAAAGTTTGTTGTTTTTAAAATACAGGATTTTCATTTTTAAAATATAGATAACATAATTGAAATTTAGTAAATTTTATTGATTAAAATTAATTTTCCTCGTTTTTACTATCAACGTACGCATAGGGTTACTTTACTAAATTAATTTTAAAAAAATATTATGCTGCTTTTGCTGATCCTAATGAATTATTAAGAATTGTCTAATAAAATTACACTAAAGTGGCCTTGAGCATTTTCTAAAAATGAGTCTTGCAAGTATACATCTTTTCTGTTTATGTAATTTTAATTGATACTATATAAAAATTTATTAGAACACAGTATGTCAGCAACATAGCGGTGTGATTTCAATATTTATAAAAACCAACTATGATACAGAAAATTAAAAACTTAAATTTCTCTGCGGAATATACACGAAAAATAAAGTATCTTACCTTAGTCAAATCTGCAGACTGCCCTAATCCAGCTTGTGTCCCGAACATTTTAAGTTTTCATGATCGCACTTAATTACAGTCCCAGACAGTTTCAAAAAACAACTGCTTTTTGCAACAACTTGTCCTAGGAAACCACAATTAAACAGACAAAGGAAACACTGCATTGCTGACCAGATTTAGTTTCATATGAAATCAAGATTAAACTGATTCAAGATAGAAAAATTGTGATTAGCATTTTTAAAAAACAAAAACGATTTAGCCAATCCTTTCTGTACGTTAGACTAAAAAAGACTGGTTAAAGTAACGCGTGCAAGGTTTCCCTGTCTTATGCCACCCTGAAAAATTCGCGACCCGGCTTTTTACTCTCCTGAAACAAAAAAAAAATTATCATTAGTTTTAAAATGTGATTAGATTATAAACAGCGTATGTCTTAGCCATTATTTGCCACTACATAAGGAAAACTAATTTCTCTATTATCTTTGT
Organism: Diaprepes abbreviatus; assembly: GCA_034092305.1. NCBI lineage: Eukaryota > Metazoa > Arthropoda > Insecta > Coleoptera > Curculionidae > Diaprepes > Diaprepes abbreviatus. The sequence continues at coordinate 209,493 of JASJET010000135.1, forward strand.
CTATGACTGCATTTATGAAGGAGCATATAATTCGAAAACATTTAAATATAGTTATACAATGTTCATACAAAAAACACATTTTTGAATTTTGAAAAAATCAAAGAGGATACAGCGCGTTTCATGTACTATCTATACCACTGAGATAGAAACATTATACTTTAATGATTTAAATAGATATGCACTTGAAAACTGACAGTTTAAAAATTTGAGTTCAGTTTCTCTACTTTGGTTTTAATAACATTGCTCTATATTTCTTACTTCTGTTTATGGTAATGAATATGAAAGTTTTTTTCTTTTAACATGCCTGACAAAATGTATTTTTTAAAGTTGCCTTTGTCAACACGAACGTATGAGATCTTAGACGATAAAGCATATTTCATAATAATAATAAAGTATATTTTAAATAGTTTAGTTTGGTTTGGGGTAAGTATATATAAGATATGCTAAAAGCATATCTGTGGATTAACGTCCTGATATCAGAGACTGTCGCTGAATAGAAATTTTACCTCGTTGCTTAAACAATGTAATCAGAAAAAATCAACTTACAACCGATGGCTCCACAAGGGAATATTTAAATACGCATCTGTTTAACTTAATAATATTATATTTTAGTTACCTCCTTGTCCATCTCCATTTGCACGACAACATTATCTTCTTCCATAATTGATGATGTTTTCTTTCTTCACGATCCTACTCTTCATGGTACGAACAAAACTGGGTGGCGAAGAACCCAAGACAGCCGGCTGCCAAGCCTTTTCCAGACATCCAATTGTCTTCAAAAGCTAACTGTACCGAGCTTTTAAACTACGACGATGTTTAGGAAAAACCCATGAAGATTAGAATCTCCACACGCGCTACGCGCTTTATGTTAAATTTTGACCTACAGAATAAGAATGGTAACACTACACATATTATCTCCATAATTCTGATCTTCAACTTGATCGATTACTCAATATCTACAAGTCTTAGAGTCAAGAGTCATGGAGGTGCTGCGCATAAGGTAGCCATGCTAATCCTACAAGCAAAAAACGGCGCGGTTGTATGCAAATGTATCTGAAACAAATAAAAACATGTTTAAGCAATTATATTTTCAATTCGATGAGCGGGTATTCCAAAAAAAATTATGCCCCGAAAAGAGCATAAGAGAGTTTAATTTTATGGATATGATGTATGATAATTTTTAAATGTTATCAATGTTTTAGTTTGCTAAAAGAAATTTCAAATTCAAGGGCTGAAACAAATTGGCCATGATTATACTTCTTTTATATACCAGATGTTGGTTAAGTCTATTCAGAGCATTTTTGTGGAAATAGTTTTATACAAGAAGATGAGCAAAAAGTTTGTGGTGTGCTTCTTAAAAATAAACTGCCTAAAAAAAGCTATGAAACACTGTTTTATGTGAACATTTTGAAGCAACTAAACTTGGACTTAATAACATACACTGGCTCTACAAAAAAAAGTCCTGAATTTTCAATTTTTCAATATTATTAAGCATGTTTGCAAATTACATAAACTTTACTTTTATGTATTTGTTTTGCCTAAAAATAAAATAATAACCTTTTGTTTGAATATCCTATTAATTTAAAATAAATTTATATTTAATTACTTATTATTTTAAAAAAATAAAACCAAAATTTTGGATTTTAGCTCAGATAATAAGGAAATTTGTGTTGTGAAATCCTTTGTCAAAGTAGTGAGAAGCTGTGATTGATTACCATTTCAAAAATTCAACTTTAGGAAAGGTCAATTCCAGATCCTCAAACAGTTAAGTAAATGGAAAGTTTGACCTAGTGCAAAAATTAAAAGTTGCTAGTAAATCTTTATGTATATATTTAGATTTAAAATGATTGTATTAATGTAAGAATCCCACTCTTGTATTTAAAATCTTTTTATATTTGAGGTGTCTTAATAAATATTCTTTATTTTACAATTAAATACAGACTGCTCTAACATTTTATCCTCTTTGGAGTTTAATTTTTTAATAAAAATGGTTTAGTACATAATGATATTTTACTCCTTTAAATTACAGCTCCGTTATTATGAAGGAAATGTCAACATTTGTTAACTCTATATAAATACCTAACTCATCAGTTTTCTAAAAGTATCGAGGAGAACATAATTTTAAAAAGACCTAATCGAACCTATTTTTAAATAATGAAACTATTACTTTGCGATAGATTATATAGACATTCCGAGACCTTATATTAAACAATATACATGTATATTAATTCACGATATAAAATTTTTAAAAGTAAATGCCTTTATACATTTTTTCATTAAGTTCTTATACTCTATGTCCGAAGAAGGATGTAGACCATACTAATGTTATTTACAAAAATACCCACTGGTTTCCACAATCATTTCCAAAACAGATATTTAAAAAAAAATAGTCTCGATTTGTTTTTGGTGCATATTTCACATTTTACCTATTTTGCTAAATAACAGTTTTATTGTAAAAAATAAAATAGAAAAAGCATTTTCATTTATTTATAAGAACTGACTTTTCACGCTTGTTATCTGAAAATAATAAAATTGCAACATATTTATGCTGTTCCAAAGAAGTTTAAAAACATTAGCTTTAAAGAAATTGCTTTGAACACAAAAATTACAATTTTGAGGAAACTAAAAACAGAAATTCAAGTTAAATATTGTTTTACTCAAACAATTATCCCGGTATTTTTGATTGAATGTACTCAATTAACTTGTCAAGTAAAACAAGAAAGAGCGATTTATTGTTTTAGATATACTATAGAAAGAGAGAGTTATTGTCTAAACCTGTTAGTTAGAATAATAGAATTGACATTCATTCACTACACATTCACGCCAATATAAGAAACTAGCAGGGAATTCAATGTAGTCATACAAATCATTGCACCTAATGGCGACCAATAAGGAGGTTCAAAAATTATTTTCATAAGCAGTCAAGTTTTATATGTCATGTTCGCGATTCTACAAAACGCTTTTTTGTTATACAAAGACTTTTGGTAAACTAAAAACTGTAGTAGTATGAATGTAATACTGTGTAACTAAAAATGACACTTTAAGTTTTAGCAAAGAATTGTTGAGTATTATAAGACACTGCTTGTAATATTGAAGTACTAGCCGCAAATGCAGAGTAATATGCCCACCAGTGTTCAAAATAATGGTAGCAATTCACCCCTTATATAAGGAAATCAAAAGCGATCAGATATTTCTTGATACAAAAAAATAAACAATAGTAATAAAAATAATACTTACATTAGTTAGCATCAATGTTCACCCTGAAGAAATGCTCTGCTCCAAGTGTTAATAAACGAGTCTATGATCCAGAAATTTTCCGAGGCCGCCGTAACCATTCCTGGACTGGGAGAAAATTTTGCAACCCGTCGTGTCTCCTCCTCTTTCACCGGCCATACTCCACCCAACTCTTCTGATGGGCCAACAAAGTGTCTAGGAGTACGACTCAGGGTGTAATAGTCCCTAGGTACCCTCAACAACGATTAAGCCGCTACTGAAGTACCCCCAGGGTTGGTCCACATCACTGGGATTCAGTAGTGCGCCGAGGCTTCGAACACGTCTGACCCCGCGCCAAGGTATAGAGAGTTACTCCTACGTGAAATTGGATTCGTCCGCGTAGCGAAGGACATAATATAAATTTTTCACGTCTGAAAAAGTAAATAAACGTTGTATATTAGAAAAATTTAAATAGGATTGTTAGTTATAGAAAGGCAAGATGGCGATATCAAGTTACTTGATACTGGTTGTTTGCAAAAATAATGTAAAATTGCCCTTAGCGTCAGTTTTTAATCAAATGCATATAAAAGTAATCACTTGGTTCACATTACGTGTTACTATTTTTTTCCAAAACCAAACTACACTGAGATTTTTCAAAATTTGGAAAAAGGTCTAAAAAAGGTGTTTGTAATTTCCTACGAAATAAAATTCGATTATATTTTCAATGAGAAATTGAAAGGAAAATAGAAGAATAACCTACCAAGTGTTTGGCAAATATATATTTTATTAACAAGTAATGCCAAAAAAATATTTTCTTTATTTAATTCGAAAACTATTGTTTCTACTAAAAAATATATCATTAGAAAATTATAGGCAATAAAAAAAACTTTCAAATGCTTATTTGTTTGTTAAAATCTTTTCATTGGTTGCCGAGATATTTACAAAAAATCTGAATTATTTAATAGTCCCAATCACAGTCACCCAGTTTAACGAGACAAATTGTGCACAAAATACAACAAAAACGGTACCTCTTTTTCGCTTATAAACAAATTAAATAGTTAGTCCCAATTCATAGGTAAAAATTAGTGCTGCTTTTGACGTAAATTCCGAGATGGATGAGTCCTATTCAGGGGCGTTGGGGGAAATGTAAGAACAAACCCTACATAAAATGTAACTGCATACCCAATAATCCTAGCTCTGAATATTGTGTCGTGACTACTTCCCCCTTTATATATATATATATATATATATATATATATATATATATATATATATATATATATATATATATATATATATATATATATTATGCCCTCGCCAAAAAATTGCTGGTTCCGCCCTTCTTAATACTTTTTCAAGTTTTCAAAAGTATTAAAAATATTAAAAAATGATACAATAAAAAAATAGATAACACAATTTATTCCAGAACTTTACTAGGAAGGGGGGTCAAAGCTAAAATATAATTAATCCTTAACTTTGATGTGACTCTCATGCATTAAAACGTGGTAGTAGTCTTGGCGAAAATCTAAAAAAAAATTGTATTAAGAATTGATTGGGAAATTTCCCTCGTTCTGGATAATTTGACAATTGAAAATAAATATATTTTTGGCACTTGAAAATGGATTTGAAAAATACTTAAAAAATCTTTGGCTCTTCGCAAACAGTTCCCCTTTGATTTCAAATATATGTTGCCCAAAATTTAGAAAATTAAAAAAAATAATAATAATTCAGGTTTAAATTTTCAAAAAAATTATTTCAATAAATAATATTAAAGATGCAATTTTCTCTCTCTCAAAGAACAACACTACGAGAAAATTTAAACATAATTGTTGACAAAAGCTAAAACTCTGATTTAAAAAAATTTTTAAATTTAATTTAAAAACTTTTTTGGTATTATCAATTTTTTTTTTTATTTTCATGTTCTGAGCATTTTGAAACAGATTATATATATATATATATATATATATATATATATATATATATATATATATATATATATATATAAATATTTCCAATTTGAAATGGATTTTACAAAAGATTTTAAAAATTCTTTTACTCCTTGTTAACCCCCCCCCTTTGATTTAAAATAAAAAATCTGTAATGAAATAACTTTTAAAAAGACTTTAAAAAATTATAAATTTAATAATGGCTCCTCTCAATGGGCTCTCTTCATTTTTCATTTTTACAAGGAAAAATAATTATATATATATATATATATATATATATATATATATATATATATATATATATATATATATATATATATATGTATTATTTTTCCTTGTAAAAATACGAAGGATCAAGACGGGTGCAAAATAGTAGGAGCATTCAAAAATCTGCGGGGGGAGCACATACTCTTAGTTGCGCCACTGAATATATTATTACTACCATACTAAAATTGCACAGAAAGATCAAAAGAAATATTAAGTCAATTATTCGTATTTAAAAAACAACTAAAATAAATAAAATACCAATAGTTTTTAACCATCCGCACAAAAAGTGAAAGGTACTAAATTAAAATTTCAATTAAAAAATGACAATTTTTGAAATATTTTTTTTTTCAAATAATGTGCCCCTCAGTTTCAAATGACCAAATGAAATAAAAACTTATTTTACCCGTTTTAAAGATGAATGAAATGAGAACTTTTTAAAACCTAAATAAAGATTTAGATGTTATCAATTTTTTTTTTATAATTTTTAGTGAAAGATGAAAATTTATCTTCACCTGGAAAATTGAAATAATTTTTAAAAATTTTAATAACTATGAGTTTCTCATAAAGAAAATGAACGAAAACATTTTTGGAATATCAATGAAAAATGTATTTTTAATATTTTTTAGAAAAATGTTTACTACTTGGATGGTTTTTGAAAAATTTAAAAAAATATCTTGCGTTGAAAAAATATATACTAAAACGATAGATTTTTACGTTCTTTTAGTAGTTTAATCCCCATATTAAAAGACACATATATTAAAAAAGTACCTTTTCAAAAGAATTAGATAAACTCCTTCTTAAAGTCTTAGTTAAATAAATAAATAAAGAAATATATATACGTAGCCTTTTTAATAAAGTACCTTTTAAAAAAACCAATAAATAAAAAAATAGATTATATATATATGACTTTCACAAGAAACTATATATATATATATATATATATATATATATATATATATATATATATACAGACTTTACAATAATCATAAAAAAATTAAATGTTTATTGGACTCCCTGAAGGCGCTTCTTTCGTTTCCCTGTAAAAACACATATAAGTAAATAAATTTAGCGAAGATATAAAAAAATTATATTTTCAATATTTTTTGAGAAGTATTAATTGGAAACTTCGAAATGGTTGTTTAAAATAAAAATATTCCTCTTCTGTAAAGAGCGTCCCCCTGAGACATACACAAAGCAAAATATAATAAATATATATTAGGTAAAAAAAAATCTCTTTAATACATTTTCGAGACGTTTCAGTAAATTTTGTAGACTACAATATTTGATCCTCTTACAAATATCCTCGTGAATAAATATGTAAATAAATTTTGACATTAAATTTTTTATTTTTCAGAAGTATTATTTCAAGTTTTGGGCACTTCAAAATGATTTTTAAAAGTAAAAGACACAACCTTTAATAGAAAGCATCCCCCTGGGACACGTATAAAAAAATATATATATTTATTTTCAAAAAAGTTGTTTTTAATACATTTTTGCCAAGTTTTTGCAATTTTCGTAGACTACAATAATCTTAAAAATTAAAATCTAAATTTGACTTTTCCAAGAAACCCCTTTGGCATCCTCGTGAAAACATATGTAAACAAATTTTGACAAGACATAAAAAAATGTATTTTTAAAATTCTTTCAAAAGAATTATTCCAAATTTTGGGTACTTCGACATGATTTTATAAAAACAAGAAATATTCCCCTCCAGTAAAAAGTTTTCCTCTGGGATACTCACAAAAAAAATTTGACAAAATATATGTGAATATAAATTTTACGAAATTCTTGCTAGTTTTATAGACTTTATAATAATCTTAAACAATAAAATATATATTTGACTCTAGCAGCAAGCCTCTTTGTATCTACGTCAAAAAAATACATAAATAAATTTTGAGAAAACTTAAAAAACATTGTATTTTCAATATTTTTTCAGAATTATTCCAACTATTGTGTACTTCGAAAAGATTTTTAAAAATAAAAAATATCTCAACGTTGGTAAAAAGCTTCTTTCAGTCTGGAATATACAAGCAAAAATTGTATTATTTTCTTGAATTTTTTCCTAGTTTGCACACTTTATATTAGTTTTACTAAATAAAAAATATATCTGCAACTACCCTTTCGTCGCCTCGTAAATAAATATATGAATAATTAAAAAAAAAAGCTAAAAAACTTTATTATTTAAAAATCTTTGCAACCTGGACTAACCTAAAAAGTTTATTTTTAATGATTTCTTTTATTTTTAAATTATTACAAGATATACCAAGTTAAAAAAAGTTACATTTGGCTGCCGCAAAAACCTACCTTTCGTGTATCATAAGTCTGAACCATATGGAAACATTTTGATTTTGTTTTTGCAGAATTAGAAACTAAAAAATAACCGGACATGTCAAAAAAGTAGTAATTTGTATTTCTATGAATATTATTTGGCGCAAAAATTTGATCGTTTATTTTTTTATTCCTCGAATTTTAGAAAAAAAAACCAAGAACACTGTGTAAAAAGAGGAAAAATTAATTCAATTTTCAGTAACAAAAATAATTTTTTAAACATTCAAGAAATACAAATTTTCTTCCATATGGTACAGACCCTTCCGAGACTGAAATAATTTAAAACGACAAAACCGTCGAGCGCCCCCTAACGGCATCATTTCCAAAAGATCAGGCGCCGGTACGGGGGGGGGGGGGGTCTAAGTCAAGTAAAACCGAAGTAATTTATTTTTTTTAGAACAATACAAAAAAAGTATTAAAATTTCAGCGCGATTTCATTTTAAATATTAAAATTATTCTGACATTTAGTTATATAAGTAGGAAACAGTACAAAGAGGCAAATAATTTTGAGATGAAAAATTCTTCAAAAACTGAATTCTTAATACAAAAATGTACTACAAACCGTAATTTATAAAAAATTATCGGGCCCTTTGGAATTTTAAAAATCAAAAAAGTTTAAAAAAAATATACTTACAAAGAGAAGGAGCAGAGCAGGATTTTATGTTAGGATGAAAAACACGGAAAATTTAAATTAAAATGCTCGACGGTAATATCCGTGACCATCCCGAGATGACCTCCTCTAAGTCGACCCGGGACCGAGCGAGAAGTTGTCCTCGCAACACATTCGATACGAAGTTTCAGGACGCAATGAAGAAATAAATTAAGACCAAAAATAGAAATATTCGCAGCAAAAAACTCTTCATCGAGCTCGGGTTGGTATAAAAACAGCTGAAAAAGGTGACGAATCTCGCCCGTTTGTTTTGGTAAACACAATTTTAATAAATTATTTACCTATAATGAAAAAATTCTGGATAATTAATATGTTTAATTTTACTAAAGGAAATATTTTTCACAAACATTTAAACATTATTCGAGCTGCAAAAATAAAATAAATTATTTTATGCCTCCTATTTTATATTTTGAGGATTTTAAATTAAAATAGTAATTTCTAGATCACATTGCATCTTTTATTTATAAAAATAAAAATTTTCATTTTACAGAGTGTCCGCAAAAAATGAGGCAATTATTCTATTATACTTAATTTTAGCAATTAAAATATTTTTGGTCAAAAATTTTCGATAGTATTTTTATTAAAAATAATATCAAAAATGTAAAAGTTAAGATGGCATGTACCAGGTGGAGCAAAAACTAAAAATATGTAAAGTAATAGTAAAATGAAGGTCTAAAATGTTCATTTTAATGTAGATTCTCATCGGATAATATTCAAGTTGTGCTGTAGTAAAATATTATTATTTAATTTTCAAAGATGTATGACGAAATTTTAAAAAATCAAATGTTCCAAAGGATACCGTACCAACCTTATGGACAACGGTTCCCCGTGAAATCGGTCGATCAAAAGTTTTCATGAAGCCATCGAATGGCTAGTTTTTGAAATACAGGGGGGTCTAAGGGCAGCATGTTAGCTTTAGGCCATGGTTCTGCATCATTTCCTTGAAGTTGAATAATTCGGAAACTAAGCATTCCGGGGAAAAAGTTTTAATATAAAAGTTGTAAATATTAAGCGGGTAAGGTAATTTTATCATCACGCTATTTTTAGTGGTAATCCATATATGTTTATGCAGATATGGAAAGTCTGGGAATATTTGCTCTTTGCGAAAATGTAAGTGAAATGGTACTTACATTTTGTTTTATATTTTTTGAAGTTCAAATGCGTCTTTACTGTTATCTTTTACTGGAAACAATTTTTAAGCAAAAAAGTTGTAGGGAATTGAAGGGAGCAACTTATGGTGACCTTTAGGTTTACTTTGAGCGATAACCATTTGGATAAATTTGATTTTTTAAATAATTTAAGGGTGTAATGTTAACTTGACTTTGAAATGGCCGTGAAGTTTACTCTCAAGGTCAATCTTAAAGTTACTATGAGATGCTATGTTCAACTCCCTCCATAACGCTTGATTACAAATTTATAGGCGAATTTATTACAGATTGGCCGGAAAATCAGATTAGACCTTCATATGACATTTTACTACCCAAATTACCTGTATGTTGGATGAGGGATCTCCCAGAGTTCCCATTTCTGCATTAAAATATGTTGATTACTGTTAAAAACATAACCTGGCCTTGAAATTGCAGTAAGGGTCACTATCAAGGTACACATCAACGTCACTATGACATTATTTATAACTTTTGTACTGGTACTTTCAGTCCAGAACGTTTAGTTTCCGAGTTACGCAAATTCAAGTAAATGAAGTGAACGGTCGCTCATAGCCAACATCTTATCCTTAGTCCATCTGTGCCTCTGAAAAATTAGTCATATATGAGAGGCACGAGTACAAAATGTGTATTATAAGCTAACTCACCATTGTTCTTATATGTGTTGCCGGTGATTCCCTGAATACCACGCCGGTGGTCTAACTGCTTGGAGTTGGTGCAGAGGGTTGTTCACTAATTCTTCAAAAAGTCTCTCAAAAAAGATACGTTAACATCTTTGGCAGACGGTCAATGCACCGCAGTCGACATGGTAGACTGTTTTTTTTACTATTTGTGGACCTCAAATAACCTACCAGACAAGTTTCATCTGGGTTGCGATTCTATAAGGGTAAAGGGAAAGAGAATGTCATAATTAGGACCTTCCATCTTTGTTCAGTCTTTAGTAACACATAAGTATGTCACTGTCATCGAGCTTCTGATGTTTGCTAATTTTTTAAAAAGCCTCCCAAAAATGACATGTTGACATCCTTGGCACACGGCCAATGTATAGCAGTCAAGGTGGCAGAGTGGTTTTTTTACTATTTGTCAACCTCAGTCGGTCAGTTGGGCCATGCACTTTCCTCATAAACAATAAAATGCCTCTTTTTGTAAAATATTGTTTTTATTTATTTTATGTGTTTACAAATTCAGTTTCTCTTCGTAGAAGCAAGGTTCATTAATAGTTAACTTTTCAACATTAAAACCTTCGACTACAACAATAGATTTAAACAACAATCAATTTGTTTGACGGCTGTTTCTGTTTGACATATATATTTTTATATAATTTTGCTTTCAGTTTTTTGCTCAAGTCTTTTGAGTGTTTTTAAGTGTTAGAAATTACCATAAATGTGAAGTTTACAATTAACATCAAGAAGAGGACTTAAAAACTTATTTTTAACAGTCAATATTGTTCGAACATTATTTACATATCGATAATACTAATAGTAATTTAGGCAATCATAAATTCATAATTTCACTTTATTCTAGATTTGACATACCGATTAGTATGTTATCCTAGTTTAACTAATGCAATTAGAAAAGGATAGCATTGAATCGGTGTGTGTACCACGAAATAAAAGATCTCATACTGTTCTGAAGATATGTTAATTCTACGGGGAAATTCGTTGATTAAAACAGACAAGAGGTGAAAACATCTTTCGTAATTTTAAAAAAATCCGATTGGTCTAGTAAAATTTTCTCAGTAAATATTCTTGACATAGCGGTGAATGCACCAATTAAAAACACTTTCAAAAATTTTTGAGCGCTGTTAATTTAAACAAATCTTGACACTATGGAGAATGCGCCTATTAAAAAGAAAATTTTGTCATTATGATTTGAAATTTGTTGGGTTAAGAGCTATTTTTAGACTGCATTCATCATATTAAGGCCATGATGCCAAGAAAATTTATTTTTGTGACAGCACTTTTTTGTGTTTTAACCAACAAAATACGAAATGCTTCACTCGTGAAAAGTTTCACTAAAATTGACAATGGTCACTTGGCTTACTTTCCTCATAAGCAATAAAATACTCCTTTTTGTTAAAGAATGTTTTCATATTTTAGTTGATAAAGTATGTAGGGCTAAAATTTCCCACATGCACCTGTCGCCTTGAACGTAGACACCATTATCTCATATACAGTAATGGAAAAATGAATGGAAATTTTTAATTATGTTCATATTAATTAATACTAAATTTGTCAAGAGCTTTTTACATTTTGCTAAAATGCAGAAATCCAGTCATATATATAATTATCGCCTTTAACAATCTAAAAAGAAATGTTTATATTTTTTTGCGATAAGGAATTTGTTGCTGGAAACAAGTATGGAAACTATTTATATTTTGGTTTTAAAGTATTCAGTTTCAGTTCAACAGTGTAAAAATATTAATTTATTATGTTAAAACACCATTATTTTTCATGTGATTTTAAACAAAAAATTGTAGATTTATTTAAAATGGGGAGAAAAAAGTCCTTAATTGCAAAATATTGAAATATTTCTAAAAGTACCGTAACGAAAATAATACAAAAATATGATAGTCCTGGTGATGTAAGAAATGCGCCTAAATCGGGAAGACCTAGTAAAACGACTACTCGAATCGATAAAACTATTTTAAGAATAAAATCATCCTGATCTGGTTAAAAACAAGCTAAATCTTGATATCAGGAAGAACCTGGCTACGGTAGGGGCGGATCCAGCATCTCCCTTTTTTTAGGAGGGAGGTCGATATCACAAGAGCAAAGAAAATATTAAGATTATTTATAGGAAAATAAATGTTACGAAAAATACCAGTATATTAACGGCTTTAATAAAAAAATATCTTAAATGGTCTGAACATTTATAAGGAGAATGGGTAATAGCGCCCTAGAGTCATGTGAAATAACGCCCTGAAGCTAAATGCCCTATACTTAATAAATATTCTCATCAAAATTTTTGCTAATGCCCCAGTCATGAGGTCTGGTTCTCCCTAAAGAGACGGTTGAACGTCATCAGAGTCATCTTCTAATGTGCTCTGCAGAGGATTCATACGAGTTTAAGGGTATGGAATTTTCGATAAACTGATATGACAAATGGTATAGTATAGCTTAACGGTTAAAAGGGAATAGGCATGTTGCCCTAAACTCACTGACTATATTCTCATGGGTCATACATCGGGGCCAAACTAGACTGAATATCTTCTTATACGTAGATTTTGACAACGTTAGGTCGAGGCAGCCCGTCGGTTAGGAGGCAAAAAAAGTATTTTTTATCTTCGCATCCGCCACATTGTCAAGATTTGCTTTAATTAGTGAACCACTGATGTTCCAGACTATGAACTTGCGCATTCGCCAAAGTTTTTTTAAAAATATTAATTCAAATTTTGTTAAAATTCAAGATGTTTTCATCTCTTAGCTGTTTTAATCTTCGATCATACTCTAGATATAAACAACAATAGATTTGTCTGAAGGCTATTTATGGTCGGTGGGGGAGACGCTTTTTTGATGTTTGACAGACAAACATATTTACTTATCTTGTCTTTCAGTTTAATTGCTTGTCGTGAGTTTTTTCGGTGTTTTTAAGTGTTAGAAATTACTATAAATGCGAAGTTTACAATTAATATTAACAAAAAGAAGATTTAAAAACATTTTTATCGGTAAATATTGTTAGATAGTTTACATATTGAAAATAACAATAATAAAAATTTAGGCAACCATATATTCATACTTTGTTTTCAGAATTGACGTACCCAGGGGTATGTTCGAAGGACGTACCGATGATACTCGTTTAAATAATGCAATTAGAAAAGGATAGCATAAAATCGGTATGTCTGTACCAAGAAATTAAATATCCACTGTTTATCAACACTTTTTCAAATCTAAATAAAAATATTATTACGTTATTCAGCGTTCAAACAACCGGGCCCTAGTTCTGACGTTATGCTACTTCTACAGAGGTATGTTCGAAGATTCACACTATCGGTTTTGAGATTTCGATATCGTAAACTCTTTTTCATTCGAACCGAGAGCGGCACTATAATGAGAATCAAACTAAATACTGATAGAACTAAATGGTAGCAAACAAAAGTTATTATTACACTGTGAGAGTGAGTCCACACGATAAGAAAAATCTGGGCGTAAGCGTAGCGTAATTACTGCCCTCGATTCATTGGCATGAACAGCTCGGAGCTGTACAGGTGCAAGAAACGCTTGCTTTATTCAAGTAGTGCATTATGCCCCGGTGCTTGTCAGATCTGCTTTCCCCTTACCCCTCAAGCACCAATAAAAATATTTGGTGTATAAAGCCCTTGTAGCTATCAGTTATCATTTCTAGATGCTATTTTTTAGGTAAAAAACATTTTATACACGAAATGGAGACACAAAAATAAGATTATTTCACAAGATATAGATTCATAGTTTTTTTAGCGAATTGCGAAATATTTATGGCCGAAAATGCCATGACACCCGACAAAACTCAAAACTAATAAGTAATAAAATAATAGTTTTACCTTTTTGTCTTCAATTTGTTTTGCTATGCATATTAAAAACGCACATTCCAAAAAAAAAAATAATTTGTAGGTTATTTACTGTTCAAATTAACACTTTAACCGCTTTATTCAGATTTGCTCGGAGCTACTCAGAGTTTTATGCACCTGAGTTTGAAACTCTTGAATCGAGGGCAGTAAATAAGACATATGTCAAATTTCAAGCATTGTGATTTGTTGGATTTAAAAAAAGACAAATACGAGAGTTTCAATATAAAGTGTCATTTTAACAATCATTTTAATAATTACAATTGTTTGTAGTTTTTAGAAGAATACATTACGTATGACACTGACTGGATTTCTGTTATTAAATTTCCATCAAGGTTAATTTTTACTTTTTAATTGTTTATAATAGGTTTATATAAAATTTGCTAAGGGTAGAGTTACCTGACAACAGGAATTTTCCTGACATGTCTGAAATTTTAGCCCCTTGTTAGGAGGAAACAGGAAAAAACTGCAATTGTCAGTATTTTTTTGAAATTAAAAGAGGAAAATATAAGTAACGAAAAAAATATTTATTAATTATTCTAGTGAGAAAAAATAAATTGATTAAACGTTAACAGAAAGAGTGAATTGTTAATTTAGTATATTAATAAATTTAATTTCATACTTTTTATTGCTTGATGTTTCTTTTGGCAATTGCTGGACTTTTATAACCATTTCATGGCATTCTTCACATGGTATGTTCTTTAAGTTAAATTGTGTCTAGAGTAGAACCTTAACAGAAGACATTGTTGTAAACCAACTATTACTACAAATTATTAATTATTAAATTACTATATATATTTTTAAGTTACTCTTATGGATTAATAGATAATTATAGTCTAATATTTAATACTCCCTTAAGAAACAGTTATATCTTAAGTAAATTTATGTTCTAATAGGCTCAAACAAAAGCATGCCTTAATCTCCGAAACTCTAAAACTTTACTTTTTACAGAGACCATTAGTTTTGTTCATATTGTCATTGTCCCATAAATACACACTTTTTCATTTCAGTAATCATGTAAATAAATATTTATAAGTTATATTTGTTAGTACGCCTATGACTGTAAAATATATAATTTAGATACAGAATAGAATTTAACTAGGACATGAACATTGAGACGAGATGAACTAAAATCAAAACTCTACAATAGTAACATTAATTTAGTAAGTAAGAACAAAAACTGTTGTTACCTCATGATTTAGTGAACATTATAATAAAATATTAAAAAAGTAATATTAGAAGACTTATTTGAATTCATCGAAACCAGTGATAAACTAAAAGCAGAACTAGCAAAGTTATAACATTGGTGGCAGCGAAAGGCAAAGCTTATAACAATATAGACAGTCTGTCTCTCCTTAGTCCACTACGCTCCCATTAATGAGAAGACTCACTCAATATTGGCATTTGATGCTTTGATTGCAAAAATCTTGAAAATCTCACTGCCTTAACATACAACATTCAGATAAAATGTCCGGATATTTACAGAAACGTTGGGGATATTGTCAGGGAATCTCATTATTTGATCTGGTAACCATAGCTAAGGGCATGTTTGTGGATTAGCGTCTCGATATCAGAGATTGTTGTTGAATAGAAATTGTATTATATAATGGCCTTTATTTCATAAGCTTTAATTTAGATAACGAACACCTGTATTATTGCAATTTTTATAAAATTAATAAAAAAATGAACAAAAATGGTTTTTTTTTGAGGACCAAGCAGTAATGATCTTCGGTAACAAGCATTTTTAATAAATTAAAACAATTCATAAATATCCATTATTTCAAAACTCGCTAAATAAAATATATAAATAAAACAACAAAGTTTAAAAAAAAACATAGGTTATGTTTTCATACAAAATATTAAAAATAAACAGTTTCCGCCATTTTTAAAGCAGTCCGCTGAAAAGTTCAACATCATTTAGCGTAATGACCTTGGAAAAGGCGGATTTAGGCGGGAAATCTTCGGTCTTTGTCTTTTTTTAAATCTAACAAATCACAATGCTTGAAATTTGACATATGTCTTATTACGCTACGCTGCCGCCCAGATTTTTCTTATCGTGTGGACTCACTCTGGAGAGAACGATCATCTTGATGGAAAGTGGGCGTGGTTCTCCCGAAAAAGTATGAAACCGTATTCTGGGTAGTTTTCTCGTTCTCGAGAGAACGATCATTTTGATGGAAAGTGGCCGTGGTTCTCACGAAAAAGTAAGAAACCGTATTTTGAATATGTTTTCGTTCGTTTTCGTGAGAACCACGCCCACTTTCCATCAAGATGATCGTTCTCTCAAGAACGAGAATAGGTACCCTGATCGAAAATGCTCTGCCTCTTTCTAAGCAAGAGCCAAATTGCTTCAATAGGATTCGCTTAAATTTTATGTCTATGCGGGATACCAAAAAAGTTAATCCATACTAACCAGTCATTGGTTAGCAAAAATATATCGAAACCAAACGATCACTATCAGCATGCATCTCAAAAAAGTTCATAACTGTCAGTTACAAAACACACAGGTAAGCTATAAGCCCGGAACAAGACTACTACTTCCTTCGAGCGTACAAAGTCGCGTGCACGTTAGTAAAAATTTATGTTGTGTGTGGCATGCGGCAAAAATTTGCGTGCGTTTGTATACAACGAACAAGTCCACACTCTCATAAATTGTATACACAACGTAAATTTTTACTAATGTAAACGCGACTTAATGTTTCATGCACGTCACATAACAAAGAGAGAGAGAGAGATGACGAATAGGGGATCATGGTATTTTTCTCGCTGAAGGTGGAATACAAAACGAGAAGCGAGATATAGCACGACACCCAGTATTCGCGCTCTCTTTTCCAAGTAATGCGCGCAAAGTATTGTATGTTGCCTCCAATGATAGATTAAATAATGGATGTATTCTTTAGAGTAATTATCAATTGATAAAAGTGAAAAAAGTATAACTGATAACTTCATGTTCTTTTGAATATGCATTTACTTGTCATTGGGTCGAAGTGATCATGATTACTTCAAGTGATAGAAAGTGAAAGTAAAAATGATTCAAAAGAATAGCCCTAAAGTGCTCGAAGGTCATTATTTTTAACAAACCCATATAACTTATCTTACAATTAGCTACATGGGCTATTAAACAGTGACGAGGAAAGGAAGAAGACTCCGGATTTGCATAGGTGGCGTATTATTATATCGGCACAAAAATTCAAAAAATCATTTAAAAATTATTAAGGGGGCATTAGGTCCGCCATTTTTGCCCATTTATCTGTCATTCACAACTAATTCCGTTTTTTTATACTAGATGTCACCCTTATGCAGAATGGGAGAAATAAATTTCTTAGCGTAAAAAATAGTAAATCCTCAATTTAAGAAATCTCCATTGATGAAGGCGGTGTTGTCTCAAAGATTACATCTTACATTACATTACCTAAATTTAATGACTTTTTGGTCACTTTCTAGCACTAAATCTAAGATGTTGCAGAATAAAAAATAAGGAAATATTTAGTGAATAATGTTTAAAATTTTAAGAGTTATTATTGGATTTCGAATTCGACAGATATTATTATCAGCAATCCACGAGTCTCTTTTTTTTTTGAAACATATGGCATCCTGCATTTTATTTAGCAAAAACGGGAATAAAATTATGTTCTGGCGTTTTATATCTCAAGTTCGTGTCTGGCCCCGACTAATCACTTGACCTTGACGGCTTATTTAATTTCAACCTAAGATGTTGTAAATTTTGCCTCGTATAACCTAAAAGTTAGGTTGAAGATTGACATACAAACAAAAACATTGTTTCTAGGAATAACGAATAAATTTTGCGTGATGTGTTCAAGATCGGAACACAAAGCCAGAAAAACAAATATTTTTAAAATTGTAAAAAAGGCTTTAAATAAAACGACGTAAGCATTTCATCGCAGGTGGGGACTCGTGTTTTTTCAAAAATAATAGGTAGATACAATATGGTACATTTTACATTACAAAAAATAGCATGCAAAAATCAGTGTTTGTTTCTATGATAATCCTTATTAATTATTATGTTTTTAACTTTATAAATTCACCAAAATGGTTTTGTACCTGGCTGAAAACATTACAGTGACCATAAGATATTAAACTTTTTGCATTTGCTGCAGATTCAAGAGAAACAAAAAAAAATGGATTTCTTTAATAAGGTATCTACTTATAATAGCATTTATGTCAGGAAATATGTTGAAGAAGAAACCTGGCAATACATTTTATTACAATTTTATATATAAATTCAAATTTGTAGGACAGAGAACCCTCAAAATATTGATTACTATGCAACTGTCATTTTGTAAATACGGATCAAAGAAGTGGATCAACATATTTAAATTTAACATTCAAAGAAAACTTAAATATGGATCAAAGAAATGGATCAACATATTTAAATTTAACATTCAAAGGAAATTTCCTTCTCCAGAGAAAGGTATGTATCTATATCAAAATATAAACTTTTTTTTAAGAGGCCTGTTCATCATATTTTTTTTGGCTGAAATCTACAAATATAACAGAAAATATTTAGAAATGAAATTTTAAGAAATAGTATTACTTTTTTTAAGAGAACTGCATATTTATATAAACTTTCTTTTTTTCAGGAAAATAGCTTTGAAAGAAACAGATGACAAGTCATTCTTTCCACAGTGGAAAACAATAATAATAGCTGGGCCTGATATAGCAATTGTTTTTGAATCTTTAGGCCCTTCAAGATGTAAAAGGGCAAATTCCATTGTAGAAGATATGCCATCAACATACAAAAGTGTAAGCAGAAATTCAGAGGCACACTGTTCAAAACTATAAACACTTAATTATTAGTAAATAATTAATATTAGGTATTATGAAGCATAGCAAATTAAACTACTATCAAATATTTATCAAATTTTGATTTGGGACATCTGCTTTAGTTGTAAAATACTACAGTAACAAATATAGCACCACGTTAAGTTCTTTTCGACTAATTAATGAAGACGAAAGCTGGTTTCCAACAGCATTTTATACAATTAGAAATTGTAGAATATTACACTGCACAGAAATTTACTCATCGATTCCAACAAACCTAGAAAGTCCGATTAAGACTTACAGAGTCTATAAACACAAAAAAACAGAAAGATTTCGAAGGTGTATCACCAAATGATTATTCTTGTGAGCAAGGCATATCCAGAATCTATGTCGGACAAAAAAGTTATAGAACATTTTGAAACAAATAATTTTTTAGTGATCTTATACTAGCTGATAAATGATTCCTGATCAAGGAATTACTTCCTGTAGGCTTCCTTAAATATCCCACTATTTTTATTTTCCACAGAATTTAAAGTGTATGAAACACAAACTATAGCAAGGGTAAAAATACATGTTGAAAGAGCTATTCGTAGAATTTTTGAATATCATTTGTGTTTTAATTTCCAGTATCCTCTAATAAAAGATGGGGAATATTATTGAATAAATAAATGTTTCCAAATTATAAATATTTTTTTGCTGTTTTTTATATTTAGTAAATCATATAATTTTATTTAAGTATTAATAAAAAGAAAATATTTTCGTAGGTGTTGTTTTATTTCTTAAGGTTAGGACATTTTTGTTTAATTTTTGCAGGTAAAAACCAATTTATTTTTTACAATTAAAAAAAAACATGAAATTTGAATACATCCAAAATAACAACGTTTTAATGGCATTCATATAAAACTAAAATATTAACAATAACATCTTTTAAAACAATATGTATTTACTTAAACCTAGCAAATTTTTTGATAAATTACTTAATTTCCTAAAAGTTTTGGTAAATACTGATGAATATAAAAATTCCCTAATATTACTAAACTTTCTTTCCATCAAGTATCATATTCTATCTGTACTGTTACTTCTCTTAATGTTCAGAGACAGAGGTAACACTGCAATTTTTTCAAAAAATTAAGATTTTCACGTATTTGTTCATACTGACATCTAAATTTAATTCTTTTTTAAGAAAATCTATGGCATTTTTATTATAGGTTCTTCTCCACTGAATGGATTTGATACCACAAAGATTGTAGAAACCTAAAATATTATTGGACTGTATTAATAAAGCAAGTGTTAAATGTTAGTAGTATAGAAAACAACAAAAAGGTTTTATGTTTCATAATTTCTAACTAAATACTTATATACCAATAAGATTTTTAAACAGATCATCAGGATATCGATTCCCTAGACAAGCTGATAAAATGGTCACCAAATTGCTCACAGTTAAGTGAACTTTGTTCTTAGGTACCAATTTTCATTACAAATTTGTCTAGTGGCAACTTTTGCAATTTTCTTAATGATATAATTAATGACAAATATTTAATTTTGTCAGATGAGTTGACAAAACCATCAGAGAAAGATTGTCTTCAATAATGGGTAAATTTACATCTTACCCCTGCTGTAGTATCTGTTTGCCACAACTTAATAAATCCTACAGTATTACGCTTAATTTCATTTTTATTTTATTTAGTTCTTCCTGGCTCATTTTCATCTCGATACATTTTTACTGGCATGTTTCCTGTCCAAAGTACCAATATGGTGACATTTTATCTCCCTTGGACAAGCATAAGTTGTAATTTCAACATCTCCAGATCTGTTTAATGAAATCTGTAATAAAAAAATTATAATTCATAATTAAGAACGCTGAACAAAGGTTTATAATTTACCTCAACGCTGTCTGATTTTTTCTTCATACTAGCAAGGGATTTTTTTTCAATAAACATTAAACTGAATTTTCTTATGTGATTGGACTCCAATGCATTTTCGCTTTTTAAATGACTTTATCATCGCTTCCAAATAACTCGTTGATGCTAGAAAGTTTTAACACACAAATAATATAAAAAGAATATCAAATACACAATGTTAACAAAATATCCTCAATGTGGTCAACCTTATAACAAGTAAAATTCTTACCTTTTGACAGTATGTTATGAAAAAATCTCGTGAAATGGAAGAATTCTACAAGTTTTTTAAACTTCAAATAAAGTTTTATTTGTAACAAAATTAACAATAAATAAGAAATTAAAAACCTGAACTAACCTCTTATGATAAGGTTCAGAAAGTTCCTAGCATATTTTTTGACTTTTCCTTTCCGTATCTGTCAAAGACAGTGACATACTTATGCATTACCACAAAGGTAACAAAGATGCAAGATCTGTTTTTATGACATTTTGTTATAATTTATTTTTGTAGAATCCTAATCTAGAGAAATCATTCCCATTTGAAATATTTCCATTCATAATTCGGCAGTGACTGCTGCGCCAACAAGGCCGAACTAAATCAACCTCCGGTATCCCAACAGTAACGTTCTACGCCGATTATTAGTTGGTAGTCGAATGTCTTCTTCTGTTGAGTGCAAATAAAAAAAGAACACCAATGTCAGACTGTTCAGGTCACATCAATTACAGTTTTTGAATAGACCTATGGCGGACCCGGGAATTATGATTTGTTACTTTTTACTAGTTTTTTTTTATATACGTTGACTTTTTTAAAATAAATATCCATTGGTTGTGATTTTTTAGACAGAATAGTGTTTGTAAAAATACAAGGGGAGACTTCAATAAAATTTGTGAAATGTTGGCTAGATTTTAAATGATATTAAAAAAACATGCCTTTTCTGACGGCTAGAAACTTGTGTGTACTCAAATAATAAAAAATGCTATTTTTAAATTTTTTTCTTTGCATATTATGTAACTCTCCCCTTCATTATGCCTTTCCTAAGCATTTGTTGAAAGTTTTAGGTAAGAATCGTTTTTCCTCGTTGAATTTCAACGTATTAAAAATGACGATTTTTAGGTCAAAATAATAGGTTATTTTGACGCAAATGACCTTGAAAAATGCCGCCTTAAACACAAATGAGATGAAATATCATTAAGTTTTTAAAATTGCATTCCTTTTTGATTTGTAGGAAATCTAAAATGAACAGAACATATTTTAATAATACGAATGTAATAAAATTAACTGAACTAAACTATCGACTATTCATCAAAACATGAAGAATGTCATTGAAAAAATTTTTTAAATGGGTTTTCCCTTATTATGCCAAAAATATTGAATAAATCATATTGAATTTCTAATGATATTTTGCTATAAAATAATGCTTACCAAATAGCAGCATAAAGCGGACTAATTAAAATAAAGAATAGTTGTCTTGAATAAATGAATTATTTAGATAATGACCTGTAAAATTTTATTCTGGGCTCCTTTTGGTCACAAAGACTCTTACAGGTATACGCCGCACAAATAACCATTGTGTTAAATTTACAAGTATAGTTTTTAATTGAGTTTTAAGCAGATAAAACCTCAAAAACCCTACCGCACAAAAATATTTTTAAGCTATGAAAATGTAAAGAGATTCTCTGTATACCTCCAGACAAAATATCTTATAGGTTGAAGTGTTGTAGTGGAGCAAGACAATCTGCGATGCCCCCACACAAAAACAAACATAATAACCAAAATAAAAATTATAAATTCGAGCCCCATCAAATTATATAGCTTTGGATTATGTTTAATCAAAGAATTGAATTTTTATGTTAAAAATTCTAGAAGAAATTAGACAAAAAGAATTAGGAAATATTAGGTAAAAATTTTTACTCATAGAAAACAATTTATTAAATAAATCAATAGTGTAAAACAAAAATAACATTAATAAAGTTATCTTTATAAGTGTAAAAAAATGGATAGCATAGAAAACTCCTTTCAACTTATTTTAAGTAAAAAAAATTCAACATCTTTCAAACACTTTATACAAATTTGGTAAATTAGCTATTTCCAAAATAGCCGCATTTTCTGTAAAACATTTCGGAGGAATAAAATACTCTTTTATAGCTGGATACAATAAGTATTCTGTCACCCACTTCCAGGATTTACCATTTTCATCTGTTTCTTCAGATACGTTAGAGTAAAACATGGCCGTTTCTCGCGAAAAGGTATCAAAGCACTCCTTTTCTGTTTCCCAATTAACTTCTGTCGCTAGTCGTATAAGATAAAGAGGTAAACTCAAAGGATCTGGTATGTAGTTTTCTAAAAACAATGTTCCATTATTTATTCTTCCATCATTCTCTATGTAATTTTTACAAAATCCTAATTTATTACTACAGTAATGTAGAAATTTTACAAATATCAACTACCGTACAGTTTTTTTTACAGAAAAAATTTCTTACCTAAAATAATAGGCAAACTCTTTAATTTTCCCTCTTCATCTATGTCCATGGAAAAGTATTCATTAAGCATCAAAGCTTTGTCTATTAAAATTTCGCTGATTTTTGCCGCCAACTCTTCTTTAGGTCCATCCTCTTCTGTCCAACCTGTTTCCGGTAAATCAAGTCCGAGTAATGCCAAGTCTTTAATAGGCATGGGTTCGGCAAATCTAAAATTTTATTGTTTTTTAATACAAAACCGCACAAACCAACCATTAAAGGGGCCACCCAAAACTTGAATTATTTAACCAAAATAACGATAAAATACAAAAAATCCATTTTCTTTAATGTAACCTAATAAAATTCATATAAAAATTCTTTTTATGCGTATACATATAAAATAAATACTGATAATGGCCAATAAAAGCCACGAGTAGAAAGTGATCCCAACAATGTGAAACAGCAATATTAAAATCGCATAAGATATGTATACATCTAAAAATCAAATTCACCATGGAGACAGAACAGGAAAGAAAACTACCGTTTCTAGATATCCTACTGAAAAGAAAAGAGGATGGCTTGCTTTCGCACACCGTCAACAGAAAGCCCACTCACACCAATATATACCTCAACGCCGATGCACATCACCACCCCTCCCAATTCTTTGCAGTAATGAAATCCCTTGCATATCAAGAAAATTACCACAAAGAAATGAACATACTGCAAGACGCCCTAACAAAAAACGGTTATAAAAAAGAACATATATACAAGGCTCTAAAAAACAAATACTTGGCCTCAAAAAATCGCGAAAACCAAGAGAATAGCTCCAAAGCTTTGTTCCTTATGTAAGAGGCACCACAGACAAGATCGCAAAAATTCTCAGAAGATACATAACATTGAAATCATTTTCACCCAAACCGTAAAGTACAAGATCTCTTGCCAAAACCTTAAGAAAGAATCCCTCTAGAAAACCAGGGAGTGTACGAAATTCCATGCGGAAAATGCAGCTCATCTTACATAGGCCAAACCAACCGTAAAATAAGCGCCAGAAAAGACGAACATATAAACGCTGTTAAACAAAAAACGACTTCTTCTGCTCTGGCCAAACACTGGTTAAACACAGGACATAAGATAAATTTCTCAGGAACAAAAATGCTATAGAAATGTGAAAACCTGTCCACAAGAGTTATAAGGGAAGCCATTGAATGGCAGAGGCGCAACAACTTAAATAGCAAAGATGATAGCTAGCGAGTGCCTAATACTTGGAAAAATCTGCTCACAAAACATCGGCCAGTGCCACTTGGTGGCGAGGCAGATTGCGGCTCGGCGGTGCAACCCCAAACACTGGCCACAGGGCTGATGACGCGCAGCAGGTCTCGTAACCTGATTGGCCAGAACCATTCCGAAAACGAACGCATCCGACGTACACACGGGACCGACAGCACCTGAGTCGCAGGCGTCAGTAGTGAGCTTTGAAAATGGTGAATGAGATTTCACCGAAAATTCAGCTGCCTTAAAGTCCTGAGAGGGACTCAGCACATACACGGGATGCCCGAAAACCTTCGATCACACATCACACCCGTGAGAATATCCGACATAACATATATATATATAT
This sequence comes from Diaprepes abbreviatus, assembly GCA_034092305.1. NCBI lineage: Eukaryota > Metazoa > Arthropoda > Insecta > Coleoptera > Curculionidae > Diaprepes > Diaprepes abbreviatus. The sequence continues at coordinate 234,375 of JASJET010000135.1, forward strand.
ATATATATATATATATATATATATATATATATATATATATATATATATATATAAAGTTGAGATCAAAGATTGTTCATCTTGCTCAGTATCTATTTTATATGTATACGTTTTTATGTTATAAAGTCTTGTTACCACTCCTTACTCTCTCTTAAATACATACAAAAACAATTAATAAAAAATTTCACGCTAAAATTAACTATTTTAATGTGCCTTTTCAAATTGTATTAAAATTTGATAGGTCTTACAAAACCTGCTTAACTTTGTAGGGGTAACCAAAAGAAAAATGATTTATTAACTAATGACGTAGTCTTTTTTATTAATCGTACTATCCAAAACCCATAAAAAAGAAATAATAGGTTTTGAAGACTCCTTCGGCAAATCAGAAAAAAAATGAACTAACCTGTAATAATCAAAATTTTGAAAATTATATAATATAAGCTGATAAAACAACTCCTCCAAAATAATTTTTGTGTTGCATAGTAATAGTTGTGTACCATACTGTATAAGAGCCTGCTTGGAACTTATGGGCCCAACAAAAACGTGCTGAGCAAAGGTCTCTCTAAGAGTCCGGTGACAATTTTGTTCTATTAATTTCCTTAACTGCAAAATACTTGTTAATTTTGTTTCTACCCTAAAAATGATTAAAAAAGTTAGTTACGTAAAATAATATATTTTTTCACTACGAAGAGAAACCTATTTTACATCAGTCGATTTCTCGACAGATCTGTCTGACAATCTACAAATAGTTAAATAATTGCTGCATGTATGTATATACACATTGTTTTCAGCAATTATTAAATTTACCTAACTCAAAACATGGCATTTTTCTATGAGTTAGGCAACTTTGTATAGAATATACACACGTGGAAGTACTATACCTAGTAATTTTTTTAATCAAATGTTTACTTAAAGGTTTTTCACATTTTTTTGCTTCCTGAGATGAGAAAATGTCTTTTATTGTCTGGCCTTGATGTTCTCCTTCAGGTTCAATATTATCTTTACAAATTTCGCCAACTGCCGCTTCTGTAATATTTTCTGTTTCCAAATTTAAATCGCCATCACACATTTTTCTTTTTTTAGGGGGAGATTCTACATTATCACCCATCATCTGATCCGTATTTGGAGAATTTTTTCTACTTTCTTTATCTGAAAAGAAAAAGACATGCAGCGATTCCTTTAGAGCAGAGAATAAATCGAGTAAGGCTCATATTTTTTATTGACATTTTAAATGAAAGTATCTTTTTTAGTTTTAATCCACTTTTAGAAAACCGTTTCTGTTTCATGGGAAATTTAGTTAGATCTCTATTCTAAATAACAAATGTACTGTACAGGGTTGTTATATTCAAAAGAGTGAAAGAACTCGTCGATTTAACAAAAATTACCTTAATCATGTGATAAAGGAAGTTCGAAATTTTCCTAAATCATTAAATTATTATTGTATGCGGACCCAAAGTCAATGAAATTATTATTTTATTGTAATGCTTTGAACTAGTTAATAATTTGATGTGTATATAAATACAAAAAAAAGTGTGTTTTTGCTTCACTTTAATCTTTTACGCTATTTATTTATTTTTTATAAAAGGTATATAAACCATAATGACTCAGACCTATCACTAATGGCATATCTAACTTTATTCAGTATATAACTTATAATTTTGCAAAAAATTACATCCTCCAAACTTGAAAAGAACAGTGTAACATATGTATGTAATTTTAAGGATATATAAATAATGTTGACTCGGGAAATTTTCGTAATTTTTATTTTAATTTACTTAATTCAGAAGTTAAAGGGTTCCAAAAATTAGTTTTCTTTTTAAATCGTTTTCAAAAGATGCTCATGCTTAATGGGCTATAAATTTTAAAACAAATACGTAAAAGTTTGCGTTTACTCGAAGAATAAAGGGTGATAGAAAAAATTCACATACGAAATAAGACTTTTCTCTCTTCTATGCATTAACAAATCCGAAAAATATTTTCAATTGCAATTACAATAAGTGACATAGGCAATTCAAATAATGAAATTACATTATAATTATGTTTCATGAGATTTATGTAGCTGCAAGTTTCCAATGAAAATTGCAGTTGTAGATCAAGTTTTTTAGTGAAAATTCTTATATATATATATATATATATATATATATATATATATATATATATATATATATATATATATACATATATATAGAGAACATAAAACTAAAGTTAAATACCATCTTGAATACTACCATTTTCTGCCATAGTTTTTTCCAAACATTTATTTTCAAAATCCTCCTGATCTTTTAGAAATTGTTCATGATGCTTTTGATATTCCTCTTCAGTAAGAGACACATCTAAATTAGGTTTTTCCTTATTATTTTCATGATTAGTACAAATCTTATCTCTTTCCTTTCCTATGTTGAAAAATTTGTCCAATTTTTGTGCATTAGAATCTGTTCTTACCTAAAAATATTAAGTTGCACGTCTTGTCATATTGGAGAATTCTGTAGTTAATCGCCTACAAATACCTACTAAGTATGTTGTTTATTCTCTTTCATTCTGGATATTTAAAGAAAAATTAAACATTATTGAAATAATTTTAGAATTAATCAAAAAATATTAGAGAATAATTTTTGTTACTTAAACATATGGAAAAAGAAATACAAACCACATATTTTGGAGAGTCTCCAGATTTTTTACTAATATCCCTTAATGTTTCCTTTGTCTCAAATTGCAAATTTGGCAATTTAGCCTAAAAAAATCAATAACATCTAAAATTTAAAAGAAACAAAAATATATCAAAATATTAATATAAGAAATTGTAAATCCACAATATATACCTGGGTATAGAACACTCTAGAATTATTTGACCCTAATAATTTTTGCTCCAAAGCAGTTGTTATACTTTCAATAATTTGAGTTTCATTTAAAAAGTGAACTTCGTGTTTTGTAGGGTGTACATTAACATCAATATTATTTGGATTTAATTCCAAACTTAAATAAACAAAGGGATGACTATTTTTGGGAAGATATGTTTGATACACTATGTCGATACATTTCTTCAAACCTAAAATTAACCCAATATAGATTATTAAGGGATATACAAATTTGCAAAATGAATATACAATCTCGCTAGTATGTACAACTTATATTTATTTTATTTTATGTTGATTAATTTAAAGTATATTCCCCTAAATGGAGGAATTCTCTTGGCACTCTATATGGATTCCATTGAAGTGTATATTTTATGTTTCTACCCAAAAACCCTATGCATAAAGGACATATAAATCAGTTATTAAACATAAGCCTAGACTCAGTATTATTACTTTTGAGTCGTTTATTTTCTAAAAAATATAAAACCAGACAATTTATGTGAAACAATATTTAAACAGTTATGTTCCATTTTTTAAGAGGAATAAATTTTCCCATCATAAGGAAACAAAAAAATATTTAAATAAAATTGCTACAATGCAATATAATTATTTGTTTATATTTGCAAAGCGTTCGCCTTTTGGCTATATTTTTAGCTATTCGACAAAAGCAAAAAATAAGTAAAATGTGAGAAATGGATAGAAGAGCGAGTAGGGTTTTTTTCATAGTCTCAGATGAAAACTTTTATTTATAGAAGACGTAGAATAGTTTAACTTTTTGTATAAAAATTCTTAGATATAAGATGTTCCGGCCAAATCCAGCATTAAATATCTAACATACGGATGATTAATGATTCTACAGATGAAAAATTAAAATTTTCGGGAACGGAACCACCCTGTGGGAGCGTCGATGTATCGTGCAATCACATTAGATTGATGTAACGAACATGGGGTGGTACTAACGAGTGAGCAGTGGTTCTGAGGGTTGTAAAGTTTGGTGATAGCTTCAAAAAGGAAGTATCAGCGGTTATGGTTTGAAATTCGTTAGGGGCGGTACGTTTTGAACGTTCTACGCGTATTAGCAGTTTGATTAGGAAGGTTTTAATTCCTGATCTTTCATATATCGTCGAAAAAGTTAAGGGGAAGGGCGACTTTAGTACTGTTTTGATTTTTTCCTTTGTAAATGGCTGGTCCGTCAATTTATTTATTATTTATGTTTTGTCTAAACAATTTTAATAACTGTTTTTCATGTTTTTATTTTTGTCCTGACTAATCCTTTATAAAACCATATATAATATTTATTATTATCAAAATTGGGTTTCTTACACTGGGATTAAAATAACGGTCGACAAGAGCCTTTGTTTTAGTAACTTTGGAATTGGTTTACAAAGTTAATTTTAAATCTCTCATTGTAAATAATTTCGTTTTTATACATTAAAGTGTTTTGATCAATTTATTTGTGTGATTTAATAAAAACCTTTACAGTTAGAGAGCAATTTTTTCTGAATTTCAAAGTTGTGTTTATAGTATTAGGAAGCTCCAATAACACAGTTGTTTAGCATTAAAACTGCAAGAGCCTAAGAAAATCAACTAGACTTTCATAGTGCCATTGTTACAGTGGGTTTTAGTTATAGATTCATAGAATAACTACTAACTAATAAAGGACAGCAGTAAATCGTGGAAGAAACCGCCATAAGCTAAATAATAAATATTCCATTTGCAGGATTCCACAATTTAATTCTGTCACAAGTAAAACAGAGAGATATTTTTACAAGTTCTTTACTTTTCTAGGCTTTTCTTTAACCTATTTTCTAATAACTATCAAAAATCTAATTTTATAAATTAATACTAAGCATGAAAGACAACTTTTAGACTTACTTTGACAATCAACCAATCTGTGATTTATAAAAAGTAAAAACTGAAACTTTTTAGTGGAATAGTTGACATTAGTCATATATCCTTTGACTTTAAATTGCAGATCATCGTTTTCCAATTGAAATTCAATTAATTCTCTAAAAATTAAAAAGTGTACTTCTAAAATCATTTTATTCAAAACTCAAAACAAAAAAAAGGTTTATTATCCTTTTATTTTTTCTCTTAAGTTTAAAAATCACTAATAGAGTTTTAAATTTTGTTAAAATAAAATATAATTTAGCCAAAATCTTTAATATGTCAAAGATTACTTTACATTCCGGATGCGACAGCAGGCGTTACCGCCAAAACCAACTTTTGTGATATTGCTTGCTTCACCTCGCATTAGGATTTTATATTATATTAAAAAAGAAAAAAAGGAAGTTATTAACACACATTTGGGCTTTTATTTTAAATTTTTGTTAATGGAGAACTATATCTTTTATTTTTTTTAAATTTTAATTATTATTATCAGTGTTATCACGGTATCCTTTCTAATTCTCAAGATTCTCTCAGGGTAATATAGCAGGTCCTGAGAAAAGCAAGGTCATAAAAACTAGACCCTTCCACTTCGAAAGTACCTCCCCAAGCTGAGGCATCTGTAAGATGATAATATCTGTGATATGATATTCATTAATTTGCAAGTTATTAAAAAATTTTAATTACATCTAAATTTTCTGAAAACTGACCTTGCAATGCTGCTTCCATAAATGAGTCTAATATTTTCAACATGACTTGAGTTCACAGGAGTTCTTATATCATTATTTCCACCATGTTTTTTTAAAGCAAAACCTATAAAAAGTATTAAGTTTACTTTATAACACAATTATTATTACAGGTACTTACAGTTCTCAAAAAATCAAACAATATACAAAATTATATTCAAGAGATATGTTTCAAAATTTTGACTTTAGTTCATTGTGTACAATTTCTAAAATTTGGTATACATAATTTATAGATAAAAAAAAATTATGTTAATTTCTTACCAACTGAGGCATTATGTATAGAATATTTGCTGACAACATCTGAAATTTTTTGATATTCCTCTGCTGGTGATCTCAATGCTTTCTTTCTAACGCTCATGTTGTAAAAAAGATCTTCCACTATTATAATAGTTCCTTGATTGCCCGCCAGAGGCTTTGGAGGAGCTTTCAATTTACTATCGCAGAAATCAGCTCTGAAATAGTTAAGATCAAATATATATATATATATATATATATATATATATATATATATATATATATATATATATATATATATATATATATATATATATATATAGTCTTATTAAAAAGTATTTAAATTAATCAATTTCCAAAAAATAGGATACTAGAAGCAAATATACTTACTGATAGGCACACATATCCTTTTTTGTTTTAGAAATAATTGACAAATGTGCTACATGTGAAATACTAGCCAATGCTTCACCTCGAAAACCATAAGTCGATATTTTCTGCAGATCTTCAAATTCTCTTAATTTTGAAGTAGTAAATCTTTCACAAACAATTTCAAAATCCTCTCTGCGGATTCCAGTGCCATTATCTTGGATCTTCAAAAATAAAAAAAAAACTCATCACAAAAATAAGGTGTAACTTAAATTTTGCAACTTTTTCTACTTGAAAAATATTAACACTTCCATTAAAAAAGATCTTTAATAAGAATGTAATAATGAGAATTTGTTTGACAGTTGTACAAATTAACTTGTACCCTAAATACACCCAATAAACGGACTACAGTGCTTGCATAAAATGCTTGTTCATAGCTTAACAATAATAAAATGACTTACTTGAAGTAATTTAAGGCCCCCATGTTTAACGGTTATCTGTATATTGGTAGACTTAGCATCCAAACTATTTTCAATAAGTTCCTTTAAAGCATTGGCAGGTCTTTGTATAATTTCTCCAGCTGCAATTTTATTTATTACTTCTTGTTCTAGTTTTTTGATAGGTTTCGGTTCTGCCATTATTTTTTAATAAATTTATTAAAAGGTACTTTTCCCGTGGTTTAAATCAACCTAGTTTCTGTTGTTTTAAAAAAGAACTGGGATACAACATAACCTTAATCAACGCTAGATTAAATTATAGACATAAAAGTAAGGATATAGACACGAACTTGAGATATCAAACTGGACTGCTCATGAAAATAATTTTTGACCCCCCCTTATTGGTCGCCATTGGTGCAATGATTTGTATGGCAACATTGAATTCCCTAATAGTTTCTTACATTGGCGTGAATGAATGTCAATTCTATTATTCTAACTAACAGGTTTAGACAATAACTATCTCTTTCTGTACTATATCTAAAACAATAAATCGCTCTTCCTTGTTTTACTTGACAGGTTAATCGAGTATATTAAATAAAAAAGACCAGAGCTCCGATTCTGTAAGCATATTTTTTTGACATTCTCTCTCCTTATCTCTTTTAGGACAGTGATATACTTATGTGTTAATACAGAGTGAACAAAGATAGAAAATCCTTATTATGACATCGTCTTTCCCTTTACTCTTATAGAATCGCAACCCAGGATAATTGTTTCTGTAAAACAATATTTAACTTGAATTTCTACTTTTAGTTTTCTCAAAATTATAATTTTTCTGTTTAAAGCAACTCCAATAAAGCAAATTTTTTTATCTTCTTTGGAACAGCGTAAATATGTAACAATTTTATTATTTTTAGATAACAAGCATGAAATGTCAGTTGTTATAAATAAATGAAAATGCTTTTTCTATGACTGTTTACATATTTTATTTTTTACGATAAAACTGTTATTTAGTAAAACAGCTAAAATGTGAAATATGCACCAAAAACAAATCGAGACTAATTTTTTTTTGAAATATCTGTTTTAGAAACATCCTTATTCGGAAGTAGAGTATAAGAAGTTAACGAAAACCAGTATTAAGCCATTTATTTTTAAAAATTTTATATCATGAATTAATATAGTATATTGTTTAATGTAAGGTATCGAAATGTCCACATAATCTATTGCAAAGTAAGATAGTTTCATCATTTAAAAATAGCTTCGATTAGGTCTTTGTTAAAATTATTTTCTTCTCGATGCTTTTAGGGAACTGATATGTTAGGTATTTATATAGAATTAACAACATTCATAATAATGTTGACATTTCCTTCATAAAAACGGAGCTTTAATTTAAATGAAGTAAAGTAATATTATGTACTAAACCCTTTTTATATAAAAAAAATTAAACTCTAAAGGGGATAGTGTTAAAGCAGTTTATATTTAATTGTAAACAAAACAATATTTATTAAGACACTTTAAATATAAAGAAGCTTGTAAATACAAGAGAATTCTTACATTAATACAATCATTTTTAATCTAAATATATACATAAAGATTTACTAGCAACTTTTAATTTTTACACTAGGTCAAACTTTCAATTTACTTAACTATTTAAGGATCTGGAATTGGCCTTTTCTAGAGTTGAATTTTTGAAATGGTAATCAATCGCAGCTTCTCACTACTTTGACAAAGGGTTTTCATGACACAAATTTCCTATCTGAGCTAAAATCAAGAATTTTTGTTTTATTAATTAATAACATATTCAAACAAAATGTTATTACTTTATTTTTAGACAAAATAAATACATAAAAGTAAAATTTATGTAATTTCCAAACATCCTTAACAATATTGAAAAATTTCATATTATATGCAATCATTTATTTCTATTTTAATATGGCATATTGGTTTTTAAACGTATAATCATTTAAAATTTTAATACCATACCAGTTTCGATATTCAGCTTTATATGTCAGTGGAACATTAACTTTATGGTAAAACGATATTGTTGTTGGTTAATGCACACCTAATTCAGGACTTTTTTTGTAGAGCCAGTGTATGTTATTAAGTCCAAGTTTACTTGCTTCAAGATGTTTACATCGTAGTTTTTTTCAGGCAGTTTATTTGTAAGAAGCACAACACAAACTTTTTGCACATCTTATTGTATAAAACAATTTCCAGAAAAATGCTCTGAACAGAGTTACTTATCCGATATATAAAAGAATCATGATCATGACCAATTTGCTTCAGCTCTTGAATTTGAAGATTCTTTTCTCTTAGAAAACTAAAATATTGATAGCATTTAATAATTATCATATATCATATCCATAAGATTAAACTTGTTACCCTTAGATTTACAATTTGATTCTAAGGTAAAATTTTATATAATTATTATTGAATGCTTTATAACTTACCAAATAAATAAATTCCAATTTACCAGATGAGGTATTTGCACGTTTTACGATGAAGAATCACATTTTTTAAAATACAAAAAAAAAACCTTAAAGTTCACATTCCTGTTTGAAATTTTCAGTAAAACGTTACATAAAATGTGAAAAAATCCATAAAACAGCAAAATCAAAAATAAATTTTTGTTAAAATGAAAAGTATTCAGTCAATGTCAAAATACATTTTCACCAATATCATAAAAACTTAGGGAATTCATTGTTGCCAAAGCAATTATTTGCACCAAATGGCACGGAGCATGGTGGGGTCATTTTTTTTATAAGGGAGATATGGAACACGAGCAGTCCAGTTTTATATCTCAAGTTCGTGGATATAGACCTTAAGTTAAATAATATAGGGAATATAGACCATAGTTTAGATAATGTTTATAGATTGCGTATCCTACACGCTCCCGCTTAGAAAGAGAAAAAGCATTTTTGATAAGTAGTATCTCTCTTTCTAATGGCGGTCAGGCTAGATGGTATCCAAAAACGTTTGGTGTTCTTCTATTGGATCCGCAGTTTATATATTTATCTTTATGTCTATGAGTTAAATAAACGTTCTCAAAACCATAAATTTAGAAAATACCAGATTGCGCATCCCCCATGCGGGCCGTTACACTGTGTGAAAGAGAAAGAAGAATAAAAGCAATAATCTCCTATCTTTCTAATGGGTGGAACATAGAATTAGATATAGAATATTCTTAGCGATTGGGGTCACGTGGTTCTATGCGACGCCAATTAGAAAAGAAGAATAATGCATTCACCTTAGCACAGCATGTAATGCACACGACAAAGAGAAAAAGAAGGTGAATATTAGGTCATGCTATCTCTCTCCCTCCGAAGCGTGATTGACTGGTGTTTTTTTCGAACTTATGGGGAAGAGAGAGAGAGAGAGAAATATCATGAGCCTATATTTGCCCTTTCTCGCGGTTTGCCGGTAAAAGTTTAATAAGATAATTTTTTTATCTTTCTTTCTCCAATATGTTGTGCTATGCATACCGACAAACGTAATTTGGAGGTTATTACCCTGCAACTGAACACTCTAACTGCTTTATTCAGATTTGCTCGGAGCTACTCAGGGTTTGATGCACCCGAGTTTAATCGAGAGCAATATATACTTTTATATCTATGGTACACACACGGATTTCTGAACTAAATGGATGACAGGTGGTAATGGAGCTGTCAACGGAAAAATGTCCGGAGTATGCTCGGCGCCATTTTGGGTAAGAGTGACGTTTTGGCACGTCAAATTAACCGTCAAAAGTCAAAAATAGTGTCATTGTTGTTATTATTGTGAAATAATCTTTGTTTTTCCTTGGATTAAATTTATTTTAAATAACTTAATAACCAAGTAATATGCACCAAGCCATCAGTCAAATATTTAGGTGTAAATATAGACCACAAAATTATCTTAAATTGGCACTTTAGAACTGTTAAACAAAAAATGTATACAAAGGGTCAAATACCTTAGGAGTCTAATACACAAAAAAAAAAAGGAATCTGAAGAAAAACAACTCATATATACAAAGCAATATACTGACTTTAATAGGAATACATACCTCCTATATACAGTAATTGCAGGAAGCCAGCACTCGTAAAACTTGAAACGGTAGAAACCTCTGCTCTATGTAGTATTACTCAAATCCATCGTCCTAGCTATCCACCAATCAATTATTGTATGAATTCACTTAACATCTAGCCGATTATTGTAAGACTTTCTGTCCTGACAAGTAAGTTTGAAAGAAAACATGAAACTTGACCGGTGATAGAGGAACTGAGTACGTGCAGGGGCCGGAACCATAGGCCAGCCCGAAGACCCCCATTAATGATACTATTCAACCCTTAATATACTTTTTTATTATTTTGTGAAGATTTGTAGGGGCTTGAAGACCAAACGTACTATAAATAAGCTTTTTATTCTGAAGGACCTCGTTTGTTGGCTTGTATGGTTCAAATTTATATGTCCTAATAAATTATAATCAATAATATTTATTTAATTGTAGTGTAGTATAGTGTTTAACACAGCCTAAGGAAGTAAAATGTTGTATTTAACATTATTTGAATATAAAATTGAATGTTACTTATTTTAATAAAAGTTTTAAATATCTTACAAATTGTTACTTCTCAATTTTTTTTATAAGTTGTGTTGATGAAAACAATTATGTTACACTTAACTGTTTAAAGTAAGTTATGGACATACGGACACAGGTGTTTATATTAAATCCATAATTAGAACTAGTCGTAGGAAAACAATTTTTAAGCAGCACGCTCATACTATTGAGATATGAACAAAATTTAGTGTAATAATTTTGTATGTCTATAATCTCAAATTTACTTGAAATTTGCGAAACATTCAACTTTCTAAGGAAATTTTAATTAGAAAATACTGAAAATAACGGGGTACTACCTAATTAATATTTCAACTGTTTTTTCAAAAAATAAAACGTTTTGAAGAAACGGTTCGTCAACATATTGCTTTTTTAAGGACTAGTTATTTTTAACAACCAAAAATATAATAAAAATTATTAATTTATTTTTACGACCGACCAATAGTATGACAAATATCCACACATAACAATCAATTGACACCAATTGGATTAGTTGAGTAAGGTTATAACGTAATACTGTCATTTTATCTCTTTCTACCATTCGTTTCGTTCAATTACTTATGTCGCTGAAATTTCGGAAAGGAATGCAAATTGTTTCAAACCTTGTCAGTGGGAGGTAAACGATTACGTTTAGTCGTTATAATTTTTCAGTGGCGACAGCGTATTCATTGTTATTATAACTTCACCTTACCCAAAATGGCGCATAGCATGGTCCGGACATTTTCTGTGTATTTGACGATCAGTACATATATATACGTGCGTGGGTACACATGGACTAAACCACAAATTCAAAAACAAATTTGTCCTTAAAATAATGGGTTCTTTGTCTTTTTCAATTATCTAAACAAAGGCAGCTAATGATTCAAAAATAAATTTGCCAATAAATAGAATGAGCTTTCAATCTGTCAATTTAATCATGGCAGTTTATCAATTTTTTCGAGATGTTAAGAAAAGTTATCGGGAATAACATTATGAAATTTTATCTTTTTCTGCTATTATCATAATAAAAAACCTTGTTAATGATAAGATAAAATAAAATTATAATTTCTTTAGTGAATTATTGGCGTAAATAGCAACGCGTAAAAATGTCTGAAAATGTTGAGGTTTCAGAGGCAAATTTTCAAGATTTGAAAAATCGGATGAAACTAATTTCCGAAGCTGATCCTTCCCAATATCATAATGACTTCTCTTTAAGAAGGTATTTAAGAGCCTTTAAAACAACCGACAACGCTTTTCAAGCCATCTTAAAGACCAATAAGTGGAGAAAGGAGTATGGTGTTGCCGAATTAACTGCAGACCACCCATCAGTAAAAAAGCATTTGGAAGCAAACAAATCAAGAGTTTTGAAACATCGTGACATGTATGGTCGACCAGTGATTTATATTCCTGCCAAAAATCATAATGCCAATGACCGGGATATTGATGAATTAACCCAGTTTATTGTTTACTGTCTTGAAGATGCTTGTAAGAAATGCTTTGAAGAGGTAATAGATAATTTGTGTATAGTTTTCGACCTTAAAGACTTTGGCCTAAATTGTATGGATTATCAGTTGATTAAAAATTTGATTTGGCTTTTAAGTAGGCACTATCCAGAAAGATTAGGAGTCTGCCTTGTTATCAATGCACCGACAATATTTTCTGGCTGTTGGGCCATCATAAAAGGTTGGTTGGATGAGAAGACTGCTGGAAAAGTAACATTTGTCAATTCTGAAACTGAACTGTGCACCTACTTGATACCTGATATCTTGCCCACTGATATATAATTATTTATTTCAATAAGATTAAATGTAAAAAAAATATTAATTTTTATATTAACTTGACATGCAATATAACAAGTGTTTTACGTACCTAAAATCTGAAGGGTCCTTTTTTTATTAAATGAAGAGTATATGTAGCTGCAGATCGGGGGATATTTTAGTTTCAGTACTTTGGAATAGAATATATTAAGGTACTAGTACATATCATAATTGGAAGATCTTAATTTTAATCATTGGTATGGTTTTAAAATGTATTTGGTATTAGTTAATACCCTATGCATCAAAACAATAATATTCTGCAAAATTGCAGAAAAAAATCCATCAAAATTTTATTAAAAATTTATAATGTAAAAGCCTATTTAGGTAATTAATATAATTTAATCTTTTACAACTTAAGGAAAAAAATAGAGGTCATATTCATTTAAATTATTATGATTAAAAAATAATTTGAAAACTCAGTGTAACTGATTATTTACAGTACAAATGACCCAATCCTATAATTATAGATACATTATAAAGGATAGTAAAACAAAACTATGAACTGGCCAGCAAGTCACTATTTGGATTATAATGTTTATAGATTACCCTGTAGTGTTTATCCTTTTAAAATTATTATCATCATTATAGTGCTTAACTCTTGTTTTTTTTTCTATATATTTTATACAGTTTATTGTTATGTAACCGGCCCTGGCGAATATATTTGTTTTTTTTTGTTTACGAAAGCTGGCTAAATTAGTGCTAAATAATTTTTCTCTATACCTACCTGTACCTGTGATACCTAGGTATTTTTAAAAATGTAAAATAGAGCATAGTAATTATTTATTTTTATTTATACAGTAATATTTATAAGGGGTGTAAAATAAAAAGTTCACAGTGCCAATGCAAGAAAATTCTTTCGGTAATTTTATTATTATTTTTTTGTAAATTATTTATTGAAAATAACTTTTTTTGCTAAAATATGTAGTAATACTACAGCTTTTTGTTTTATTCCCTTATTCATTTTTATAGAGTTCGAAATATATATTTTTTTTTAAGTTGCAACATTTATGTGACATTTTGTTTTCTATTTTTACAGATTTTTTTTGTTTATAGTATTACTTTATTAAAATTCTGCTAGTACTAGACAGAACCACAAGTTATTTGTACCATTTCTATATGAGCTAATAACTGCTCTGTTCATATTTTATTAAATTTAAATTAACAGAATATTTTTGGTTTTGTTTGACCCATTTGGTTTTACCCTCCTAGCAGAATTATTAGTATATTGCAAAAAAAAATTATAACAAGTATATTTTTTGTTCGTTTTTTAAAATATATTTTAATGCAGAGATTTAAAATTGGTTTTCTAATATTCGTTGATCAATAATATTAACAAATGTATTTAAACAAAATTTGATGTCATCATATAATATGTAATAAAGAGTGTTAAAAATAAAGCAGAATTGATTTTTTTTTTGGTTTTACTGCAAAGTATTTTATCTAAAAAGGAATGTAAAGAAATATGCACTTTGTATGGTTAAATAACATATTTATTAAATATATCATTTAAAATATTTCTCATTTAAAAATATAATAAATAATTCACATTCAGTTTGATAACACTAATTTCTTTTTGAATACCACATTAGCAAATATTTCAATTATTGAATTATTAACAATGTATTGATAACTTGGGATAAGAAACCTTATCAGTAAAAATGTTATTTGAATTTGGATATATTGCTAAATACATCATCTTTCATTTTCACATAATACATGTCATCAAAATTTACAAGTGATGTCAGAAAAGTAATTTCTATTGTAATAAAATTTTTATCAGAAAATTGAACTGACTTCTGAAAATGAAATTTTTGAAGTTGACTTCAAATTAATACCTGACAAAATGTGATTCATATTATAAGATTGAAAAATACTCTATACATAAAGGTTTTCTTATTATAGCTTGTATGTATCTCATGTTGGTAGTTATTTGTTTCAGTTAGTAATAATTTGGAGCCGACTTAAAAAGTTTCAATTTTATATAAAAATTTATATTGTTATTTTTCGCTTTTTAGCACATTTTTTGAAGTCGGTTCAGTTTTTTTCTAACAATTTTAATTTTCAATTTTAGTTTTGAAGTTATTATGATGTCCCGAAGTTCTTTGATCTAAATACTAAGTGAGATGTATAATGTACCTCACAATGTTTCCAAGGTCGCTCAGAAAGTACCCATTGTATTTAAAGTTGTATATCACTAAACTGAATGACAAAAATCTTTTGATTTTGAGAATTCTCCAAATACCAGTTTTGAATTGTTCCAAACAGATATTTACACTGCCATAATAAATACGCTATGTAGGATCTGTAATACATAGCCCAAGAACCTCCAAATATCAATTTGGGACAAAATTGGAGACCTGTAAAATTTGTAGTGCCCCATATATAAATTGTAAAACTGAAAGCTCCCTAATACCAATTTAAAAAAATGTGAATAATGTAAAAGTTTCATCCCATCATTTTGGATCCGCCATATTAAATTTAAAAAAAAAATAATTTGAAATCTTTTAGCTGATCTTAAGCTACACCCTTGAAAACCCTATAATACCAAGTTTGGGCATAATCGGGAAATATAAATTTTTTGAATCGTTGTGTGTAACCCCGAACACTCCCCATACCAATTTTGGAGAAAATCGGACAACATTAATTTTTTTTGACCTCCGTATTATAAGCGCTATCTTGCAGTTTACTGCACGAATTTCGGACAAAATGATAATGGGACCACCGCAGCAACTTCCTGAACATTAAGCAAAAAACTTCATTTAAATCGGTGCCCCCGTTCCGGAGAAATCGACATACATAAAAAAAAAAATATATAGCGGTCGAATTTATAGCCTCCTTTTACAAGTCGCTAAAAACATAACAAAATTTTTTCTTACATTTTAGATTTTTTATTTGTAATCTAAGAACAGATAGACTCTTTATAGAGGCTAATATTTGAAAATTTAAGCGCAGTTTTATGTAAAATCATTTTTGAATGGGATATTTTAGGTAAATTAACACTTTTGTGGTTATCTTAACCTGGTTGCATCGTTAATTAAGTTCTTAAGTTCCTTTAGTTGTTGTGCCTTGCTTCCAGTTGCTGTACTAGCAGATACCGGTCTACCAATATAGCTGCAAAAAAAAGACTGTTTTAGTATCTGTAATATATTATATTTGCTGACAAGTTAATAAAACTGCAACAGCCGAATTCACTGACGTGGTTTTATATTAAAACCGTTCTAAATTGACAGCAGAGGGCTTAAACTGACAATAGCAACAATAAGTCAAGCAAGTTTTAAACCCTAAAAATACAAGCAAAAGAAAACCGTTTTGTTTTATTACTTAACCGGTAAAAATGGAGAATTTTATATATTTTCGGTTTACAACTATTTCCCTTACATATTTCAAGGCTTTATCGCGAAGTTCTTATCCTTAATATCACTATATCAGCGTTTATTTGTTGACGTATGTAAAATAAATTATGAGAATATCATAGGCAAAACAAAACCAGCCGCCTAGAAGATTTAAATTTCAATGGCAGCTAGATCGGGTTTAACTTTTAAATCTTAGTGAATCGGGCTGGAAGATTTTAAAACACTAGGAATAAAAATCACGTAAGACGCTGAAAATTATGGTTCTTGGTTTTAGACCTTGTTAAAATGGAATTATCCGACCTTTCGCCTCCGATTGCACGAGGCATCTTCAGGGATTTTTACTCTACGAGATTAGATCACAACTCAGTGTTCTAATCTCATGGAGCAAAGATCCCTGAAGATGTCTCGTGCAATCGTATGCGAAACGTCGCATAATTCCAATTTAACACGGTCTAAACCCAAGAACCATGATTTTCGACTTGACCAAAGCCATGAAAGCTTTCGTTCTTTACGTAAGACTCTGTCAGCGAGACAAGTATACCAATGCTAATTAACTACAGTCTTAACTAAAGAATGGCGATTATTTACTTGATCAAAACCATTGTGACTTTCTATGAAACAAAATCTACTTACATAACATCTCTTTGACCAGATAAAGTCGTTTCAAATCTAGGTTTTATGTAGGCCCATGCTCCCTGATTTTTATGCTCTTCTTGAGCCCAAGCAACCTGTGCATTGGGGTATTTTTCACATTCCTTTTTAATCAAATCAAAAGGAAAAGGAGTTAACTAAAAGAGAATTCAAATTAGAACATATGAATTTAAAAAAAAATACAAAATCTGTATAATCAAAATAACCCAAATAGGTATTTAATTCTTACTTGCTCAACGCGTGTCAGCGCAATCTTGTCTTCAAGTTCCAAGTCTCTGTTGGCTTTTAATAAGTCATAGTAAACTTTTCCAGAACAAAAGATCAACCGTTTTACGCCACTGGGATTTTGAGAGGCTTTACCTTCGTCTGGAATAATCCTCTTAAATTCGGTTCCTTAAAAAAATACATATTAATATAAGCACTCTTTTCACCTATGTTTTATATATTGATGGACAATATAGAATTTAGTAAAATCTAAATGCTACTGAAATGATTCTGAGTGGCAGTTTGTTGCAATTCCATCGAATGACTAACAGCTTAGCTGTGACCAAAAATGTATCCTTAATGATTTGATGTTCAAAAAGAATCAAGAAAACCTGCCAGTAAATGTGGTTCCATTCGATGTCAAGCTGTAAGTCGGAGATTGCTCACACATATAAACAGGTGGGACAAAAAGGGGCTTATTATTCAGCTATTGTTCTCCACTGTTAGAGTTTAACCTACCTTCAAGCATATCATCGAAAGAGCTTCTAGCTTCTGGATGTCTCAATAAACTCTTTGGAGTTAGAACAATTAACGGTTTTCTGAAATAGAAACATTTAAATTTTTACACTTACAAGCAAACAATTTTCCTGTTTTCAAAGTTTTTTTTGAGTATTTTACCTGAAAGGCAAAGCAATCTGCCTTCTCAGCAAATGGAAAAAATTAGCTGGAGTGGTGCAGTTAGCAATAATCCAGTTGATATCGTGTAGTTGACGTACAGCGAAGTCCTCGGTTTCGGGAGGGAAATAGTCTGGATCATCAGCGGATAACTGGAGAAACCTTTCAAGACGAGCACTAGAGTGTTCTGGGCCTTGTCCTAAAAAAACGTTTAAATTTAGTTTACTTTTTTAGGAATTTGTCTTAAGCCAAATCAACTTCAAGTAGGTGTTTAATCAATATGCTTTTTTGGGGAGTTTTTCAAAGTAGTGGAACAAAATACTAAAAATATTTAATTTTCTTACTGTATAAAATTCGTTAAGGTAAATTCATATTTATGTGTGCTAACTTACCTTCCATACCATGTGGCAATAACAAAACCAAACCAGTCTGTCTTACCCATTTGGATTGTCCGCTAGCCAAATGGGTATCAATGACACATTGAGCAGTATTAGCAAAGTCTCCAAATTGGGCCTCCCACATAACCAAAGCATTGGGATTGGTCATTGAATATCCTTAAAATGTTAATCCATAAAAATAAAAAATAAAACTTGTCCCGGCTTTTTAAAAGCATCTCTGTTAAAATTATATAAATAACTTGTTTTAAGTATGTTTTTCATCGATCTTACCTAATTCAAAACCGAGTACACCATACTCAGAAAGGGAACTGTTACAGACTGTGTATGGAGCTTGATTAGGATATAGGTTGCAAAGAGGTCTGAAAAATTTGAAAAACTTCATTTTTCTTTGGGATACTAGAAGTTCAGTAAATGACGATTCACTGAATTTACTGATCGAAACCAATGTAATCATGTTATTAATAATTAAGTTTTACCTATAAGTCGCCTTATCAACCGTTTGATGGTGCAACACGTGATGTCTGTGAGAGAAAGTGCCTCTCTCTACATCTTGACCTGACAACCGAACGTGTATGCCTTCTTTGAGAAGTGAACCAAACGCAAAAGCTTCACCTAAGGCCCAGTCACAAATTCTATTCTCCACCATTTCCATTCTAGATTTTAGGATACGTTCAATACCTTAAAAATTATATTAGGCATTTTTAATAAAAATAAAACTAGATAAAACACACATAAACACCCTTCAAAAAGCTTAAAATAAATGAATACCTTTGTGAATAGTGAATTCAGCTGCGTTTGGAGGTGGAGATGAAAATCTCTTACCAATATGTACCAACGTTTCTTCAACAATTCCAGTTGGGCCAACCTACATAAATACAATTTTTGATTTAGTTTTTGTATGTTACAGATAATCGAAAAGCTTAATTAACTAATTGGAACCAAATTTCAACGAATATTTTTTGACATAACTCTGGAGGTTTAAAGCTATATTTTATCGCTGAAAAGCATTAACTTCCATTTAAAATAACGTTAAAAGATAATGCTTCAAAGCGTAGTATGTTTGTTCTCCACTAGAGGGCGAATACGTTGTTGCTCGCTACACCAAGTATCAGAATTACTTTTTTAAATATCTATTTCTCTTTCATGCACATTTGAAAATGCCTTAGAGGTAGTAAAGAGAGAGTAGCTGGCAGACAAAGTTCTATTCTTTATGTGAAACGCTTTTTTATCATGTTGTTAAAACGAAATATATGAAGTTTCTTTTACTTTTTAGTAAGGATAGTCTCTTAAAAAAAAAGTAAGATATTTTCATAACTATCTATTGACTTCATATAATGCTTAATGCAATAAAAATGGTCGAAAGGTTTATATCATTCAAAATTACCTTTAAAGGATCTTTTCCCTCAAAAAATCCGGACCATGGACTATCAAGCCAGTCTTTGTACCTAACGTGGGTCTCTTCTCTTGATTTTTCCAATGCTTCATTGTAAATAAGTTCGTAATTATTTTTGAAATTTGTTACTTCGTCCTCGGTTACAACACCTTTAAAAAAATTAATTTAAGATCAGATATATTGAAAACAAAAAACTCTTTATTTAATAAATTCATTACTGGCGGCATGGATGTTGAGTAACATTGCAATTGTTAAATTGTCATAGGAAAAAATATTTAGTATATTGTTTTATTGATTTATTTTCCTCAAAGAATATTTAATACAAATAATAGGTGTTTTGGTTAGTAATATCGATTTTTTCGCAAAATTTAGATTTAGAACACTGAATGATTCTAATCTCGTGGAGTAAAGATCCCTGAAGATGCCTCGTGCAATCGTAGGTTAAATGTCGGATAATAATTCCAATTTGACATGATCTAAACCCAAGAACCATGATTTTCAACTTGATCAAAGCCGTGAAAGCTTTCGTTTTTATTTCAGCAGCTGTTTTCTTTAAATGAAAGAAGGTCATTAAACTTTCCCGCAACATTTTCGAACTGGCTATTAATAGCGTATGTTTATCTTTCGAAACGCCATAGATGTTGTTAGTATATATTAATAGATATATTATTGACAACCATCTCTTAGTAAAATGGACATTATTGACCCAAACACCTATTAACATTACCTTCTTTAATGAGTTGTTCGGAATACTTGTCCAAACATGGTTTGGTGCTTCTAATTTTCCTGTACATAAGCGGCTGTGTAAACATAGGTTCATCAAGCTCATTGTGACCAAATACCCGATAGCAGACCTTAACAATTAGAAAAAAATAAATAAACAGTCTTTTTTAAACTTTATACTCAGCGAAGTCCAGATGAACTGTTCAATTCTATCGAATATATAAAACGTCACTGTATACGTTAACATAATGACAAAAGTATACAAATGTATAAAAAAAAATAAAACAGTAATTAATAAGTAAAAGTACAGTAGCGTGTCGAATTGAATTATTTTTTAAGGCACAAGTTGACTTGACCTGGATATCACCAGGAAGAAAATTTTATATATTTGTAGCAATATAAGAAAAAAGGTTAGTTAGCAAGTTTTGATATTTGGATGAGGCGACTATCTTTGGTCTCCTCATCTTGAATTGCTAAACGCTATTTAAATTTTTCTATAATGTGTGATGGACAGTCAGTCCAAAGGATCCTATGGATAGACTAATGTGCAGTTTTCTCCTTAGCCAATTAAACTTATTTAGTGCATTAATAAGTTTGCGTGGTCTCAGACAGGGAGAGAAATTTACCTATCGCCAAAGAAAGCACGGGACATAGGACTATTCTCATCTCTGACAGTCAAACAGCGCTGAAGGCTCTAGCTTACTATCAGATAACATCAAAACAGATCTGGGACTGTCTTCAAAACTTTATCGCTCTGGCAAAACACGACCGGGTCATTATTGCGTGGATGCCAGGACACAAGGTTGTCCCGGGTAACGAAAAAGCGGACCAACTTGCAAACAAGGGTCTGCCACTCCATTTATTGGACCAGAGCCAGTATTTGGTATTAAAAAGGCTGCTATTCGTGTTTGGATATCCTGGAATCACATTGTGGACTACCGATACAGTAAGCTATTGCTGAGTAGACCATCCGGCAAACTGAGTCAGAAAATTATGCGTCTAAGCTAAGCAGCCAATAGATCAGGCTGGTGACAGAGCTCATAATTGTCCGAATGAATAAAGGTCGAGGTGCTGTAGAAAGGCAAGAAAAGCCTCAACGACCTACTCATAAACTACAATCTACAAAGTTATTTAATCTAGATGGGAAATGATCCCTCCTTATAGGCGAGGAAATAAATCTAACACATGCCAAGTCAATCGGCAGTCTATATAATTCTTGACATGGCTTTACTAGCGTTTCATACAAATTCTTCCTAAGTTCCACATTTAATATTACCCTTACTTCAACAAAAATTGTTCAAAATCATGACTCTTTGAACAATCAGCAGTTAACATTCCCCGAGTTCCTTATTAATATTCAACCAATCAATATTTATTAAAAAGTCAATATTACATTGGATTTAACATGTCAATAAAAAAGCAATGCAATGTAAAGTAACTGATAAAATACAATATAATAGTAAAGAACAGTTACCTTTCCAAGTATGTCCTAATGGAATAAAATGCTTTGACACAGAGAAATTAAATTAATTGTTTCTTAACTTGATTTAACGGTGGCTTCTGGAGATTCCCGGGTAACTTGTTAAAAATACTACTACACAAGATATTATACTTATACCTCGAATTGTGTTCACGAGCATTTAAGGGAAAGATAATGGAATTTTTTCTAACAAACATTGCAGCTTCCAAGATAGCTATAGAAGGAAATGTCAGATAGGGTTAAGTAAGGATTTCCGTAATACAAACACCCTTTCCCAATCAGTAGACTGGCAACAAAATAGAACCAAGTATTTTAGGTAAGGGTATGCAAGTGCATAATATATATTTATAAGTTGTTTTTTTTATCGAAAATAGCTTTGAGATTTCGTATAACAAAGTAAGCTGAGTTCAGCATACCGTAACATGTTGTATGTGGGTTAACCAACACAGTTTGTCATCCAAAAACATCCCGAGAACCTTACTGAAGTCAACCTAGAGATCGTTTCTCCATTAAGAATTATATCAAGATCATAAACTTCCGTTTTTGTATGGAAAATAATGTAGGTGGTCTTGGATGTATTTATCGCGAGCCGGTTTCTTCTGCACTATGTTTCAAAATCAGAGAGCATCCTTCTAGTCACAATTCGAAATTTCTCAAGGCTCGAATCCACCACCAGCACAGTGGTATCATCAGCAAATAGAACTAATTGTGATTTATCATATGTTATATAGTTAGTAAGGTCACTGATGAACGCCAGAAACAACAACGTTTCGTCAAAAATGATCCCACCATCACTGCCTCCAATTTAGCGAGCACGCTGCCCGGAGTCACGCAGTCAAAGGCACGAATAAGATCAAAGAATAGATCCAGCATCAGTCCCGTCCTATCCAACTCTCCGAAAGTAGTTGTATCATGATTTAACTATGCTGACAGTAGCTAAAATCCCGCTCACAGTTTACGCAGACTCACTGAATACATCATTTGAAGTGATCCTCAGATCCGCATCAGTAAAACTCAGAGAATGACAAAGCACAGACAATTTGATTTACCTGGATTAAATAAGATTAGACGAATAACTGTAAATTGTATTAAGTGACAGATTCAAATATCAGTGAACTGATGAATCGCTCGCTCGTGCGGACTCATTCGTATAACTCAAACATTAAAGGCCCCAATATCGAGCCCTGTAAGATGCTTCGGCTTACATGCTTCAAGCTAGTTACACTTCGTTGAAACTGCTATACTGATACCTATCATCAATAAAACTTTGAAGCAATTCAAACCATGTGTTAGTGCCTTTTAGTAATTCAGTGACTTTTTCAATTTTTTGTACAGACTCTAAATAAGCAAATAATTGAAGGGCAAAAGATATATGCCCCAAGAATTCCATAGTGTTTAAAATTAGCTTATTTTCACATACCAAGTCAATAACAACATCTTTATGGAAGGTGGCTCTCCATTCAGCGGCAATCTTGCACACGTGAATTACAGATTCGGGATCGTCAGCATTAACATGGAAAATAGGTGCGTTTACAACACGAGCGACATCTGTAAGAAAAAAAAGAAACTTAATTAATGAACAAAAACCCAAATAAAAAAAAAGTAAATAAACACTTACCTGTACAGTAGGGAGAAGATCTTGAGTATCTTGGATCAGTTGTAAAACCAATTTGGTTATTG
Organism: Diaprepes abbreviatus; assembly: GCA_034092305.1. Taxonomy (NCBI): domain Eukaryota; kingdom Metazoa; phylum Arthropoda; class Insecta; order Coleoptera; family Curculionidae; genus Diaprepes; species Diaprepes abbreviatus. The sequence goes on from JASJET010000135.1 coordinate 257,835, forward strand.
ATAATAATATGGATTGTACCGTGTGTGGTGTAATCTGGCAACTCGGACAAACCAATCGTTTCAAAAACAACACCTTGTCCACAGAAAGCGGCATCACCATGAACTAACAAAGACATAACCTACAAAATAATGTTTCACAAAAATCATTTAAACTAGCTTGTAGTTATTATTAGTTTAATTACACAATATTGGATGGTTGCTTACTTTTTTGCCTTCACTGTCACCTCTGTAAAATTGTTCAGCTCTTGTTTTTCCTTCAACTACAGGATCGACTGTTTCCAAGTGAGATGAATTAGCTACGACGGCCAATCGAATATTTTTGTTTGTCTGACGATTCAATCTACAAAGAATGAAATATCATCTCTTAGAGATATACATTTGCTAATGTTTTAATTAACATAACACATTTATGTCCAAAGATGAACAGTTGTAATAAAATATTCGTACCTTTCAATGTATGTACCTAAATGATACTTAACATCTCCAGATCCATCAGTAGCTTCTAATCCAGCAAACAGCGTAAATAATTGGTATAATGGTTTCCTACATACGTTAGCCAATACATTCAAACGCCCTCTGTGAGGCGTACCTATGACTACACTTTCCACTCCTAGATCAGTTGACTTATCGATTACAGTTTTCATGGCGGGAATAAGCATTTCGCAACCTTCCAGGCCAAAACGTTTTTCAGATGGCCATTTGCGGGCAAGAAATGATTCAAAACTAAAAATTATAAATGTAGTTAAATGAGCAAAAATCATTGTTCAATTACGAAAATGTCAGATATAGGAACCTACCGAGTAGCACCTGTTAATCTCTCCAAAATGAGTCTCTTCTGATCAGCTTGCAATTCCATACATCCAGGAGTCTCTAGTCTCTGTCTGATCCAGTTACACTGTTCCAGACTGTTGATAAACATGTATTCAACACCAATATGTCTACAATAAGTGAGTTCCAAACGTTTCAAAATTTCTCTGAGGGGCAGAGACTTTTCTTTACCGCCAATGAAGGTCGTCGATGGCAATTTAAACACACGGTCCATGTCTGTTTCCTCTATAATCATCATTGAGTAAAAATCAGTTGATATATTAATTTATGTTTTAATTGTAATAAAATGTTCTAGAACAAAACTTGTAGCATTATTTTAAATAATTAAAATCTAAGATTAAATTTAATTCATTAAATTAAAAAAGAAACATTTGAGTGTTTTATAGCAAAAGTAGCATACAATTTATTAGTTTTACGCTTTCACACTGAAACAGTTAATGGCTAAATAAATATGAAAAATATTGCTTACGTCGCATAAACTCCTGCACTTGCCTCCGAAGTTCTTCCGAATATGTTTTGGCCGAGTTTTCTAAAAGTTAGTATAAAAACAAGCAAAAAAAAAGTTAGTAAGCATAGACAAACGAAAACATTTCTAGAATTATAATTAGTTCCAGAAAAACGTGTTGCAGCAAATTTGAATACAATAGTTGTTTGGACCTGTTTACTTGGAAAGTTCAATTCAAGAGGCTCCAAATTACTCCGAATTGTGCATCGACAGTCAGTTGCTCGATATTCGTGAAGCCTATCATTTATATTCATAATGAGTGCAGTAACAAAGACAAAGTATTTTAGCTCAAAAAGGAATATGCATAAGTATAGAACAACGAAGCAAACACCTTTACTGTCTGAAAAGCACATCCAAAAATGTTTAGCCTCGACACAAAAGAGAGAACATCGATAAAGGTTAGTCAAACGTCATTTTTACTAACGAATTTTCATTTTGGGTCTCGAGTTCTATTAAGAAACTTTGCTCTACTACTTGGTCTAAAGAATTTAAGAAAAGTCTGCTAAACTTTGATTTGGACCTGATTATGACTCATAAATACTACAAGAAAATAATAACCCTAAACACCATAGTCGCCTTTGTTAGGACTGGAAAAGAGAAAAATACATTACTACTATAGCAAATTTGTTGGAGAAAACCATATGGAGGTTTTGATAGCCAAAGGCTGCCCATAGGAGGGGTTCTATCCCTCCTCCTGTGGGATCTGGTGATCGACGAACTTCTGGTTAATCTTAACGACTAAGGATATTATACCCAGGGGTAGTCTAACGATCTAGTCATACTCATCATGGGGAAGCATAGCAAAACATTATCAAAACTTAAGCAAGGAACTTTGACTATAGTGGAGGCGTGGTGCACTAAGAAGCATCTTAGTATACATCCTGGAAAAACCACACACAACTTTTCACTAAAAGAAAAAACCTAGGAGAATAAAACTACCAACTTTCTTTAATAAACAATTGCAGATCAGCCAAGAGTGTAAGTACCTAGGTATAATCCTGGATGTAAGGCGGACTTGGAACTCACACTTCCAGAAAGTTATTACCAAAGCTAAAATAGCCATCACGGCAGCAGTTTTACGATCTATGATAACCTATGGCTCGGTTGTATGGTGGAGAAAAATTATTCAGAGGTGGGCTACTCTGGAACTCTCCGAACTCCCGACACTTGGCTGTCTGTGCATCATGGGAGCCCTGAGAAGCACTCCAATAGCAACCAAGCACTAAACCTTCTCTTTGATATAATAAACAATGCTAATAGGCGCATACAGACTGGAACAAAACAAGGTCTGGTGGACTGGAACTGCTCTGCATCAAAGGTGTGGGGACGAACTCATTGTTGGAGATGTGCAGTGACACCATGCCAACAGCCTATAATTTTGACAAGCCCTACACCACTCAGACTGACTGGGAAGTGGGACTTTATCGATCACTGAGTAAGCCAGGAAACCTAGTTTGATTTACAGACTGACCATAGTACAGAAGTCAAAATACACGGAGCCACACCACGGTGTTCCAGACAGAAATACGTGCTATTAATACAATAGGCATAAAAATATATATGTGTAGACTGCGGATCCTATAGAAGCGCGTTGGTTTTCGCTTAGAAAGAGACAGAGCGAAATAGGATGGTAGTACGTCTCCTACTATGGGTGGAACTAAGCACGATATCCTTCTTACCTGACCGTCATTACAAAGAGAGGTACTACTGCCCTATTTCGCTCTGTAGATAGAAAGGTACTACTGTCCTCTTTCGCACTGTCTCTTTCTAAGCGAGAGCCAACGAGCTTCTATAGGACCCGCAGTCTGTATACTTCTATGTACATGATACCTGTCTTCGAGAGAATCTGTTGAAGCAGCAGTTACAGCATTTGCGTGTCATTAGATAACAACAAAATAGGTTTGGTATTGTCTTCAAATCGCTCTGGCAAAACAAAACAAGGTTGCTTTTACGTGGATACCAACACACAAGGGCATCCTCGATAATGAGAAAGCGTACCTACTTGCAAGGCAAAGGTCTGCTACCACATTTATTAAATCAGAAGCAGTATCTGGTATTGCTAAGGCTCCTATTCGTAGGTGGTTGTTCTGATAGATAAACTATCAACATCAGACCCACTAGAACCAAACAATCATGGAGTGGCCTGATGCGAATTCTGTTGAAAATCTATAAGATTTATCACTGGGTTACAAGGAGAAGATGCTTAGCAGCATGCCTCGGCGATGGGATTTAATTATAACTAACCCTATCTTGTGGTGATCGCGTCTTTGACCGCAAACTAGTGTCTGCAAAGAGGTAAAACTTTTTACTGTAACTTTTTAGGTAGGTATATATTGTCAACACGTTTTTGTGGATCTAATTGTATATGCAAAAAACTATATTTTGTTAGTATTTTCACAAGATATTGTTATTAATAGAAATAAAGACAAATCGCTGCAATTAAAAGTTATTTTAAATATAAATCTCACCAAAGTCGTGATCTTTGGGAACCACTGCCTGAGGAGTTTCGTCATCCAAAATACCTAACGGATCCAAGTGAGCATTATTATGTCCACGGACCTAGAAATAATATTGCTAAGACTTTCTCTTCAGCTTTTAGTTTCGTAAGGTATTATAATTAATAAGTAAAAGCACATAAACTTTATGTCGTTCTATTTGGTAACATAAATAAGACAAACAACATGAAAAAGCAGGTAAGACTACTTATACAGACAACTTGAAATGCCATCTTGTAAATACATTCATAAAAAAAACTGTAATATTTATTGTATTGAGCAGTTGTGTGTTAATCGTGGAGGCTAGAGAAGCACAGGTTCCCCTGAATAAAAATAGAAGAAAATAACAAAATATTTTTATTCGCAGCCATATAAAACAAATAATTTAACACTGGATATACAAGACTATCTTGCAATTAATAACAGAATATGTTCAAAAAACAGCTTCGTGCACCTCTATCTTAATATACTACGAGGTTGGATCAGATATTAATCGGAATTTTACAATTACTTTCCTCAGCCAATCACGAGTGGGCTGGCAGTGCAACATATTAAGAATGGGGGAAAAGCTCGATGGGCTGTTTCACTCAGTTCTTTTGTTAGCATAGCCATGAGTGAGCAAGAGGTTGCACCGTCCTTTGCGCTATGGTTGATAATACAGTTTTTAACCAAGAAAGGCGTTAAACCATCTTTTTAACTTGGTAGAAGGCTCAGTATAGGGACGATACCCTGTCTAAGTGTTTGGTTGAGCCAAAAAGTTTAAGAGTGGACCAGAAAGTGTAGCAAATGTAAGTCATAATCCATGTCCCAGGTCAGGTGCCACTCTGCTGACAACACTGGTGCAGTTCGCGACCTTATCGAAAGTGATTTTCTAAATTACCGATGTAGAGTAACAGCTGCCAACTACTGCCAACAGTTCAAGGCAAGAAAACCCTCTTACATGAGTAAAAGACGCGGTGTGCCCAACAGAGACGTCCTCCTTCTCCGTGACAACGCCTGGCCACACATAGCGGTTTTAACGAAGGAAAAACTGAAGAATATGCATTGGGGAATCCTTAAGCACCCTCCATATAGCCCAGATTATCACCCTCTAATTATTTTTTGTTTACGTCCTTACGAGGGGTACGATTTAACAACGATCAAGATGTTGAGGACTTTGTGCGAAATTGGCTGTTAACCCAACTTCAAAGTTTCTACGTCCAAGGAAATCACAAATTTCCTAACCGATGGGAAAAATGTGTAGAGCATGGGGAGACTATGTTGAAATATGATCAATAGTTTTTTCGTATTATTTGAATAAAGAAATTCCAGTTTATATTTGATCCACCCTCGTCTATCAAATTCTTAATCTGCCTTCGCGAAAAGCATCGAAAAAGTCTGACAGCGCGCTCGTTGTTAGATCGGTCTACCCGTTTTAGGGGATTCGAAAATCAAACAGCTTATTGTTTTTATTTATTGAAGTATTACCTTCGTACATGCCCCTGTAGAATTAGCATAACGTCAGAACTAGGGCCCGGTTGTTTGAACGCTGAATAACGTAATAAATAATATTTTTATTTCTATTTCAAAAAGTACTGATAAACAGTAGATATTTAATTTCTTGGTACACATACCGAATTTATGCTATCTTTTTCTAATTGCATTATTTAGACGAGTATCATATGATAATCGGTACGTCAATTCTGAATACATAAAGTATGAATATATGGTTGCCTAAATTATTATTATTATTATTTTCAATATGTAAACAATATTTACCAAAAAAAAAGTTTTTAAATTCTCTTTTTGTTAATATTAATTGTAAACGTCGCATTTATAGTAATTTCTACCACTTAAAAACACCAAAAAAGTCACGACAAGCAATTAAACTGAAAGAAAAGATAAGTAAACATATTTATGTCTGTCAGCCATCAAAAAAGAGTCTCCCCCACCGACCATAAACAGCCTTCAAACAAATCTATTGTTGTTTAAATCTAGGGTATGATCGAAGAGTAATACAAATGTAGATGTGGAGGCGTGTTTAGTGGCATAAGTATTATTATTATTTCTTTAAATTCGACGAATGTTAGTGGAAATATTTTTGTGCGCAAATTCTCTTAATCAATTAGGTCTGACAATTTATGAAAAAATGCGTGATTTTTAACTTTTGAATTGGTGAAAGTCAAGTGTAAAGTTAGACGGTGTAAGCTGTGCTTACAACGAGACGACAAAGAAAATAAACGAAAAATTGGCGATTGCCGGTACAAACAAAATTGTTAGTTGTGTCTATTATTTTCTTTACTTACTTGATCCAGTAGCTTCCCCCTTTGCAAAGGTCTAAACACGCCACTAAATATACAGAATGCTACTACTAACAAAAATAGTGAAATCTACAGCCACTGACAAATTGTTAGTAGTGTTAATAAAGTTACGACAAAACCAAGTTCAAAAGTGAGTTTAAATCAATAGTTTTTTGTTCAAAAATTCATAAATAATACTTAAAAAAGCGAATATCAAATGTTTCTTTTGAAAATATAGACAACAGTTTTTTAATAAAAAAAATTATGTTGTTAGTAACATTGTGGAACCTTAAGGTAATTCACCGATTAACCGAGTTTCAATATATTTTCTTGAAATTCTGGATATTCATTATCGATATAATTTTCTATAAGACTGTGAAATTTCAGACATCTTGCCCATCTCATAGTCGAGGTAATTGACATAAAAAATGCAGCATTTGACATAAGTTATATGGAAAGAAGTACCTACAGTGAAGAAATGTAACATGATCATGCATCACTTAAAAAATTCTCTATATATTTTTCAAAAAAAAACGAATATATGATGCATAATTTTATGGGGCATGATATACTACAAAGTGAGGATGCCCAGCTATGTTAATTCATAGTTGTAATGTAAACTTCGTAATCTAATAATATTTCAAGTGATAGTCAAGTGGAATCCATACTAGAATGAAGAAGCGGCAACGTTATAACGCGAAGTAGGCACATGTCAGTTGCATTTTTTACTGATGGTAAAAGTAGCGATGGTCATTAATAATGTGTTACCAGCTTATATACATTATATATACAGTAAAGAACGTCTTAAGAGATTACAACATACGGTATTTGATCAAGATAAAGGTACGACATCCGCTATTGGATAAAGATAAAGGTTAAACAAAGATAAAATAAACTTAGTAGGTAACTTATGACCTATCGAATCTACGTGGTATAAGCACTGTTGCCGAATCATTGTTTCTTAATTCATACACATACACAATTCGCTCGTATGAGGGTGTACAATCAGCGTCAAAATTTCAGAAGAAAAAGGGGGCGTGTCGTATGACAGAACAGTGAAACACGCGTGATATTTGGCTTCGATTACAACTGATGAACTACCTTAATGTATAAACAATTCTTACACACTGTCATTATCCGTACCTAACTTGTGTTGTCGCGTTATTTCTGTTGGAGCAGAACCAATCAAGTCGCTAATAGTTTCTTGGCTGTCTTTAAACATAATATCGAGTGGATCCACCTTGGCAACTAGGTGACCTCGTTGCTAGAGAAAAATTAATAATATATTTGGATTTAACCATTTTGCACTGTTGATAATTCTTGTGATATTTCACTGAATTTTAATACGATAACCACATACTCTTTTTCTCATTCCCTCTGATTATCTTTTCTCATCCACAATATACAATTAAAAATCGACAACACTTTGGTCAGCACAGCAACCCACAATCAAGTCGAAATTCATATTTTATGTAAACCCAAAAAAATACATACACTAACACCAATATACCTCTTACAATATCATAAATCATTTTCGGCACACAATACTTCTGTATCAATGCTGCGTTAAAAGGAGATACACATCTTCCTTTTTGTTGTTACCTGATAACTTCTAATAATAGCTTGAACAGTTAAATGATCATCGATGATCTTTTCACTTAGGTTTCCTCCAGACAGGGCTGCTACTGAGCCGCCTAAACTCGGTATCAGAGCTCCTAAAGGTACTTCGTTTTTGCCGGGCTGTGCTAAAGATGGTGGTGATTGGTAGCCAACTCCTCCGCCTTGAGAATTTCGGAAAAATGCATCCCATGACTAAAAAAAAAATAAGTAGGATAAACAAAACATAGAAAATCCTTTAAGTAGATGTAAGATGACTCCACACGATATAGATATAGTAAAGGGTTAAGGGTCCGTGAATTATTAAAATATATATAAAGGGTGTACAAAAAGAGTGTAACAAACTTCTAGAGCAACGGTTCCCAATCTTTTTCTTCTTCCGAACCCTTCCAAAAACATCTAAATTGGTGAACTTCCTATAGAGTCATTGGGAACAGTAAATGAAACAGTCAAATTGGGTTATTAAAATTTATTTTCCATATTAAATGACAGTTCATCACGAAAAACTACACCATAATCGTAAAACATTTACAGACAAACCTTATTAAAACTAAAGTGAAGCCTTATGTAATACCTTGTCCCTTATTTGTCTCTTTTTTCATATAGTTTTTCCATCTTTCCTAGGGAAAATGCTGCCTTTATGATGTTTAACTGTGGGTGTAACATATTTTGAATTAAACCTTATATTAATTAAAATATAATTTTGGTTTCATTCTTGCGAAATTGGAAAACCTATTGGCAGGATTAATTCAGCACAGGAATGTTTATTACACATAAAATAAACTCCATTAAGTTATCGCAGCGTTTACCTTTACTAAAAACTTTATTCTTGAGAAAAATATTCAAATCTTGCTTAACATTTGACGGTTTACTATTACGTTATTGTCAGTTCTTTGATTTTGATTTTTGGATATAATTATTGTTACAGATAATATCAAGTTATTTTGATAATTTAAAACACCATGTAGGTTATCTAGTTTTGTCGGATAGTGTATATATATTTTTCTCATTTATTAAACTAAAATATGATTTAATTCTCGTTGTCAATCAAGGACGCGATATTTTCTAATAATATATGTATAGTATATTGTCAGATTATTAGGAGGTAAGTACTTACTGCTTATCTCTGATTAAAACGAGGGAAGAAAAAATAAAAAAATTTATATATTGCAATTATGTTTGACTTTTCATGCTCTTGAATCTTCTTAATTGGGAATTTCAAATTTCGACAAGGTATTTTTAATCATTTCTCTATGGAGAAAATAGGAGTGTACTGAGATATAATTAATTAGTTCTTACAAAGAGAACCAATTTTGACGATTTGTTTTTGTATTAAAAAGACATCCTTGGGAGTTCTCGCATTCATTTCGTTCACACAGGTGAATATGATCAAAAAATATAGATTCAAAATGGTGAAATGAAAATCTTATTGACCGATTTCATTCAAAATCATGCAGTGAAAATAGCCAAAAAAAATTAAATGTTTCCTCAGTAAAATATATTATTCTAGAATCCAAAAAAGTGTACATGTATTTTGCCGTTTTGCGAATAAATCTTTTTCAAGGAAGTTATCGAGATTTTAAAGTTGAGCTTAGAGCTTTCGCAATGAAGAGGTATAGAGGCTGGCTATCAGGTGGACTCCATATACACGGATTTGATTAAAGCCTTTGACAGTGTTTGTCACAGTGTTTGTCACAACTTACTGGTGCACAAGCTTGAGTGTCTGTGACCCGTATTAAAAACGGATAGCCGCATACCCTTCTTGGCATACGCTGTGTGTGAAACTGTGTGGCGAAACATCAAAAGAAATGTGGGGTTCCTCAGGAATCTGACTGGGTCCTATTTTATTCTTAGTGTTTATTAATGATGTTATTAACGTTTTTAAAATTTGTCCTTGCCTTTTGTATGCTGATGAGTTCAAATTATTTGCAATTGTTTCTTCGATTGACGATTTATTTTTTTTATCTGCTGAACAACAGGGATACGACAGGTAGGAACTCAATAAAATATCCGTAAAATTACGTATATATTGTATACAAAAAGAAATTATAAAAAAAAAGAAAATTTTTACATATTATGTAAGCCTAAAGAATATTGAAACACAAAAACAAACTTATATGACGCAGGTAAAATACAAGCACGATAAGGAAAAATAACAAAGATTTTAATAATATTACTATTTTTGGAAATAACTTATCTGGTCGTACTCTTCAATTTTTTTTTTCATGATCATCGGTGACATAGAGAACATATCTAAAACATCACAAAATGCATTAAGCACTGCCTGTAATTTTACACAATGGAAAGTTTTGTAAACAGTTGCTGTATTTGGCTACGAGGAAAGGTGACGGTTAATATTTTCTTAAATTTAAGAAGAAATTATTGTGATCGCAAAATTGCACCAACTCTAAATATTTCTGAATTTTTAACAATCGGTGATGTTTTGTATTTTTTTAAATTATTAAATCATCTGCTTAATGTAAAATGTTATAATGTTGGAAACATGATCTAATCTTGTTAATGTAAATAATAAAAAATAGGGGATCCAAGTGCCAGTTCTGGGGTACCTTTGAAGTAGGCATAATAGAGCAGAATTCTTGAAGCGACATGTACTGTGACCTGTTGGTCACAAGATTTCATCCAACTCAGGAGGCTGCCAGTTACACTGACCTAGGCCGAGCGAGTAATCAAAATATTATATCTAATCTTGTCGAATGTCCTACTGAAGATGGTGTAAACAGAATCCACCCGAACCCCCGCATCCATGTGATCATGCAAGTGTTCAGTAAAGGAAAATAAATTAGTTTCGAGATCCTGTACTGTTTAATACTAGCAATTTACTAATTGGTCGATAATTATTTACTTGTTTTTTATCTTCACCCTTAAATATTCCCATTTCCATTTATATGGTAATCCCCCTTCATTAATAAAAGATTATACAGCAACGCAAGTGGTTCCGAGATTGTTGAGGCAGTCTTTTTGCAAAAAAATGTGGGCAGCCAATCAGCATCTGAACCCTTCTTAGATCAAAACTTGAAAATTCTCGTTTCACTTCTGACATATGGAACACACTATTATGCAAAATAAAATTATTTGTAAAGTTATGAATGGATGAATAAATAAAAACGTGTCTCTCGGATTCGAAAACACTAGCAAAATAACAGCAGAACAATTGAGTAGTGTCTATCACTTTTAGCAACACTACCCTCCCAATATATTTCATTAGGAATTGTACCAACAGTTTTTTACTAGACGCATAACTCCAAAACCTATTAGGATTTTTGGATAAATCACTTTCATCACACCCAATGTAATGCTTAAAATTTAGCTCAATAGGTTTATTATATATGGTTTTAAGGATTGCGTTTATGAAGGGTGTTTTTTTATAGAGGTATAGAACTTTAAATGGAATAAAACAAAGATGAATTTTTTAAATTGACATGAAATTTACTTTATTCGAAAGATAACCTTCTGGCATTATAATTTAAATATGACTTCTGGCATATGACCGCCACGGCTGGCTCGGACGTAGTCTAATCTGGAGGTCCAATTTTCGATGACTTTTTCCAACATTTGTGGCCGTATATCGGCAATAACGCGGCGAATGTTGTCCTCCAAGTGATCAATCGTTTCGGGCTTATAGGCGTAGACTAGCGACTTCACATATCCCTACAGAAAATAGTCTAGCGGCGTTAAGTCGCACGATCTTGGAGGCCAATTCACGGGTCCGAAACGTGAAACTATGCGGTTACCAAACGTTTCCTTCAATAAATCAATTGTGTCACGAGCTGTGTGACATGTTGCGCCATCTTGTTGAAATCACAGCTCCTGCACATCATGGTTGTTCAATTGATGAACGAAAAAGTCAGTAATCATGGCTCTATAGCGGTCACCATTGATTGTAACGTTCTGACCAGCATCGTACGGACCAATGATTTCACCAGCCCATAAAGCACACCAAACAGTCAGTTTTTCTGGATGTAACGATGTCTCAACATACACTTGAGGATTATCATCACTCCAAATACGGCAGTTTTGTTTATTGAAGTAGCCATTCAAACAAGAGTGAGCTTCATCGCTAAACAACATTCGCTTATGAAAATCGGGATCAACGGCAATCTTGTTTTGGGTCCATTTACCGAATCTAGGCTTTGCTAGGTGATCGTGTGGCTTCAATTCTTGCACGAGTTGGATTTTGTAAGCACGCAAACCAAGATCTTTCCGCAAAATCTTCCATAAAGTGAATGGACACATATCCAATTCCTGTGCACGATGGCGGACAGACTGATTCGGGTCTTCCTCTACGCTACGCTCTACAGCAGCAATGACTTCTTCTGTACGCACTGTACGACGTCTCTGTGGATGCGTATTATCATTTAGAGTAAACGTGATGCGAAAACGTTCCATAGTTAATCGAATTAATTGCTCTCATGGACGATTATGTTGACCGTAAAATGGACGTAGTGCGCGATACGTATTTCGAACAGAACCATGATTTTCAAAATAAATTTGCACAATTTGGAAGCGTTGTTCAGGCGTCAGTCTATTTATGTTGAAATGCCAAACCAAACTAAACATAAATCACTTGACAGCTGACAAAATGGCCGCCAGTTAAAAAAGTATTGCCAACTTAAAGTTCTATACCTCTATAAAAAAAACACCCTTTATTTACAAAAGTTATAGCATTTTTCGCCTGATATATATGTGCCATTTTTAATGATCTCGGTATCACCTTCGATAAAAAATTAAGTTTTAATATATATATTGAAAATATTGTAGTCAAAGGTTTTAAAAAGAAAAACTGTAGTCATATCGAAAATACAAAAGCTACTTTATAACAGCTTAGTGCATAGTGTTTTGTAATATGTTTATACCATTTGGGCATTTATACATATATCGGTGCCACTTAGACTTGAGAGAATACAGTCAAAATTTGTGAAATTTTGCTATATAAATATAGATTACCGTATGAGAATTTATCACACGAAGTTATTTTTATTAGTATGTCTCCCCAGTTTAGAAATACATAGAAGAAAATGTTACTGTTGTTACTGTATTTGTTTATTTTATACAAGTTGATTAATGCTTCAATAAATAGTGGAAAATTCTTGTCCATCCTAATTTTAGAATACCTAGTAGATATACTCGACAAAAACAATCGTTTACTGTAACAATGGGTGGAACAAATATTGGTTCGCGAGCTTTTGTCGATTGCTTAACCAATATTTATAATGCACATTTTAAATATAGATATTCTTTATACAAGTTGTAATCAATTGAAAAAAAATAATAGGTAGCTGTTAATCTATACCATCAATATTATTTATGTATTTTTTGTGCAATATACATGTAAATAAATAAATGTCTATACAAAATTCAACGTGTAGCAATTATATCCTCAGACTCCAGAGGCCTGTTCATTTTCAACAACTTTGTACTGAAAAACCTAATTTCATAAATCGGTTGATTATGAGTAACAAAGCCCATTTACACGTGAATAATTTCGTAAATAAGCACGCTCGCATTCCTAATTTTGTTGCGGAACGTCTATTGTACTAATACTACTGGATACTTTTTATTATTTTATTTTTTTGTGTATAACTATAATTTATAAAAGAAACAACAGATTTTGAGAAATATATACTACTATTTGAAGAAATATAAATGTCGTATATAAAGTTTAATACGCTGTATTGGGCACAAAAGTCACCCCTCACTTATAGATTCTGTAAAATTTACGTTATAATAAGGAATAATATAACTTTAAATATCTTATTTTTAGGACTGTCACTTACCGCATGAACACTGGAGGGGTCTCGTATCCAAGCATTATACATCTCTTCCACATATTGACTTGAACTACCATTTAAAAACGGTTCAAACGCTGCTGGTAAATTATAGGTTCTACAGTGGAATACAGCTGGAGAATTCTTGACTAACCATGTGGCAAATTTTTGACCCGGAAGACCCGATATTACACTCACCAAAGTTCTTGCGCGATACATATTTGGTCTCTTAACAATAAAAGGGGAAAATCAGCTAAAATTATAAAAAAAAATAATCAGTTTTCCTTTGAGAACTAAAAAATCTTTAATGTAATAAACAGAACTAATTTTGTGGAAAAAATAACTGTCTCAAAAATGCATAAAGCTTATTTTTATGTTTTATAATGATTATGTAAACTTATCTTATTTAAACACTTAACAAAATGGATCGGAAAATTACATATTTTGCATCCTTTTTTCAAAATTAAAATAACATTATATAAGTGCTAAAGTTTCCTGTTACCTAAGATGTTATTTCTATTTTTTCAATTGTCAATACACACCCGACACAGAAATCGAATACCTTTTAGAACTCTTTACGTAGGACAACCATTCGATCTTGTCTTCTCACACTAATAAACAAAACAATTCACTTAATCAACTCCTTTTGATGTATGAGAAAGTAATTCGTCATCGTTGGACTTTAATTTTCTGTAATATAAGAAAAGCTATTGTAAATAATTATGGAATTATCTATTTGTATTCGTTATCAAAATCAAAACTGTTGAGGATTGTTTAATCTAAATGATAAGATAAAATAAAATTAATTTTATTGTAGCAAATAAAGATGTCTCGAAAAGACTATGACGTTGAGACAAACCTCCAAAATGTTGCACATGGAGCCAAACTCCGTCTACAGAAATAATCCCGTGAGAACTAATATGTTGCAATATTATGCAACTTTAGATAACAATTGTTAGTCTGTTCCCATGCTAAGTCAGTATGTTGAATTTATAAATACGACTAAAATGTATAATAGGAATTAGATATACTGTTACTCTGTCCCGTTATTAAGTAAATAATTTTTTTTAGGAAAAAAAAACAAACAACCCAGCGTTGTTAATAGGCGCAGTCGGTAGGATTTGCTAGGCTTTTCATTGAGAAGAAAAGTCTTTGTCTCAACAATTAGCGAGCAAATTCGAATAGGAAAGAAACAAAAATCGTTCTACGTTCTATTGGTGCGAAACGAGGGAGGAGCATCGTCCCGAAACTCATAATTCTAGGGAGCGGACAAAAATCGCTAATCCTATTAATGCCTAGATTAAGAAAAGAAAAGAAGAAAACACAAAATGAAAATTGGAGCAACAATCATGGTGGGAATAACGTTGCAAATGTATTTATTTGCCTAACGAATTGAACTAACAACATGTGCATTAGTCAAAGATACTCTTTAGATAAAAAAAAAAACAGTTAACTTTGGCTCAATTAATAAGCAAAAAATGACGAATACATTCCAGATACAAGAATCTGCTAATGTTCCTGAAACACATTATCCCGCTAAAGTGAATTATTACCCAAAACTACCTCAATTTTTTTTATAATACACCAATGCATCGATAGCCAATAAATCCAAACTTTTATAACAAGCCAAATCAATTCTTAGGTTATGGATAATTTCGCCATTCCTCTCCAAATTCAGTGAGCTTTGAAAATGATCAATGAGATTTTATCGAAACCTCAGCTGCCTTACAGTCCTGAGAAAGACTCAGCACATACACGTGATACCCGAAAACCTTCGATTTATATATATATATATATATATATATATATATATATATATATATATATATATATATATATATATATATATATATATATATATATATATATATATTTATTAAAAATAAACAAATTCACGGTCTATATATTTGAAAAAGTTATTTTATTCTCCTTACGACCGTTTAGAAAGGGGACAGACAGTGTATTCTCTGCGAATTCCACTCTGGTTCTCTCTCCATACTAGTTTCGACCACCTAATGGTCTCATCAGTGGAGCTGTAACGAACCGAGAGTAAAATGCACAGAGAACAAATGTCTACTTAAAATCCCCATATCGTAAAATATCGGCAGGATATTACCTGCAGAACTTGATGCCGGACTGCTATCTTAAACAGTACAAACGAACATCTGAATATACCCCGGAGCGGTAGGAAATTTATTAAAAATAAACAAATTCACGGTCTATATATTTGAAAAAGTTATTTTATTCTCCTTACGACCGTTTAGAAAGGGGACAGACAGTGTATTCTCTGCGAATTCCACTCTGGTTCTCTCTCCATACTAGTTTCGACCACCTAATGGTCTCATCAGTGGAGCTGTAACGAACCGAGAGTAAAATGCACAGAGAACAAATGTCTACTTAAAATCCCCATATCGTAAAATATCGGCAGGATATTACCTGCAGAACTTGATGCCGGACTGCTATCTTAAACAGTACAAACGAACATCTGAATATACCCCGGAGCGGTAGGAAATTTATTAAAAATAAACAAATTCACGGTCTATATATTTGAAAAAGTTATTTTATTCTCCTTACGACCGTTTAGAAAGGGGACAGACAGTGTATTCTCTGCGAATTCCACTCTGGTTCTCTCTCCATACTAGTTTCGACCACCTAATGGTCTCATCAGTGGAGCTGTAACGAACCGAGAGTAAAATGCACGAGAACAAAACCTAAACGGTCGTAAGGAGAATAAAATAACTTTTTCAAATATATAGACCGTGAATTTGTTTATTTTTAATAAATTTCCTACCGCTCCGGGGTATATTCAGATGTTCGTTTGTACTGTTTAAGATAGCAGTCCGGCATCAAGTTCTGCAGGTAATATCCTGCCGATATTTTACGATATGGGGATTTTAAGTAGACATTTGTTCTCTGTGCATTTTACTCTCGGTTCGTTACAGCTCCACTGATGAGACCATTAGGTGGTCGAAACTAGTATGGAGAGAGAACCAGAGTGGAATTCGCAGAGAATACACTGTCTGTCCCCTTTCTAAACGGTCGTAAGGAGAATAAAATAACTTTTTCAAATATATAGACCGTGAATTTGTTTATTTTTAATAAATTTCCTACCGCTCCGGGGTATATTCAGATGTTCGTTTGTACTGTTAAAGATAGCAGTCCGGCATCAAGTTCTGCAGGTAATATCCTGCCGATATTTTACGATATGGGGATTTTAAGTAGACATTTGTTCTCTGTGCATTTTACTCTCGGTTCGTTACAGCTCCACTGATGAGACCATTAGGTGGTCGAAACTAGTATGGAGAGAGAACCAGAGTGGAATTCGCAGAGAATACACTGTCTGTCCCCTTTCTAAACGGTCGTAAGGAGAATAAAATAACTTTTTCAAATATATAGACCGTGAATTTGTTTATTTTTAATAAATTTCCTACCGCTCCGGGGTATATTCAGATGTTCGTTTGTACTGTTTAAGATAGCAGTCCGGCATCAAGTTCTGCAGGTAATATCCTGCCGATATTTTACGATATGGGGATTTTAAGTAGACATTTGTTCTCTGTGCATTTTACTCTCGGTTCGTTACAGCTCCACTGATGAGACCATTAGGTGGTCGAAACTAGTATGGAGAGAGAACCAGAGTGGAATTCGCAGAGAATACACTGTCTGTCCCCTTTCTAAACGGTCGTAAGGAGAATAAAATAACTTTTTCATATATATATATATATATATATATATATATATATATATATATATATATATATATATATATATATATAACATAAAACTAAAGTTAAATACCATCTTGAATACTACCATTTTCTGACATAGTTTTTTCCAAACATTTATTTTCAAAATCCTCCTGATCTTTTAGAAATTGTTCATGATGCTTCTAATATTCCTCTTCAGTAAGAGACACATTTAAATTAGAAGTGCCAAGATCCTGATTCCCATAAGATTCTGTACAAATTTTAACATTTTTGAAAATTGATTTTCATTATGATATAATTTCTTTTTATTTAATATGGGCAGCGTTTGAATCTCCTTAAAACATTAGCATCTCCCATCGCAGCTTCACCGGCACTGAGTTAGGAGGAAGGGCCAATTCAGCTGTGGAAGCGGCTTGCCATAACCAAGAGTAATTTTTCATCTTTATATAGCCTATAAAGTCTCGAAATACATAATAAAACTACAGTTAAAATTTGGTGATGATTGCTGTAGTAGTTCTTGAAATTATTGCGAACATGAAAACATAGGTTTCTTCTTTGTATAATAGCGAGATATCAAAAGTAAAGATTAACATTTATTATTACCTCTAAAAAAATCAGATCAAAATACTTCCTGAACTAAGCCAAACAGGTAAAAACAACATACTAATAAAACAAAAATCGAACCAAAATTGTTATAATTAAAGTTTAAAATCGTCATCACAAAAAAATATTTTTTGTAATAGGAGTAATCTTAAAAAAGTAATACAAACTATAACAACTCACCGAAAATAATCAGTGCCCGAGATTTACAGAAAACAATACCATACACTGACGCGTTGTTGCAAACAAAAAGTCTGCACAGATGTCTTGGTAATAACAGGAAGTCACTAAACTAAAAAAAAATGCCTAATCTAATCTTTTGCTTGTCGTGTTGCCAACATCATCAAATTTACTATGAAATTTCGTTAGGTGCTGAACCCATATAGAAGAGTTATGTCAATTTATGGCATTTGTTTTCTACATTTTATGGTAATTTTTAGGTTTTTAGCTTATATCTATAACTTCCCCTTAGCCCCTTCAATTTTTTCGCTTTTATAGATGAATCCGTGATTAGTATGTTTTTTTCGTTAAGACAATACAATTAAATAGATCCCCTGGCGAGTATGAAAACATGCCCTTTTGAGGGTTGCAGATCAGTTCTGTTAGTGTGTGATGCCAATAATGTATACAAGGTAAGTCGGGAGGAATGCGCGACACTCAAAGAATGTGTTCCACGCGAAAAAATACTTTTAAAAATCTCAAATGTTGTTATCTGACTTTTATTTGTGTTCAAGTTATAATGTCATAAGAAAATACAATAGTTAGAGGCATTCAATCCGACTTACCCTGTATGACTCGGGGGTAAAATAGCAATACTAGCGGTACAAAAAAAAAAATAGTTGTTGAATTATATTAGGATAGGATAGAAATGAAAGATAAAAATGTATTTATACTTGAAGCACCGGGACAAATATCACATCGCGACTCAACATTACTTACACTAAATCCATCACACCTTGAAAAGTCGAGGAATATCTTGATTGTATTTCCAAACATGCTGGTTCAATTGATTTTAGTTGGGAGAAAATAACGGTCACTGTTTTAACTTAAAATATATATTATATAATCTTTAACAACTCAAACATCTTCCTACAAAATTTAACACTATCATTCTTGGTGTGCTGTGTAGTTCGTTGATAGGAAAAAAGAATGCAAGCCTTCTTTTATCATTAAATGGGATGATGTAAGTCAAGTGAAGAAAAAAAAAAGAGTACGTTCTTTTAAATAATGAAAATACTAGTAACTGTGCAAATAATAGTGTCGTTTATCTTCGTTGTCGCCGAAGTCCCCGCGAACAATTCAATGTCGATTATCTAACTTTCGTTGCGCTTTAAAATCATTATTATTTTCCCCGACTACGGCATCAAGGTTGATATTTATAGTTTTTTTTTAAAACTAAAACAAAGAGAATTGAAAACATTTATAAATATGAAGAAAATAAAAACGTTCGTTTTCAATGATAGTGAATATTTTCTAGGTCAAAACTTATGAATACGTATGAGAGTCTAAAAAGAAATTAAGTTCTGATCTAACCAAGTTTTATCTATCTTTTACTATCACTTAATACAGTTTTTATATGATATAACTTTAAAGTGTCTTCTGATACTTCTGAAGGAGCATGACTAACAGGATCTTTTCCTTCAAAAGTTTTAGGAAATGCAATAACGTCTCTAATACTGCTCATATTAAGTAAAACTGTTAAAAGTCTATCGAGACCTAGTGCTATACCTCCGTGAGGAGGGCATCCAGAACCTAAAAAAGATAAGATTTAGTTGTCAAACTTTCAATGACTATATCAAGTGAAGAGGGCTTTTTAAATAATACTGACCAAAAGTTTTTGGTAAAAATGTACGCATTTTTGTCGATATTTTGTTGTTAGATTGAAATGAGCAATAAGTGCCAATATTGAAACCTTACCTAACATATCTATAATATGTTGAAGTGAATCTTTTTTAATGTTCAGCACATCTAAAACTTTTTCTTGTAACACGGGATCGTGGATACGTATTGATCCACCTCCAACCTCGTACCCATTAAGTACTAAATCATATGCCAATGCTCTAACCTGAAAAAGAAAAGAACACCTTACCAAGTGAAGTACATATGGCAATAAATAAATATATAAAGGTGGTCTCAGCCATATTATTTGTCACGAATTAATTGACAGTAAAGGCAGACATCTTTAAACCAAATTTTAAAATTTCGATGGGAATATATTTTTTCATGGTATTAGTCACTAACATCAAGTAAACCATAGGTTCGCAACTTTTCCTGGACCACCGTCCCCTTGGCAAAAGGAAATAAATCCAATGTCCCCCTTCCTCATAATAGTAGTATCTAATATTAAAATGTATTAACAATTAAAACACCATCAAATGTATTAGATAATTATTTAATCCGATGACTTTGAAAATTATATAAAAATCAATAAGTAATAAAACAATTAAGAAGATGCTTGAGGCTGATGGAGTATTAACAATTTGGTAATATCGGATTTCATCAGTGGCAAATCACCACGCTCAGTGATCTGTAGTTGGTTTCTTTTTTTAGAAAGGAAATCAGCGACCGCACTGAACTCACGCTCAGTTCAAATATGATCAGGGGAATGAAATTAAAAAATCTTGAACTGTTTCCGATAATCCAAGGTAGAGTCCTGCTACTGATGAGTCAGAACTTATGGTATCCATTTACCAATTTTACTTTAAGTTCTTCGTTAGTACCCAACTCGGCATGTTCCTATTTAGAATATCTTGAAATGTTTTCGTGAAACCAGAATGAAGAACGTGCAAGTGTTGACAGTAGTAAATCTTTCCGTTTCGCAGATACTGCTGATAATGTTGAAAAGTGGCTGTATTCACCTCTACCAGAAATAGAAAATTAAAATATGCCGAAAATATTCGTTTCTGAACTTCATGTTAAAAATGACCCTAAACAAACTCCTACAAACAAAATTACGCACAAGTTTCTTCTAAAAAACCTAATATTAAATGTTAAAAGGAAAAAAAAAAACACTGACAGAAGTCCTTCAAAACAATTACAACGCTCTCTATGTGTGACAGCCAACAATACTTTCTGGCCGACCTATTATTATTCTTGCGCTTGTTTTAAATTTATAGATATTAAATTGTAGATTTTTTTAGTGAATGTCATTGTAACCCTTATAATCCGTCAATTTACAAAACGTAGTATTCTACTTTTCAGACATCCTTTACCTTTATAGCATCTTTCTCCAACAAATCCAAATCGTCAGGATGAGGTGCTGTAAACGGGTGATGTGCAGATTGTAATTCTCCAGTTTCTCCATTTATTTCAAAAAGTGGAAAATCTACAACCCACAGAAAATGCAGCCCTTTTTGCTTTAACGCCAACTGAGAATTTTTTTCAAGAAAGTTTATGTATTCTAGTCTAATTTTCCCCAATAGAGTTCTCTAAAATAAAATAAAATACAACATATTAACCAAAACTAATGTTAATATTTTCTGTTTCTGTATGACATATTTTTCTAGCTATTTTATTTAATTTACATATTAAAACAGAACTTACAGCATCATTTTTTGATCCATAAGATATAAATGCAACAGAATCGTCACTAATATTAAACTGTTCCAAAATTTCACTTGCTTCTCCACTAGAAAACACCTTACTCATTTTGTTACTCCAATCTTCTCTTGTTACTTTACTCTGGATTAATTTTGCTTTAAGATATTGAGAGGCTACTTTAGACATTTTATCTTTAACTGTTTTAGTCAAAATGCAGGTATTCTGTAACTTGCTAGGGTTAAAAACTAAAATATATGCTCCAAAATCTTCAGTGGTGTTTAGTTTTTTATTATTTTTTAAAATTTTAGTGCAGTTTTGAAGCTAAAAGCATAAAACGAAAATTTATTCAAATATTTTAGATAGGATTGTAAATTTACTTAGATTCAGTAGCATATTTTAGGTAGAGACAAGATAAAAGCAAAACATTTGCAATATTGATTGAACAATGCGGGATTTCTATGGTGTCCTTTAAAATTTAACCGATCATAAAGCTTAATTTTTAACTGTAACTTTTCCAATATCACCCCTTCATAACATATATACTGAGAGTTCTTGAAAGTAGACTGATAAGACTACACTACTGTAAATTTGTAAAAATCAGTGGCAACTCCTCAGAGGAGGTAAGGGTGGCTAAGCATCCTTAATACATTTTTAAAAAAAATTAAGCTACAACGAGAATAAAAATTGCATATTTATTTTAAAATTTTATTTAAAATAATATTCATTTTTACTTTTTCTCTGTAATTAAATCCTAATAGGAGAATACAAATTTCATAGTAACAATAAAATTTAATGTGACTCGTTAGGTAAAATCGGAAATTTTCAAGTCATTATCCTCTGAAGGGCGCTTTTTATTGTACAATTAACCAGGTCGTTATCGAAGCGGGTGTTCATTTTTTACATTTGTGTTGATATGTAATTAATTTTTGCGGTTTTCGGGTTTTGTGTTCTGGAAGTTAGGCTTGTTTTGTGTTCTGGAAGTTAGGCTTGTTTTGTAGTGTTTTGTTTCTGAAGGTCTGACTATTCTTACATGTAGGTAAAAAAGCAATGAGCAAAGAGAAGAATATTAAACAGTGTAGTGATACAGTTCATTGGCTGGTAAGTAATAATTTTAGCTCATTCAACACAGAAACTAAATCCTATATTGTGAAAAGTGCAGGAAAACCAGGAGCAAATTTAATTACTCTAAAATCGTCCGACATTCGTTACACCTGTGGTTTCAATTTAACTTGGTACGACAAATGCAATTGGTTAACAGGATCCAATAAACAAAACAATTTATTTTGTTGGTCATGTCACTGTTACTTCGAAACAAAAAAAAAAACCTATTTTAAGAAAAATCTATTAACAAATTTTTGTAGAAGTAAGATGTGGTGATTTACAAAAACTAAAATTTTTTGATCTTTTGACGTATAAAAAACCATTGAACTCTGAGGATTTCCCCAAAATTTGTTAGATGATTTCTAGGTACAATATCCATTTTTTGACCAAATTCAGTTGAAAAATGAATAATATGAATATAATGACCCTGAGATGCTTGAAAACTGTAAGACTCCAAGAAAATTTTTAAAACATATGTTTCAAAACGATTTGTACATTTTCGGCTTTCCAAGTCGAGCAGCCGTTGAGGAAAATACTTGAAAATACCAGCTGAAATGTTATATATATATATATATATATATATATTGTTTCTTTATAAATACTACGTCAAAGATGCTAAGAACATGTTATCAGATCAAAATTCTTTACTCTTTACTACTGTTTTTGACAATAACAACTTTTTATTTAAATTTAGTAAATAGCTAAATAAAGTACCTATCAATTCCTCATACCAATATTTTCTTATCAAAATTTCCTTTTTCACCCTTCCTGGCAAGGTTAAATTCTCACCTATCCATCTTGTTTTTTAAATTATTGTTCATCATCAAAATATATAATATACTTAACTAATCATATTCATTATCACCATTTCCATGCACCGCTTGAAAAAATATGGTTTTCTGACCAAGGAGAATTTACCCTCCTCAGTTCTAATACCCATGAGCTGCCACTGGTAAGAATATTTTATAGGCAAATTTAACAGATATTGGCAATCTCATCTTGAACTTACTTTAAAACCAAAAGTTGTGTCTGGCTTGTCACTGCCATAATTCTCTAATGCCTCTTCATAAGACATTCTTTGAAATTCTCGAGGAATTCCATCATAAAAATTTGCCAGAGAGTAAGATAACAATTCTTCAATAAGCTTTAACACACCATCTATACTTGTGAATGATAATTCTACATCTAGCTGAGTAAATTCAGGTTGTCTATCAGGCCTACACATAAATAAAGTTATGTATATTTAAATATATAAAACCCATAATATTTAATGAATAATATATAATATAAAATAAAGATTTATTATATTTTGTTTACATTTGAAGTAATACAGTAAGCGTGTAGACAAATGTATCTATTCATATGTAAGGAATACTCAAAATGGCTTAATCAAATTTCCTAACTTTGCTAGTACATTTAACTACATACCTAGCGCCCTCATCTCGATAACATTTTGCAATTTGAAAGTATCTATCTATTGCTCCCGCCATTAACATTTGTTTAAACTGTTGGGGACTTTGTACTAAGGAATAGAATTTCCCTGGAAATCTGGTTGGAACTATAAACTCTTGTGCTCCCTACAAGGTTATAATGGATATATTTTTTTTATAATTAATCTAAAATCTAAAAGAAATTATAAAAAAAAAGTACAAAGATAAGAATCAACTTCATCTAAGTTGCAAGTTTAGAAAAATCAATTTTGGTTTATGTACAAAAGAAATTGAAGCAAATTATAAGCAAAACACAACCTGTAAACTAGAAATTCTAGCTGCCATGACAGTTAGACCAGATTTAAATTTCAAAACTTTTTAGTGAATCAAATGATAAGAGGCAAACAATTAATTGATTAGTATAAAAACAAACTTACTCCAGGGGTAGCTTTAAACAAAGTCGGCGTTTCGACATCAACAAAATTATTTTCTATTAAGAACTCCCTCATTTTCATAAAGAGCTTTGATCTTACTCTTAAATTTCTTTGCATCTGTGCAAATCTTATATCTAAGTACCTATATTGCATCCTCAGGGCTTCTTTAGCCTTTTGAAACTCTCTGATGTTAAATGGTAAAATATCTTTTGCTTTATTAACAATTTGAAAATTTTCTACTTGCACCTGAAAGTAATTTAATTTACAAAGATGAATGGAAACAAGACAGTATCTTTTTAAATATTTTTAGATGAAATAAAATAAAAAATTTTTTATTGCCATTAGTTTCATTGGTGAAACATTACATCATAAGTTAAATTATAGAAGGAACCATACACACATACACGCGACACTAGTGGACATACATATCTTCAGGTTTAACCCTGCCGTTATCTTTAAAATGAAAAAAAAAATCCAAAGGAATACAACAAACAAATACTCTGAGATATACGTTCCCTTCTACAGTTACAGTACATTTCAAAGTATTTTTATGCTAGCTTTTACCTTTTATTTGAAGTAAGCAAATTCCAGATATAGAAAATAGAATATTCCATATTATTAGCAGTTAATTAAAAAATGAATGTATTATTTTCAAGATAAAATTTAAATATATGAATGATTATAGTGATTTATGTAGGAATGTTGAAAAGGTTATGAACATACTTCAATTTCACCAGTTTGTTGCTTCTTGTTGACCATGTCCTTTGGACGAGAGAGGACAGTACCTTTTACTTGAAGTATCGTTTCATATGGAATATTTTCTACAGTTTTTTGAATATTTTTATCCTAAAAACAATAAAAATAAATACAGTGCAGATAGAGTATAATTCAGGAAATAATAAAAATGTTTTTTAAAGGTTTCCTTAAAATTATTGCCAATGCTTATACATATTATACTTTATTAGTATTATTGACAGATTAGTGAGGTCTATTCACTTCCACACGAGTGAAATGAAGTGTAGTACCCAATATTTAACAAATTAAATTAAAATACTAATAAAAAATAACCTAAATATAAATATAATACTGAATGTATTTAAAGATCTGAAGGGCGCGCTCATGAAACGTTGCCAAACTTTTTGACTCCTATTTAATGCAGGTTAAACTTAAAATTTATCCTCCAGATTCACTAAGAAGATTTAAGATTTAAACCTGATCTAGTAGCTAGGAAATTTAAATCTTATAGTTGGTCACTTTTGTTTTGCTTACGATATTGTCATAATTTATATTACACATGTCAACAAATAAAAACTTATATAGGGATATTAAGGACAAGAACTTAGAAATGTTTTTTTATGCTAGTATTTTTATGGTTTAAGACTTGCTTGACTTATTGTTGCTCTTGTCAGTTTAAGCCATCTGCTGTCAATTCAGGCTACTTTTAAATTTAAATCATGTTAGTGAATTCGGCTGTATGTCTTTCTTTAATTGATTGATATCTCAGTAAACCCCACAGTGAGCAAAATATTTTATTGAAAAAAGAGAAATATGCAGGTCTCAAAAAGGTAATTTTTAATTTTTTTCAACCTCAACTAATTAACAAATGGTGGTACAATTCAAAAGAAAGTACCAACATCCTAATTTCCCATTAGACAGTGATTGGACATCCTTAAATTGTCAATTATAAAATTTTAAAATCATGTTCTATTTTATGGAACTTTCACAATGTTTCTTTACTTACTTCATCCATAATCAAAAGTTGAGTTTCTCCATAACTATCTCTTATCACCACAAACTTATTCATTCTTTGATATTCCAACCATCCACACAATACTACCCTTTCCCCAAGATTTTGTATACGAAGTTCTCCACAAGTATGTGTTCTAGTTGTGAATTTGTTAACATTTTGTGCTTTTTCATTGTTTCCATCACTATCACTCTCATCTATTAAATATACATTTTTTTGAGTTGTTGATAATGATCTAAGATTTGTAGACTTAACAGATTGTAAACAAAAGACCTAAAAGTTGACAATTAAATATTCCTACTACAAATATATATACAAAATATATTTATAAACTGGCTTAATTGGTCGATGTAAGATATAAAGAAACAAATTTTAATTACACTAGATAAGTTGAGAACATAACATATACAGGGTACTTGTTAACTACAGTAAAACTTTGGAGAATGACTACTTGCACAACTTTATGAAAATAGTTTATTTGAACCACAGTACCTAAACGTTTCATTTCTTTTTTTACTATTGTCGTAATTTTAAAAGCTTGGAAAATCTAATTAAGCTATTAGAAATGAAATGAATAACACTCTGTGACTGATTCTGTCGTAGAGTTTTTTTTCTACATTTAAAAGGGTACATACATTTTTGCAATTTCTTGCCAAAGCCTCTAAATGTAATAGCTTAAACTTATTTGTAATAATTCTTTTAAAAATTTGATTCATGGTAAATTTTGAAAAAAATTGTTTAAACAATATAAATATAACCTAGAAATTCCAACATTTTTGATGCTATGTAGCAAGAGCCAATAAAAAAAAATAAAAAAAGACAATTTTCATTGAGTGCAACCAAATATACACCAAAGTGTATATTTGGTTGCATTTTTATACTTTTAATGTAATTTTCTAAATTTATTTCCGTTTATTACTGAAATAAAAAATTAAATAATTTTCCTGTCCTTTCCTTAAATTTTTGAAGTCGTTATAGTTCTTTTCGACTATTTTCCCTTCGAGCAATTGTTGGTTTGTTCGAAGGTTTTCCACCTCGTCATTTGCTGCCGTCACTAATTACGTTTATGAATCAGACACGAATCCGGTTGGTCGGTTACTGGCTTGGCGGCTCGGCCCCTTTTTTTAGACCACATTTTAGACATCGAAGGAACTCGAGTAAGTGAGTTGCTGTAAGCTGTCGGAGGGGCTAAAGAACATCGAATTTTTACGTGAATAGTTATTAAAAGGTATTAATATTTCGTGTTTTGTGTAAAATAAGTGTCGACTTAAAGAATTAAATAAAACTTAAGGTGGCTGGGATTATTTGACAGTTACATAATGTAAATTTTCCGAACAGGAAAATTTGTCGAATCAATATAATTTGGTATAGATTCTTTAAAGTTAAAAAGGAGGTAATTTGCCGAACTTTAATTTAGAAAGTGTTTTTTTTTTTATTAAAAGAATTTACGTAATATTAGTAATCTTCAAAAATAATCTTTATTATGCATCTGTTTACGCAAAAAGACCTGCGAAAACCACTGCCAAAAATATTTGTTTTTCACGTGATGTTCTTCAACTGTTTGTTTTATTTTTATTTCATCGTATTCTAGATTAAACATATAATCGTTCTATTAAAATAGATTTTCCTCTATTTTTAAGGTCACTTGAACTACTTTGCGGTTTTTTAGGTTAAGGTTATCCTTTTAAGAATTTAGAAGGAGAAAGTTATTTCTCTTCTAGATGAATCTGTACCTTATTTTCTATTAATAAGTTTTTAATTTAATAGTAAACCAAAGATGCATCGTGCAAAAACACTAGTTCATGCAATAGCAACTGGGCCCCCAGGTCAAAAATTTGCAGCTTGGCTTGTCAAAAATTCGCCAGCTGCATTCCAATGTAGAACTTATAATGTACCAGCAGCTTCTGAACCATTTTTAAATGGAAGTTCGAGTCAATATGTGGAAGATATGTATAATGCTTGGCTACAAGACCCTTCCAGTGTCCATGCGGTAAGTGTAGATAAGTCAGTAAATCAAAAATGCAAAAGCAAGAAAATTTGAATCATTATCTTATTAAGATTATTCATTTGAACCTCATGACTAAACACACCTAAGTAATGACAAAGTAGTATGTTATCACTAAAATTAATATGCTGAATGTTGGATGTATTCATGTGAAATTTTTTTACATAAACGTTTGCAGTTTAATACATTGTTTATCTGTCGACACAAATCATTTAAAATATCTCTACTTTAAACGACCAACGAATTGTTAAGGCAAATTATAAAATAGTAGGAAATTGTGATTTTTACATTGTTTTAAGTATTTAACAAGTTTTTTAAAAATTCTCCGTGTGGGTTAGGATGACAGGCACCTTGTGACCATAGATGATTTTTTTATATCAATCTGTTAAATCATGTGATCAAAATGGAAAGTTTCAATTTAACAACTCAAAATAACTTCCTGAATGCAGGATATGAAACGGCCCTTATTACTCAGTATTATTGTAGTCTTGTTCTAATGTAGGCCATAATAAATTTTTTGAAGTAAATATATAATATGACTCATATTTCACTTTCATATTAGATATAAA
Organism: Diaprepes abbreviatus; assembly: GCA_034092305.1. Classification (NCBI taxonomy): domain Eukaryota; kingdom Metazoa; phylum Arthropoda; class Insecta; order Coleoptera; family Curculionidae; genus Diaprepes; species Diaprepes abbreviatus. Next base: position 286,475 of record JASJET010000135.1, read on the forward strand.
GTAATATTTCTTTAAAAAAATTGAGGTCTAGACATACCTCAGTCAATGTTCAAGGTCACAGTTGTTTATTTTTGAAATCACATTGTATGTAGAACACGTTATCTTCAGTTTTTAATGTATGTTTGTTGTTTCAATTTTTAATAATTTATATACTTAATTGAATATTTACATAAGTCTCAATAAACAAACAGTGAAAATCAAAAATTTATAATGCCAAGCCAGAGAAAACCTGTTTTATGATATTAAATATGGTCAGTTATTATGCTAAAATTATGAAGAAAAGGAAATTTGAAATCAGAAATCAATATTTACAGTCACTGAAATTCAACGTCCTTGAATTTTAGATTAAAAAGGTTTTCATTTTACTAATTTTCAAGTTCAAGTTAAATAGAATTATTAAAAGAAAATGCTCCGCAGATGAAATTTTTTTTTAATATTGGAAAAAAATTAAGGAGCACACCACTGTGACAGATTTAAAAATTTCATTTTTTTTTTAATGCATTTCTTGAAAGTATGTTTTGTTGTAATATCTTACTGTCGGTTTCCGCCGCCAAGTTAGTTCAAATACATGGTCAACAAAAATGTTGAAGTACAACGACGGGTGTCTGAGAAAGGCGTTGGCAAACCCATTCACCCAAACTTTTAGTACCAAGTGGTTTGTAAATTGTAGCGCGTTTGCAACAGTATATTTTAAAGCATGTAATAAAAAACAAGACCCGAAAAGGTGAAGAAGTTACACCTAAACGCGCATAGCATGTGGTCATATGTATCTCGGGCGACAAATAGTGCGCCCCCTATACATGTTAAACGGAAGAAATCTATGCAATCATATATATCTGACATTCAGTTGTGATGACGAGGGCAATGAAGTCTTTATTAGGCCACAGGAATCAACAAAATTTAGTGAATACCAAAAACTTCTCTTTGTGTACTTGAACTCTCAATCGCGTGTTTCCCGACCTGGCCCAGAACCATAACTCTAGCCGTAATGGTTTGATTTTAATTTAAGTTTTACAAAAGGAAAATTTTCATAATTGCAGTAGCTAAGGTTTTAAATGTAGCAGTTTTTTTATTATCTTCAAAATTATTATTTTTTGAACCTTAAAATATCAGTAAAGGTAAAATTCTTGCAAAAATAAATTTTTTTCTTTGAACTCCCGCCATTTTGTAAAAAAATTTTCGGGAAAGGGCCAAGTACAACGAAAACTACGTTTATATAGACTGAATTTTTTGCTGTCAAATCAGCTATTCTTGAATAAGCGATCTAACTCTAGCTATAATTGTTTGATTTTAATTAACGTTTTACAAAACGAAAATGTTCATAATTGCTAAGGTTTGAATGTAGCAGTTTTTTATTATCTTCAAAATTAGTATTTTTTGAACCTTGAAATATCAGTAAAGGTAAATTTCTTGCAAAAATAATTTTTTTTCTTTGAACTCCACCCATTTTCTAAAAAAAAAATTCGTTAAAGGGCCAAGTACAACGAAAACTACGTTTATATAGACTTAATTTTTTTTGTCAACTATTTTTGAATAAGCAATCTGGCAGTTGGTCCTAATGCCTAATAACATATATTATTCATAAATCCTTAATAAATTATTTAATTGCTAAAAGAAATCGGGAATAATAAACCTTTTTTCGTCCTTTCACAGTGAAGAACTTAAGAAAAGTGGCATTAAATTCGTTTAGACTGAGTACCGCTTGGCATAAAAAAATCCATTGGTAATAAGAAGCTAAGTCCAAATAAATATACTTTTCATCCAAATTATTGCCACTTATGATACTATTTTATACGATTTTTTTCAGTGTAATTGTTTAAGATTTTACAGTAAAAATTGTGTCGTACGTTTGTTATAATTTACGTCAAACCATTGACGAAAATTCTAGTAGGTATTTTCCTGCATATTCAATTTTGTTAACGCTAATCACATGAGGTACTTTATTTTATTTAATTATGATATTAGTTAATGTTGATATAAATTATCCAGATCATACTACTTTTTGCTTGCGAGTGCTAATGCTGTTAATTGCTAAAATTCTACTTTTGTCAGTAAATAAGTTTTGTGTGTTGTACGAGTCATTTTTTTAATTTAATATTAAATAGCTATAGACATTGGAGAGGAAATGTTGTTTATTTTACTCATATTTATTTGATTACCGAGAATATGGGGAATCCTCATAATAAAATGATAATCCAAGGTATTTTTTTACTTAAATACTTCTTTAGCCATGCAAATCAATCATTCAATCTTTATTAAAAAGCTAGTATTACATCGGAATTAACAAGTCAGTAAAAACGAAATACCAAGTGACTAACCGAACACATATAATAGTTTAAAAAGGCTGTCCAAGTATATCTTAATGGAATAATCATGAAGTACACCGACAAAACCACCAAATCAACCTAAACCATGATTATTTTTCAAATTTGAGCCACTGATTTGCCAAAAAAAAAAATGTGTTTACAAGAAAACATTTTACTATGGGTAAATTGATACCTATATCCAAGGACGAAATAAATGATTTAGCGGATATGTTCCTTTTGTCAAATTGCTTGCAATTATGTTCCAATACCAAATAAATTGAGGATACTACCATTCATGAACTAAGTTAAATACAGTATCACATACATTGTAGGTTTCTACTTGGCAAGTTTAATTATTTTAGTCCGGGAAGCAGCGTTGCAAATGATCTGAGAGTCGGCTGCTTCAGTAGTTGTGGGGCTGATAGTGAGCAAACGTTGAACACGTAAAAACAAATAATCCTAAAGTCATTTTAAATTATAGCAAAATTTGCAAGGTCAATATTTACATAACAAGCAATAAAAAAATCGCCATTCGCATTGAAAATGGAGGATTATACGCGAGTCGCTGGTCAAAACTTTTAGAAAAATTTTAAGATATTAAGCCTTTTTATACCAATTAAAATCATTCATATGGTTTTTCATACATTAAATAATGAGAAAAAATAATCAACTCCGATAATAGTGGTGATAAGACCGTCAATCGAGGCCTTGAATAAACCACGTCGTTAGGGAGTTCGAACGCTGTCCAGTAACTTTTATGAGTGAAATGTCGACTTTTACTTCGGTAAAATACAGATGACAATTGTTATTACTGCAAATGTTGAAGCTAAGACATATATTAATTTCAGAAGGTGTTATATCACTTTAATACAAATTTTGTTACATCAAGCTGCTTGCAATTTTGCTATCACAAATTTTATTTGAATATTCAGCATCACGTTAGTTAATTCAAATAAAAATACAAAGAAAAAGCGTATAAATAATCCCCTCCATTTAATATTTTTATTATAATCATAGGTTCTAAATTTAAAAACAAAAGAGGAAAAAAATTGTTTTATATCTTTAAAATCTATTCTAGCTCAGATTCGTAATGTTCTGTATCCAATCATTATACAAAAGTGACAAAGTTTAGGATTGTTAGTTGTGTAACGACCGTCGCGATGAATTTATCTAAAAATAAAAGAATAGCTTTGGCTTTATTAATATTACATGACGAAATTTTGAAAGAAGAGATTGACTTATTAACCACGGATTCATAGTGGCACTAGAAATTCTGCTAGTCAATTATTACAAAATAGAAGCAGCAAAGGAGCATTTAGATTACTTACCCATAGACATCTGCTTGACGACGAATTAAAATTTAAAACGTATTTTACATTTGTTAATTTCATTTCAAATTGTGTCCTTTCTGACAACATTTTTAAACTCTCACTATTTCTACCAATTGTTCGTCCTCGGTAGCACTAAAACGGATCTGTTGTTTTTGTGAACTCACTTAACAGCACGCAGCGTACAACTGAATAAACTGCTCTCGGAGCAGTCGTCCTATTGCGTCGACCGTATTAAGATGGCGCAAGTCGTTTTTACGCAGTGTAGGAAAATGCCTGCATATGATTTTCATTAGAGAAGTTCTCGGTGTTTTACGCCGACCATATTAAGTTCTACGCCGCGTAAAATGTGCGTTGCTAGGAAAACCCGCCTTAAATCTTTCTACGTCGGAACCTATAAACCAGTTTCTGAGTGTGCCGCCATCTACGTAAAATATGTTAACGTATCTCACATGATGGAAATGTTTCCCCCTGAAGTCCGGACTTTAAGGCGAACTTATGTTCGTTACAGAACGTTTCAACCGCGGGAGCTAAACTCAACGTGACTTAACTACACAGCTATGTCAGAGAATACTTTCATCTTGATGCGACAGCTTTGGTAGCGCTTTTGATATTAAAGATTTCAATTTTCGTGACCTTGAATGCTTCGCGACCCGCTATTAGAAGAAATTTTCAAAATTAGAAAGATTCCCCCATTTGCAATGCGACTGACTATTTTTTTTTGTTATTGTTTATATATAGAGAATCACTACATCAAGTTTGAAGTGGTATCAATTACTTTTAAAGCTATTTTTTCTTTGGCATATTCGACACTCTGTCTGCTAGTCACACTGCAGCTGCGACGGCTCAATTTGGTTACTGTTGATACCCAACCAATTACTAGAATTAGAAATTGGTCGGTATTAAAAAACACTACCAAAAATGCAACGCTAGCTCCCGTACTATTGCCTTCAAAAAAATTATAAAATCGGCTACTGTGTTTTTAAAACGTATTTATTTATATTTCGATAAATCTAAAGGATTTCTGGAAGTTTTAAATTGAAATTTGATTAAAGTTAATTAGAAATAAAGTAGGTCTTTGGACTAAAATGATCTGTATTTATTTTCACCTCGAATTAAACTCATTTTAAATGTTTTTTTGATTACTACAGATGAAATTGTAACGTAATAAAATTAACGTTATTTTAGTAATTCTTCGGATTCCTGGTAAAATAAATAATTTTTATGTAGAGTGTCGTTTTAAACAATGAATAAAATAACGTTCTAAAAAGAGAACCGATTTGAACTTGACCCTTGTTTATTGATGGTCCATGAATTTGGACTGATCTTTCGAGCTCGTCCAAAATTATTATGTTTATATATTCTTTTTTTTTTTAATTTATCTTAAAAAGAAGTTTGTATGGCAATTAAAGTTTTATCTATATTGGACTTTCGACGTTTTGAATTTTAATTTGGTCATTTAGCTATTTCAAAACGGACCTGAATATGATAATTATATAAACAGTAAAAATATATTACACGCAAACATAGTACTTTTAAATTTTAGAATAATGTAAATATGTATGTATGTTCAAAGGGAATATTATTAAATCTAAAAACATTGAATGTCGTCGACATGCTATGTTTTTTAAGGATATAGATTTTATTGAGCTAAAATACCGGGTCTCATTAGAAAGAGAAGAGAATACTGCTTCCACTCTTCATCCTCTCTCGCACTGTGGGAACGGCCGGCATTGGGGACTCGCCATCTAGTCGGGGGTCATAGGTTTAAATTTGAAGTTGATTTTGACTATTTAATATGGCAGATACAATATGGGGGACTAAAAATTTTACTTTTTGTTCGATTATGTCCAAAATTTATGTTGGTAGGGTTCTTGGGGGGTGTGTGCATCATGGATTTTAAATTAATTTCTTTAAGCTCAATATACAGGATAAAATATGTCAGACTAAAAAATCTATATGTCTCAAGTTTCTTAAATATCGATATTAGGTGGTTTTGCGAGTCTAGATTACGAATCTAAAATTAATTTCTTAAAATTCAAGGTAACGTAATGCAAATTAAATATTCAGAACTGGTATTTGGAGAATCCTGAGAATCAAAGAATTATTTTTTGTCCAGTTTAGTGTAGTTTACAACTTTGGATAAAATCGGTACTTTTTGGTTACCTTGTAAACATTGGGAGGTACATTACATCTTTCGCTTAGTACTTCGTTCAAATAATTTATAGATATCATTATTGTATAATAACGGACCGATTTCTAAAAATGTACTAAAAAGCGAAAAATAACAATATAAACTTTGACAATAAAATTGAAATTTTTAAAGTTGGCGCCAAATTACTACTAAATGAAACAAATAATTTTTGACACGATATACATACAAGCTACGGTATGAAAGTAATTACAAATAAAGTATTTGTCAATATTTTTATGTGAATCACGTTTTGACAGGTATTAATTTAGCACCAACTTGAAAAATTTCAATTTCCTATACGAATTTATATCGTTATTTTTAAAAGTCGGTTCAATTTTTATATGAAATTTTTATTTATTTAACGAGTTCTTTCCGTAATCGTGTTCATGAAATATTCAAATTATAACCTCATCTAAAAAGCGAGCGAAGCCGCAACAGGTAACTTCTAGTTTCCCATACATTTTTGAGATAGTTTTTGCTAGATACGTTTCTTATTAAAATTTTACAAAATTTCGATCCAAAATAAAAAAGTTGAAATGTAATTTTAAAAAATTTCAAAGAAAATGATGTTTTTCTATTTGCAAAAAAAAAAAATATTACAAACATTAAAATCTTTATTATCTAATAAACTGTAGAAAGTGGTCTCCTTCAGCTAAAACAATTTTATTGAAGCGTTTATTGTAATGATTAACAAACAGTTTTAAGCATCTAAAAAAATCTTATTTTGAACATCAAAATTTGGCACTTTATGACATTCGTATTAATAATATACTATAAAAACCAGTTAACCTACATATTGGCTCATAATATTAAAGAATATTTTTACATATTTTCTTTTAGTAATTTATGGATATTCTTAAAATAGAAGGAGGCTTGTATCATATCATCTGGGCGCTATTTATGATTTTTAAGAACTTTAAATTCAGTCATGCAGTATTTAAGGGCTTATTAGACCACTTGTTATCTAGGGACCCTAACTGATGGATGTATGGGGTTTATTAGCATTCAAAGTAGTAAGGGATCTAATTAGGACGACGGCGATATCAATCTCTCTTACTCAGTCAGTGCATTAATAAGGAAACGATTTAGTGTTGTCTAATAGCATTTCGGGTACTTAGTTGATGTGTACCTTGTGACGCGGACTGATTCGCCGTTGTTTTGATGGATAGTGACGCGCGAAAATTGCAAATAAAGAAAAGGACGCTTTATTAAATGTTCTTGATATTTATAAAAATATGCCATTCTTGTGAAATAAAATCATAAAAACTCTTTGAGCAAAAATATTAGATACGATGATTACACGGTGCTGTTTGCCCAGCATTTCCTTTTTATTATTTTCTTATTTTCATGTAACTAGCCACTATGGCTAGGGCAAGGCTGCTTAAGATGCTCGAATGCCATGGTAAATATCGGGAATCTGGCATGCTCGTCGATCACCCTTATTTAGGATTCTGATTCGTATGCCATTCTTGTGGAATAAAATCTTAAAAATTATTTGAACGAAAATATTAGATAAGATGGTCACAAGGTGGTGGTTGCATCGAGGATTATTCTCTAAGTGATTTAGAATCTTGATTCAGGGTGGTCAAAAGTTCCCCCACTTCTACATCCTAGTTAAGGCCCCTGAATATTGTGTAACAGCCCTTTTATGAAATACTATTTCATAATATATATTCAGGCTTCGTAAAATTGAGAATTTGGGAAATGTGTAGTTGTAAATTGAAACAGGTCAGAGAGATAAGCGATCGGTATATTTGAGTTATTTTCGCGAGATAATGAATGAACTGAAGATTTTTAAGTGTAATGTAAATTTATCTGTACCTTTACTATGTTTGGGCTTGTATTTTAACAAAAAAAAAACGACCGAACATTTCTTGCTGTGAATATTTGATTTCACGTAGGCGAAGTTCAAGGAAGTGACAAATTTAGGTATAATTTGTCAATATTTTCCATCAAAAAAAAAATTTACTCTCTTAACCGAATAAACAAAAAATAAAACTCTCCCTATTTTGAATTAATATAAGACAAATTAAATATTTATATATTTAAAAATTTTAATTCGCGGAACCTAGATATTAAAAAGTAAATTGCACTTATAAAACCATTTATTATAATTTATTATTTCCATGAGGTGTTAAAAATTGGGAGGTGGGGGCTAGACTTCCCTGAACACTCCAACTTGTTGCCCTGCTGGGATTGGAATGTGATGTAATATATTTGTGTCGTAAATATACCAAATTAACTAAAATATAACTATATTTTTGATTGTATTATTAGTGAAAAACAACCGTACCCAGTAACACCATCATTCTCTGGTATAAAATTCCAAATTGGTCGATTACTAACAATTTTAGTGACGATTTTTTTATTTGGAAAGCTTAATTAATTCATTTAACAAACGTTATAGTTAAACAAATGATGATGGATGACGTATTCCCTTTGTAAATTACTTTTTGATATAAATAAATAATCGAGTTCACAGGCCTTGTGATCTTGAAATGATTAGACAGGTTTATTAGACTTTGATATTGTAAATTTGTCTAGAAAAAATATATCTGTATTCATATCAATTATTTACAATTTGGTTACAAATAATTTATAAGGAATTACGGTAGAGCACAAAAGAATAAATTTTGTTTTGTTGTTTTCGTCGCGTCTTTAGAGTAGCAAAAACAATTCCGATGTCAAAAAAGAACCTGTTAAATTATAAACACGTTTTCAATGAAAAAAAAAAGGGGAGAGACTGACGTTATTACGCAAGAGCAAGATAATCCCGAATTGCGTCATTCATGCATATGGTAAAACGCCTGCTTATTATTTGTTCGAAGTATGTTTCAGATCGGTCGTTTTCAGAAACATAATAATAAACTTAAATATTAAAAAACTTATAATCATCGTCATTTAAATGTGAGACTTAGGCCAGGTCAAACTCTATATGATGCGTCTGAGTGCCTGCTTAGTCGTAGAGTTGGCAAAATGGCATTCAATGGTTTGGTTAAGAAAAAATTTCAAATTTTTTCACCCCTTTACAAATCATTAGCTGAGTCTTTCTCAGTGATATTTATTATATGGTGGATGAAGCAAAGTTATTGAGAGTCAAAAATTGATCCTATTTTATCACTCTGGCCACCATCAAAATAAAATGAAAGTTTTAGAATTTTATAATTAAAATACTGGTGGTTCTAATCCGTTTATAAATAATAGTCAGTAATTAGCCAATTTATAATGAATAATCACAAAGCAAAGTCTAGAAATGAGATTGATAATAATTGTATCAGTTTTGCTTTATCGTTCACAAATTATGTCTGGTGTATTGACTTATGGTTTTTAATTTTTTTTATTGAACCTTTAGTCGCATAAATTTACTTTTTTATCGGCTAGTTGCTTTTAAACACTTGTAGCTGCTTGTAAAATGCCATCATGTTTTATATCCAAAAAAAAATTAGTTTGTGGGGTACGGCTAAGGAATATAGTGTATTTTGAGAATGAGAATTACGATATATATTTTTTTAAATATTTCTGAGTGATTTGATAAAAAATTACGTAATCAACGAATATTGGTGAATAACGTGATAATATTTTTATTTATGTTTGGAAAGATGTTGATAAATTGTGCGAGTTCTTTAATTTCTTGATAACCACACTGATTCTGTGCTATCCTTTTCTAACTGCGTTATTTAAACTATTATAACGTGCGAACCGACACGGGAATAAATTTCTGGTTGTCTAATTTATTATTATCTCATATACTTAGCCAAAGGGCTTTTGCACTCCCTTCAGGAAACATTCTCTCATCTCAGATATAATCAGATATCACAAGTATGGAGCTCTGTGGAGGTCCGTTTGCATGTTGTCGGACCGTAGATGATGTTATGTCCGCATTTCTCATAAACTTCCGGACAGTTCGAGCGGTCCGAAGTGGTACTGCCTTTTCCACCGCCTTATACGAGTGTTCGCTAAGGCCCAATCCCTTGAGATTAAGCAGAAAACTCTTCGGTACTTCGTCGGTTGTGGATAAAATTATAGGGATCGTTTGGACGCTATTGATTCTCCAGTTTCTGCATATTTATACCCCCAGGTCTCTGTATTTGGCGATCTTATTATGCTTATCCTTTATATTCTTCTAGTATTGTTGTTCGCTTATTCGGATATTTTACCCCTAAAATGAGGTCTGGTCTGTTATGAACAACCGTGTGATCCGTAAAATCAATGAATGAATGAATGAAAAAGGCCTCTATTGGGCCCTTTACTTTCCACCATAACTACAGGTCATTCGAGACCGATCCGCTTTGCGAATCCAAGCAGTCTCGTTAGTTGAACTTGCCTACCTGCTTCCGGTAATAAAATTATATCTCCAAAATATCTCTGTCTCAGTCCGTCGAGTGCCGCTCACTCTCTGAGGACATGGTCAACAGTTTCATCCTCCTCCAAACACCATATGCACGTTGGGTCGTCTTCGACACCGATTCTATAAAGATGGTCCCTGAGGTGACAATGTCCGTCAACAGTCCCACCACAATTAGTAGCTCTTTCCTTCCCAAGGAGACAAGTTTATTAGTACGTCGTGCGCTAGGTCCAGTTATATGTTCATTAACACACCTCATTCCAGAAGCTCCCCTCCACGATTCAATAAATTTGCTTTCCAGTAACGATTTTAATTCCCTTTTGCTAATAGCAACTGGGACAGGTAGTATTGGTTGGGGCCATACGGTCCAGTTGCCGTACCCAATTTTGCCAGACGGTCTGCTTCCTTATTCCCGCGTATGCCTGAGCGATCCGAGACCCATACGAGTTTAACAGCCGTTCCTCGTCATACCATTCAGTACGTGTTTGCACTCAGACACCAGTCACGAAGTTACGACAGTGGACTTCAGTGCTAATATCGCAGCCTTACTGTCTTGAGTATATATTTATTACCCTATTCTTGTCTATATCGTTCTCACAGATATGGACACACTGCAAAATAGCATAAATTTCCGCTGAAAAGATTGTCGCACGTTGTCCAAGAGGGTAGTACTGTGTGATTCCTATGCTCCTGTCGAATCTCCGGCTCCAGCTCTTTCATCTTGTCGAGATCCCTCAGTATACCACCAGGATCCATTTTTCGGACGATTTTGCTCTCCCTCCCAATCCTCTCTACTTGGCAGAAGTATCTCCAGGGAGAGGTTGAGTTTTTAAAGGGACGTCATGTAATCTGTCCGCATGGGGACTGATGGACACCTCTCCATCGCGCTTTCCCAGACACCTGAATGGCCTCCTGTTTGAATTCCAAGATGTCCTAGGCAACTGAGACCATGATGTATAAGTGAAGAGGTGGCAGGTTCACCAGAACTTCAAGAACCCTGGTGGGAGCAGTCCCCATCGCACTCAATATTCCCACACAAGCCATTCTTTGAACTTTGTCAAATTGAAGAATGTGTTTGCGTTTTGTTATACTGCGCCACCATACGATAGCGACGCACACTATCATGAGGCGCATCACCATAGTGTATATTCAAAATAACACTTTAGGTGTCAGTCCCCATGTGTACCCAAAGGTTCGTTTACAAGCCCAGAAAGCACATATGGCTTTCTTGGATCCGTAAAGTAAGCACAGTTCAATCTCAATATAGTTTAAACTCGTTATTCTCCAGTATAGGTTCCGGGTTGTATGAATAGTACGTACTTTCTTTACAACAATATTGATTTCTCTGCCAGCTCTTGATGGATGATCTTGGAGGCTGAATCGTGTCTCTCCTTGTACTCCTGTGCTGGTATCCTCCTGTTATGTGTTGGATTGTCTCTGATGTTCTATGTCCATATCGGCATTGATCGTTCTGGATCGAGAGGTCTCTGATTATGTGTTTCAGATAGTTTCTCGTTGAGATGACCTGACCTTTGATACCTAGTAGAAAAGCTTCGGTTTTAGGAAAAATTTGCCCAAACGTCAACCAGTATTTCGACGTTAATTTGTCGACATTTTCCTGGTTGACGTCTTTCGGATGTCATCTATAAAGGAGCTTCTGTAGCCAGGCTTGAAGCTTGAACCAGTTTGTGGTACCTTAACCGCAGCGGTGTTGAATCGTCTACCTCGCGTATTGACCGGTGCAGCACGGAAAACTCTACTAGCCTGTAAAAATATGAGCCTAGGTTTATTAGGATCCAATTGCTTACCAGTATTCAACAATTTTCTTCCTCTGTGATATCTTGGTAGCATTGTCCGCTCAGTAGCACTACGAGGATGATGTTTATATGCCTGTGTTAGGAGTGTTCTGACTTTCGTCCGCAAACGTTCTATGTCCGTTCTACTCCCTTTCACAGTTCCAAAAGAGTAACTGAGAGTAGAGCAAGCATAAGTGTGGAGTGCGTTAAATAGATGTTTACTGGTTAGGTTGGCTTGCAATATCTGCCTTACCCGTCTTATGAAGTCATTGGTTAAGTCAGTCTTCATAATTCGTTCGTCAATTCTTTGTGTCTGCTTCATGCCTAAGCATTTTTATTATTATTTTCAATATGCAAATATTGTCTAACAATATTTACAGATAATAATTGTCTTTTTAAATCTTGTTTTTGTCGACAAGCAAAAAAAACTGAAAGCAAAATTAAATAAAAATATATATGTCTGTCAAAAATTACTAAAGCCCTTCCCCCACTGAACATAAACAACTTTTACAACAAATAAGATCTAACGGGGCCAACATAAAGAGAAAAACCCTCCAGTAGGACGTTTTGAAGTGCCCCCTGGACACGAACTTTTTCTATTCGTAGAATATCGGCTCTAGAATGGTAGCATAAACCTAAATTTGCCAAATATTTAGCCGGTTATGGTCTCTTACATTGGATAGAACAAGGCGTTTATTTGTTTAACTTTTAATTTATACAACTAAAAACTTAGTATCTATTAGACTATGAGGTCAAAACAACTGCGCTAGAGAATGTAAAAATTGTCATAGCCAATTCTAAAATCCAATAATTTCTTCAAAAGTTAAAATTTGCTTTATATTGTAGTACCAAATGCGTTTATCGAAGTTGCTAAAATTTAAAAAATGCGTAAAAGCTGGTCTTGCACAATTTTATTTAATGTTTTAGTTATTGAAGTATTGCTAATTCCTGCAGTATCTTTTAATTGTCAGATTGTAATTACAGATAAGCAGATTTAGGTATTCAAATTAGAAAAAAATCAAAGTACACATTTTGATAACCACGCTCTTATTCACAACGGCTGATTATACTTGGTACACAATACCGAGCATTAATTAATTGTTAAACTGGGCTTTACGTAATCAATGTTTCGCCAAATTATTTGGAACTTACTGCCAAATACAATTCCTGATTTAAAATTTCTCAAGTTATAACGTCAACGAGATGAGAAAGTACGCATATTTTAATTTATATTAAAATATTTATTTAGCTTTAGGTTACTAGACAATTACTATATTTTCTAAGAATAAAAAAGAGGAAATAGCACCCTCATTGCGTCATCGTATTTTCAGAATAGTGTGTTGATTTTGCCTCTTTTGATACTGACCTGCGTTTTCTAGTTAGTGTAGTTTTTTTTTATTTTTAGTCGTCTTGAACCCTGATGGAAGTGGGAGGAGTGAAAGACGCCTCTCTTTCCAACTTGTTTTTAATATATCAATAATTAGTTTAATAAGACAGTTAAAGGAATAATATACAGACAGTTTATCTTCTGCAAATACACTCTGGTCCTCTCTCCATATGCGTTTCGACCATCTAATGGTCTCATCAGTGGAGCTGAACGAATCAAGAGTAACGTCCATAAGAAACAGTCTATATAAAATATAAAATTCTTGACATGTCTGCAGGATATTAAACCTGCAGACATTTTTGGTGTCGGACCGTAAATAATTATTTAATTTTTTTATATATACCGCTTTTTTAAAATGGACTAAAAAGTATAAAATAATCTTTTATATTTTCCTGTAAATTTGTGATTGTGAGTTTTTAATAGCTGTGAAAACACTTCCTAGGTTAAAACGAGAAACGTGGGGTGCAGTAGATAATAACTTGTTTTCTGCTTTTAGTTTTTAATTTAAAATCGATTGCAAAATATGTATTGAATAGGCAAAAATATGTTGAAAAATTTGTACTGAACAGACAAATAAACAGTCAGACAAGAAAGCGAGTTAATAAAAACGTGGTAACAGTAAAAAAAACAAAGTTAATCTTAACATGTATGTTCAAGATTGGTTTCAGGGTCATAATATTGCATTGTCATCGGGTTTATGTATGTGTACCAAAGTTCAGCTTGATTGGATAATCGGAAGTGCTCACCTTGAAATATGCTTTCAAGGTCGTCGGGTTTGTATGGGTATCAAATTTCGGTTTGATTGGATAATCGGAAGTGAAGTTGACCTTGAAATATACGTTTCAGCTCAGTTTCATGTGTATACCAAATTTGAGCTTAATCGAAAGTAATGTTGGCATTGAAATGACCTTAAAATATACGTTCAAGGCCTTAATATTACATTGTTATCTAGTTCTGAGCTACGTTTAATATTTCAAGTCTCTAACTCATCGGGAAATTTGCAAAATTTATACCGAACATACAAACAGACAGACAAGAAAACCAGTTAATAGAAACAGAGTAAAATATCAACAGGCAAATGACATCTATACATACACCGGAGTGGTGCGAAGAATAAAAATTAAAGTTTCAATAAGAAATAAAGAAATGTTTACTGCCTTATAATTAGTTTAACAAATTACCGACTTTGTCCTTTAGGTAACTGACTGCACGTTTAATATCCTACCGACATGTCTCGAAATTCAGATTTTATATAGACAGTTGTTTCTTGTGAATGCTGCTCTTGGTTTGTTGCAGCTCCATTGATGAGACCATTAGGTGATCGAAACGCCAGAGTTGTATTTGCAAAAGATAAGCCGTCTGTATATTTTTCCTTTAACTACCCTTTTTTCTCCTTGATACCCTAAAAGGAAAGACAGCAAATTTTACTCTGATTTATTCTCGCGTTTTGGCCACTTTATAGTCTCGTCGGTGGAGCTGTAGTGAACCAAGAGCAAGATTAACAGAGAGGGGTCGATACTTCTAAAGTATCGATTCTTTTACTAAGTTATCCAGTATTTTTAGCATCGATACTTTTTCAAGTATGGATACGTTTTTGTAGTATCAGCATTAAAATCAAATATATAGTTGGATTAACGAATTCCCCCGTGAATTAACTTAGAACTTATTATTAGACACCGAGTAACGTGATAATATTTTTATTTATTTTTGGAAATATGTTGATAAATAGTGCGAGTTTTTTTATTTCTTTTCACTCATACCGATTCTACGAGTACAACATGCTAATCGCCACATCAATTCGAGAATAAAGTAACCGAGCAATAAAGTATGAGTTTTTGGTTGCATGAATTATTTTGTTTTTTTTTTCAATACATAAATAAAATCTAACAATATTTACCGATAAAAATAAGTATTTAAATCTCCTTTTTGTTGATATTAATTACAAGCTTCGTAATTGTAGTAATTTTTAACATTTAAAAATATCCAAAGGAGTCACGACAAGCAAAATTAGATAAATGTATTTATGTCATCAAAAAAGCCCCTCTTCCACCGACCATAGACAACGATCTTACAAATTTATTGCCTAAATCTAAAAAATGTTATATAAATCTTTCAATACGGATATCTGAGGGTATCGATACTTTATTTGGAAATTATCGATACTTTCGCATCCCTATTCACAGAAAACACCTGTTTATACTTTTTATTATATATATTATCCTTACTTTATAAAAAATATTACAACCATCATAACATGCAGGGTTGACACAAAGAAATGGATCAGCCTTTCGATTTTATTTTTTTGAAATGAACTTTTTTAGAAACGAATGAATTATATTTCAATACATTTTTAAGCTCTACAGTAAATTCTAAACATTTTTCATAAAATATGCACTATATCTATTTTTGAAATATTTACATTTTTGGTTTAAAACAATAGGCAAACAACAAACTATCAAACTGCAGTAGATCAATCGGCCTGTTTTACAATTTGGACTATATAGAAATTTTTTGTATTACTTGTTGAATGGATTCTTTAAGCGTATGTACCGAGTTAGGTAAAGTTTTTTAGTTTAAACTAAATTTTTGATGTGGCTCCATAAAAAAAAGTCTAACGAGTTAAAATTGAACGATCTGATTGGCTACTCTATTGCCCCTCGTCTACCTATCCATTGTCCCGGAAAAATTGCATTTAAATACTCCTTTATATGAGTAGCATAATTCAGATAAACATCCTTTTAAAATCATAAGGATGCACTTGGTAAATCAAGATCATTATCATCTGTAAATAGAGTCAATAGAGCTCAAACCTGATCATTTTGAAGATAATGTAGATATCCGCCTCCAGTGTGGTATTCATCAAAGAAAAATGGTCGGATTACCCTGTTTTCAACAATGTCTGCCTAGACATTAACCTTTTCTTCTTACTGAGTGTCATTTTCTTTGATCCAGTGAGGATCTGAAATTATAAACATCTTAGACTAGGATAAATATCGGTAAATCAGCAAATAATTTTAAAAGTCAAACGTGTAAATATTTCGAAAACAATTAAAGATAGGTGTAGAGTGTATTCTATAAAAAATATCTAGAATTTATTGTAAAATTTAAAAATGTAATGTAATACAATGTGTCTTATTAAAAAAATTTGGGTCGATACAAGTAACACCTTTCTGATCCGTTCTAATAAAATAATATTTTCTTTTCTAAAAAATACATTTCATAAAAATAAAATTGACTGGTCAGGGCGATTTTTCATCACATAAACGGTTTCTCTATCACAACCCTGTATGGTTTTAATTTTGGCACAAGTTCAACGAAAGGTGATTTAATTGTATTTTATATAACAAATATCTGAAATAACTGCACTTTGATTTGAATTTATCGTGGGCGTGACATTATTTTCGCTGGATAAATAGCACCATTTATTATAACGAGGTCAAGATCACAAGTTTTTAAATGACTTTTATTTCTTCAATTTTGCAAATTATAAACATGCTAGTTTCCATGATGTTTAATAGAGTTTTTAACTCTACCGACACGATGTGGAAAAAATTCTATATAGAAACCAATTTTATAAAAGAACTTTTGAATTTATGATCAGATATTTTTAAAATGGGAAGAAATTTGGTGTTGTAGTATCCCTTACGAACTTGACACAACTTTTAAATACATTTTGATGACTTTTATATATTCTAAAATTGCTTCCTTTTTTAAATATAAATTTTCATTTTGTTTATGTAGTCATGGGACGCCTTCTTCCGAAACTCCGAAAGTGGAGGAATCGGCTACCAAGCACCACCAAGTTTAGCACAACCTAGAGGAAACGAAGTACCCTTGGGGGCACTCATACCAAGCTTAGGCGGTTCAGCAGCACTAGGAGGTGGCATTAGTGAAAAGATTATCGATGACCATTTGGCTGTTCAAGCTATAATCAGAAGTTACCAGGTAATAACATTTTTATATCTTTTTATACCGGTTTGTGTAATGATGATTGACAGAAGTTGTCTTAGAAAACATATTTAGTCGAAATAATCTATATTTTCGTGTTTCTCGGCCGATTCTGAGCAAAAAATGTCTCTTGTGATTATTCCGTTCGTTATGAAAAGCCGTTAAACATTTGAAAAATTACATTTTTTGCTACTTTTCAACATGAATAGCTTTTTATTAAATACATTTTTCAAATTCCGGGCTCCCGGACTATTGTTATCATTTGAAAAAATAATAAATTATAACAGGCTCGGATTCCAGTTTTGAGGCACACCCACTTTTCTTCATTTTCTGATATCTTAGAAGCAACTAAATTGCATCCAAATTCAGTACGACGCGTGAGTTAAAGCTAGGGCCAGAACCACGTATGATGCCGTAACGCGACAACTTGTAAAGTAGAGCTTCGTGATTTACACAATCAAAAGATTTACTACAAAGCATAGGTTCATTTTCGAATAAGAGCATAGCGGTATCAAAACGT
This sequence comes from Diaprepes abbreviatus, assembly GCA_034092305.1. NCBI lineage: Eukaryota > Metazoa > Arthropoda > Insecta > Coleoptera > Curculionidae > Diaprepes > Diaprepes abbreviatus. Next base: position 304,299 of record JASJET010000135.1, read on the forward strand.
TTCTTCGTAAAACCGAATTGAGACTCGTATGGGGAAAATTGGATTGAATTTTGAGAAATACAAACGAAAATAGAAACAACGGCTGCAGAACCCTAACGTAATGCGCGTCCCACATGTGCTTTGCGGTTTTTTGTTAATATTTATGATTAATGTATTTATAAAAATTTTTACTGTGAACTGTTTAAATTTCACAATTGGAACATCTTCTGGAGGTCATCTTTACAAATAGTAATTAATTTTTATTTTATTTGTTTTACCTTGGCTAGTAAATTCACCAGCTTTTAGAATAAAAGAATTTCTTTTTTTTTATAATATTTTTTTTAGGCTAAATATAAATTAGAGGATTTATATGAATTATTTTTCATTTTAATTTATAACGCATGGGGAAACTACTTTTATATAATAAAATCTCCTTTCACGTCATATGCATCTTGACTGGAATGAAATTTCATTTCATGTTATTCAAAGAATGAACAATGATATTCTGTCATACATTATTTATCAAATCTGGGCAAACAAATTCATTTCATAATATTTTAATTGTGGGTATAAAAATGCATGTACCGTCTTTAAATGGGTAATATAGTCTGTTAAAAGTAGAATTTAGGTATTGTCGAAAGCTCGAAGAATTTTCTAGATTCTAATTTTACCAGATAGTGGAAATGTTATGGTACAAAATATTCCACAATTGTAGGACAAAGTTGCTTCGAATTTCAATATGAACAAACGATAGCTTGCAATTGCCGCAGAGCTGCAATTTTTTTCTGTTGATGTTAACAGCGTCAAAATACTTTTTATTTTTTTTAAATGTTGCCAAGCGGATTTTGAAGTGGTTGTTATTAGAATTGTTGGTAATTTCGTTGGGCATGATCTATTGTAGAAGATAAAGTCGTCAGCCAGTAAGCTGTTTATTAGGGATGGGCGATTTTCTTAATATTATCGATATGTGGTATCGATCCTTACCTTAAGAAATTGTATTGATGCAGGAAAATATAGTCGAAAATCGATGTCTAGAATGTCGATACCTTGGCGGTACAAATATTCTTATTATTCACACAAAAATCCTAGAAATCATGTTTGAATTTTATGGACTGTTATTACAATGAATAAATTTCGAGTTCCTCAATCAAATAGATTTAAAGCACAATCTGAAATATTGGGAAATACAATAATTATTTAAAATGAAGGGTGTTTTTTATAGAGGTATAAAACTTTAAGTTGGCAACACTTTTTTAACTGGCGGCCATTTTGTCAGCTGTCAAGTGATTTATGTTTAGTTTGGTTTGGCATTTCAACATGAATAGACTGACGCCTGAACAACGCTTCCAAATTGTGCAAATTTATTTTGAAAATCATGGTTCTGTTCGAAATACGTATCGCGCACTACGTCCATTTTACGGTCAACATAATCGTCCATCAGAGCAATTAATTCGAATAACTATGGAACGTTTTCGCACCACGTTTACTCTAAATGATAATACGCATCCACAGAGACGTCGTACAGTGCGTACAGAAGAAGTGATTGCTGCTGTAGAGCGTAGCGTAGAGGACGACCCGAATCAGTCTATCCGCCATCGTGCACAGGAATTGGATATGTGTCCATTCACTTTATGGAATATTTTGCGGAAAGATCTTGGTTTGCGTGCTTACAAAATCCAACTTGTGCAAGAATTGAAGCCACACGATCACCTAGCAAGGCGTAGATTCGGTGAATGGGCCCAAGACAAGATTGCCGTTGATCCCGATTTTCATAAGCGAATTTTGTTTAGCGATGAAGCTCACTTTTGTTTGAATGGATACGTCAATAAACAAAACTGCCGTATTTGGAGTGATGATAATCCCCAAGTGTATGTTGAGACACCGTTACATCCAGAAAAACTGACTGTTTGGTGTGCTTTATGGGCTGGTGGAATCATTGGTCCGTACTTCTTTAAAAACGATGCTGGTCAGAACGTTACAGTCAATGGTGACCGCTATAGAGCCATGATTACTGACTTTTTCGTTCATCAATTGAACAACCATGATGTGTAGGACCTGTGGTTTTATTGATTTATTGAAGGAAACGTTTGGTAACCGCATAGTTTCACGTTTCGGACCCGTGAATTGGCCTCCAAGATTGTGCGACTTAACGCCGCTAGACTATTTTCTGTGGGGATATGTGAAGTCGCTAGTCTACGCCGATAAGCCCGAAACGATTGATCACTTGGAGGACAACATTCGCCGCGTTATTGCCGATATACGGCCACAAATGTTGGAAAAAGTCATCGAAAATTGGACCTCCAGATTAGACTACGTCCGAGCCAGCCGTGGCAGTCATATGCCAGAAGTCACATTTAAATTATAATGCCAGAATGTTATCTTTCGAATAAAGTAAATTTCATGTCAATTTAAAAAATGTATCTTTGTTTTATTCCATTTAAAAGTTCTATACCTCTATAAAAAACACCTTTTATAATAATATTGTAGGTACATACTAAAATAATAGCATATTATATATCGATGTGCAACCTCTCGTCATTGTATACAATACATAAAAAAATCGATATAACGTACTTAAAACTGTGTAATAACTTTCCCATTTATTAATTTTTAACAAAATTAAAATATAAAAAAGAAGTAACAGGCATGTGAAATTAAATTAAAATAAAACGACATAAATAAATATCTATGAATATTTCTTCTTGTATTAAAAATAGAAATATAAAAGAAAACACAAATTAATCCAACTTCCACAAACTTTAATTAATAGGGATATAAGTAAAAACAAAACAAAATATAAACGAGATAAATAAACAGTGAATAAATATTATTCTTCTATTAAAGAACCTTAAATCTATTCTAGGCTCCAGTCTTCTAGCTTTAAAGAACTTGAAAATAACTGATCTGTAAGTCTTTCTCCACTCAGTATATGACAGTTAGGATCTAACCTGCTTGTTACATTTCAGCAGGCTATAAATTTCTTTAGACACGGTTTGCATTAATGATAATTAGATGCCGCCACTTTATTGATCCCCAATTATATATTTCGATCCCAACCAAATGTATCGCATTAAAAATGTCGATACAAAAAATCGTGTATTTAAAGTAAAAGCATCGATACTCTAAAATGTCATATCATATCGCCCATCCCTACTGCTTATTTTCATATCTCGTTTTTGCAACATTACTGTCCTATATATTTTTGTGGAATACTTTGTATCAATTGTTGTTAATAAATTATGGGGACAAAATAAATGTATAAAAGAACAATTCTATTGTCTTTCTTTTTTGTCTGGAAATCTGAACTGGCATTCTACATTTATTTGTTTTGCGATGACTGACAATAAAATGATCTAACGTTCATGCCAGCTTTTGTGGTTATGTTTCCAACAGAAGAAATAAAGGCAGTGGAAGACATAGACATAAAAGTAAGTATATACATTGCAGATCCTATAGAAGAACGTTGGCTCACGCTTAGAAAGAGACGGAGCTTTTTCAATGAGTAGTAACTCTGTTTCTAATGACGGCCAGGTGGCAGAGGTATCCAATGACGTTTGGGGTATCGTGCTTAGCTCCACTCATAGAAAGAGAGGTAATACTCATCGAAAACACTGTCTCTTTGTAAGCCTGAGCCAACGTTCTTCTATAGGATCCGCAGTCTATATACTTTCATGTCTGTGGTGGAAGGGAGCTTCACATTGATTTAATAATGGTTAATATTTTTTTTTACTTTTCATTGAAATTGGGGTCAGTAAAAATGTATATACCTGCTTTCGAAGGGTGTGATGGGTATGCTTAGATAAGCAGTGTATATATTCAAAAAAATGTATGTAATAACATACCAAAATTTATTTTCCCTTATCAAAATTTCCAATGAAAAGTAAATATTGGTTTTCAGTTCATTCAACCACCTATAAAAATTATAAATAGAAGCAGTCTAGCTAACAAATTGATAAAGAATTACATCACCAATTGCAGAACATTCGAATAAACCGATAAATGCTAAGTTATTAAGTTAAAAAAAAAAGGCTAAAAAGATTTTTTTTTTTGGGAATCCTATTCACGAATAAAATTAAGATAGTGCGGCAACGTTGTATTGTTCACCTAACGTTTTGGTGACAATTTTGACAATCTATGCAAAGAGGTTATTTTTTGTATGTTTTTTTTAAGGAAAATATTTCGAGAATTGTCTCTGTCCATATATGGTACATTTTAAAACTCGAATGAAAATTGGCTTAACTAAAACTGGTTGCACACAAGCCTGTAGCCAAGCCAGATCAACAAGTAAAGACAGTATTGTCTACGTGTGCATGGTAATATTGAGACAATACAATTGTGTCGAACTAGTAATCGAGACAGGCCAATAGATACAATACCCAGCTAACTTTTCAAGACAATAAAATTGCCCCACCGCTGATCGCTCAAGATTGTCTTTCGACTGTCACCGGATGAATGTGTATAGCAAGCCAATATTGGCTATTTCAAAACTTGTTGCTTTACTTATAGTTAGGATATCATTGTATTGTTCTTTTGAATTCGGAGTACATTCAGATGTCGAACTTTTCTTTGGTAATGGACTGCCTAAGTCCTGACGTCACACTGCATTTAACCTTTCCAAACAAATCAAACTAGCAGATAAACTCACAACGGATTTCCTGTTTATTGTTAATTTCGTTGCTAATAAGGGTGATCAGTGTGAAAAATTTGTAGAGATCTTCCATTTTAAGAGATTTATCCACAAAATATTGTCACAGGTTTATTTTTTACTTGTAATCATATAGTTGAAACATATTGAGGTTAGTTTTCTGCATATACATAAAAGTTAAAAGTTACGTATATAGACTGCGGACCTTATAGCAGAAAACTGGCTGACACTTAAAAAAGAGATAGGGCCTAGTACCTCTCTTTCTAATGGCAGAGCTAAGCTTGATACTCCAAACGTCAGTGGATATCCGTGTCATCTGACCGCCATTAGAAAAAGAAGTACTAATCATCTAAAACGCTCTGTCTCTTTCTAAGCGCAAGTCAGCTTGCTTATATAGGATCCGTTATCTATATATTTAACTTTTATATCTATGGCTCTTATCGATTTATTTGGAAAGATTAAAAGGCGCGTGACGTCAGACTTAGGTAGTCCATTCTCCAGCAAGCTTGATATTCAGAAAGATCTTCGTTCTTTAATTCATGTATGATTGACGATGAATAACCCAATTTTGGTCTCCTGGACATCCATAGGCGAACCCAAATTTTTCGTTTCCTGTTCATTTCCCTGTAAATCACTTCTTCAATCTCATTTAATAATAAAAATAAGCCCTTTTTCATCACTAGCCATACTTTACAATGGACATGTCAGATGGAACCTAGAAACTCCAGTGTTGCCAGTTTTCAAAATATAAACGGCTAAAAAAACTTTAAAATCTAATTTCCGACATTTCAAAACATTTTCTGTAAAAACAAATAATCAAAAGGTATTTTGGGAAAAAACAACGGTTTCTGATCCCCATGTAATGCCTGTCTGACATGCACTTGGTCATATTTTTTCTTTTTAGGTTAATTAGCCGGAGAATTCGGAACTTGTTTGTACAGATTGTCCCATTTTTCACCTCGGTATTCGTATTACATTTCCATGTTTTCACAAAGCACTAATTTTGTTTATAAACTGAATTAGGATAACCTAACATCATTTGAACCTAAAATAATTGCTTAAAAATTTGGCATTTGATGGTTTATTCATATAAAAAAATTAATCGTTTTACAGTGACATAGATTTTACAATCTTACTCCCGTATCAACGTTTCAAAAGAGATTCAGGGATAAATAACGACGTCACTATAAAATGGTTAAATGAAAACTTATTTTTAATTTTGCTATAGCAACGCGGTCACTTGGTGGCCAAGGTGGATCCACTCGATATTATGTTTTCCGACCGTCACGAAACAATTAGTGACTTGATTGGTTCTGCTCCGACAGAAATAACGCGGCAACATAAGTTAGGTACGAAAATAATAAAAAATATTTTAAAATTTAACGAGGGCATGTGCAACTAAAAGTCAACAATGTCAATAATATGTTATCTGTTTGAAAAATATTAACGTAAAATAAGTTTTTGCATTACACATAATTTTGTATACATTTATTAAATCTATGTATGTAAAGTTTATTTTGTAGCCCTGGGAAGGGACCCTTTTTGCCACCGCCTAGGCTCGACTCTGCTTTTACATTTTTGGGAGAAAGGATTATTATTGACTTTTAATGTATATTCCTGTATACTTCTAAAAGAAACATTTGATACGCGGTTCTAATGGAATTGTTTTAAATTAATTTTGTTGTGATTTTGCGAACAACAGATAATTTCAATGTCAAATTTCTTTTTATTAAATTTTTAACAGTTTGAAACATTTGAGATTACATAGCTTAGTTTTTGGGTTTGGTGCTACACTACTAATAGGCAGTTGTACTATTAAAAATAGATAGCGGTTGTGGTAATTACGTTTGTAGAAATAATAATTTAGTGAATATTAGTAGATGAACGCTTATAAATTAGGAACAATCACCAGTTAATGATATCAAAGATGATTTGCCATATTATAAGAATTTTATTTTTTAATGCAGGTCCGTACTATTTAAACTGACGTGTCACGGTATTTTGCTACCAAGCCATTACCAATTGCTTCTTTTTTTTTGTATTTGTTTCAGCAGCTAGATGCTGGTGTCAGGATAGCTCCATCGCCACCCACTTTTTTTAAACGCAATGTTTTAGTGGATGTTAGAATTTGGAAAGTAGGTTTAGGTTTAAACCAAAAATGTGGGTTGATGGAGCAATTTCGATGCCAGATTCACTTTCTGATGAGGAATGCATGCACTGTTGGACAAAAGTAGATCAACACATTTGAAGAATGTACAATTCTCGATATAAAATACTAAATGCATAACATCCCATTTAAATACATTTTTTTTTAAATATCAAAGTAGGCTGTTGTTGTCATCCACAACAACAACCATTTCCAATAATTTAAACCATCGACCATACTTGTGGGGGCAGCATTGAGTGCTCCGCGTGCGTTACACTGTAGAAAGAGAGAGGGTGAATAGGAGTACATGCTATCTCTTTCTCCGAACGTTTAATTTTGTGCTCTCCTCCTTATTCCCATACTTTTGAATCGCGTTCAGAACATGTAGTTCTATTCGCCCTTTCTCTCTTTCTACCATGTGTTGCGCGCGAAGTACTCGATGCTGCCTCCGGTAGTACATGCTCGGAGATGATCTGATATGAATGTAAATTTTCAAATACCGAACAGTAATGTGTCAGGAACAGTGTCGTAGCTTAGATCCTGAGCACCCAGGGCAAGATTTGAATTTTGCTTCCCCAAAACTTGTTTTGTACGAAGAGAAACAATATAATAACTTGAAAGCTTGCAAGTGCGCCCCATTGAGATTTGCGTCGCTGGCAGCCGCCTTCGCGGCCAGTCCCTAGTTACACCACTGGTCAGAAATAAAACATTTTAATATTGTCATAGAAAAGAACGTTTTTAGTAAAAGTATAGGCTAAAATGATTTTGTAGAGTTGATTTTACTTGGTAAAGAAAAGAGGGCATTTAGAGAATTTACTGAAAATAATTTCGTAAAACCATACTTGGAAGTCTGCATGTACAATTGTTACTGAGATTTCAGAAATTATGGTTAGCCCACGGAAAGTCTCTGGAACCCACATCAGGGTTGCTCTGTTGTTCTTTGCCAGGTGATTTAAGGTTTGCTTACAGTTCCAGTCAACTTAGACTCGTAAGTGTATAACCTGAGAGTTTTTAGGGCTGCTTGGCTATTTGGCAATACGTAAATTTTGGCTTGGAAGATGGTGGAAGTGTTTCCTAGGGATTTAGCAATCTCAGAGTCTGGATCAGATACCAACCTTCTCTAGCCGAGGTAATCCTTCTCCGTTCACTTGTTAGCCGTCGGTTACTTCTTCATAGAATGAATCAAAGTCATACATGCAGTCTGTCGATTTTATTGTGGATTCTGTTTGAATTGTATCCAGAATCATCATATGTTCAACAGTTTCTAGGTTTGAGTTTTTTCTTTAGAACAGCTTAATGGCATTTATTGCCGCTGCTCTCATCATAGCTATGTGCAATGCAAGGAGGTTCAGCATTGTCGCTGTAGAGCATGATAGCCTAGCCCCTGTGACTTCTACACGAGCTACCTTCCGTATTTTTTGCAGCTTTCTTTGAGCTGCTGCTTGCTGTGTATTTCGCCACCATACCATGGATTTGATGATCGTGTCATATGACCATAAGGTCATTTTCGGTTCCAAGCACCAGATTTTTACGAAGATTCTCTGACATGTCCCGCTACCGCTATTACCTTTTGGAGAATCTTTTTAATGTGGTTATTTCAGATCAGTATTTGATCTATTATTTCCAGATATTAAACCTCTTTGGAAAAGTCAATATCGTTCCGTTTAGATTGGATTGCTTTATTAGCATTAACATGTAGTCCTTTCTCTATTCATTAGTTACTAATTTGATTCATGGCAATTTGCATAAGGCTTGTGACAGTCCCTTCGTTCTTGCTTCTATTAGGGACATCTAGGTCATCAGCATAACGTTGACCCTGAGTTATTTAGTTGGCTCGAGAAGCGATCCACAATCAGGGATCACAACAAAAGTAATAGTACTCTCTCCTTGACTGTGATAATTGATGCAGCGATGATTCTGCTTTTTAACATTGATTGAATCAATTTTTTAGAAGAGGCTCTATTTGTCTTGCATCTAGAACTCTAACCATGAATTCATGTGAGGCGTTAACGAAAGGTCCCTCTATATCAAAGGAAGCACTTTAAGAGATTTCTTTCGCATCAGTGTTTTTTCCAGGTTATCCACCAGACCGTCTAGAGCGTTCACTGTGAATTTTCCAACTTGATATGCAAACTGGTATTTGTGAAGCAGTTTCCGTTTTAGTGTTTTGCTGTTTAGATCTCCATCATTAAGTTTCTTAATTGTTTTTAGGAGAAAGAGACGAGGCTCATTGGGCGGTACGACTTTGGTTGATCCAATGGGCGTCTTCTCATATATGTATAATAACCTAAGAAACGGAACAAGAAGGTTGGTAGACACAAAGCTGTTTAGTAGACGCTCGACTAAAAAGGCCCTTATTTAAAAAAAATAACAGTCACACGAAAATGGAAAATAGGTCTGTTTGGCGATGAAACTCGTTACAAGACTTTATTCTGATGAAATGAAACTTATAAAATAGATCAATTCAAGGTTGAATCGCAAATATGTTACAGCCATAGTTGAACATGGTAAAGACGACGTCTCATAGAACGGGGTTTGCGTTTTAAACTTCAACAATGACAATGGATCGATTTGTCTGTGAGATGTGATGTAACTTAAACTTAAGCATAGTGAGAATTATATTTTATTTTCCAATAGTTCAACAATTCACTCCTCACGAGTTGTCCAAGAGTGGTTTCAGGAAAATAACAAAAAACTTTGTTGCTCTATTTTTCCAATAGTGTAGGTATAAATTGGTCTGATATGATAAATAGACCATCCTTTATCGCTTTTTTACCACGCTTAAAAGCTTTTTTTTTAAATATTCAAAGAAAAAAAGTACTGTTACAAATAGTCGCAGCAATTAAAATACAACAAAAAATTGTTAAATAGTACATTTAAATCTTATTTTTGTACTGAATTTTGTCAATTTGTGTAAAAAGTCTGAGACCGTCGAATTAATTTCCAAACTATGTAGGATAGAAGAAAACGGACAGAATTAGGTATAGATGGGTTCAAAAAATTGCTTAAGAAACAATTATATTTTGACCAATCATGTATACTTTAAAGTACGTTTATATTGCAGTTTTTTTTTTTCAATTTTGCTTAGTTTTTTTTTGAACTTTTTACATGCATTATATAGGTTTAGTTCGATTAACTGGTTACCTCAAAGCAGTACGAACTAGAGCATGTTTCTCTAGGGTTAATAGTTCACCAAGGGACTCGAGCTAATACCCTTCACTTCTCATACTTTGTTATATAACTTGCTTAGAACCTGATCGACTACTGTAATAATAAAACAATAATGGCAGTCATTTCCCAGTACTTTTACAGTCGGCATCGTGTAAATAGTACCAACGCAGCTATCGAGTATACCTAGGTTGTTTTGATTTGTAAGGTAACTACAACTAATCTCCATAACAATTTTATTACTTGGTAGTCATTCTAAAGATTATTCAATAATATTATTGTTGATGTATGATTTAAATGATATTCAAAAAATAGTTAGTGCTTACTATATTTTAATAACTGCTATATATTTATATGTAAACTACAATTAATCCCCACAACAATATTTTTGAATAGTCATCCTAAAGGTTATTCAATAATATTATTGTTAATATATGATTTAAATGATATTCAAAAATAATAAGGTCGTACTATCTTTTAATTACAGATATATTTTTTTATATTTATATGTAAACTACAATTAATTCCCATAAAAAGATTTTTTAGTAGTCATCCTTAAGATTATTCAATAATGTTATTGTTGATGTATGATTTAAATGATATTCAAAAATAGTAAGGTCGTACTATCTTTTAATTACAGATATATTTTTTTATATTTATATGTAAACTACAATTAATTCCCATAAAAAGATTTTTTAGTAGTCATCCTTAAGATTATTCAATAATGTTATTGTTGATGTATGATTTAAATGATATTCAAAAATAGTAAGGTCGTGCTATTTTTCAATTACATATTAATTTTTTACATTTATATATAAAGTGCAATTAATCGTTACGATAGTTGGTCATTGTTTAGATTAAGTGAAATCTAGGAGTGGAGAAATGGGCGCTTTAGTATCTGCTACAGAAAATAATATAGTTAATAAAATATAAGGTTACAATGTATTTAAATGAATTAGGATTGTAAATTGTTTAGCAGCATAAGGAAATATCCATTAAAAGCAAATTATTAATGTTCTTTATCATTCTTATTAATAAAGGGGGAATATACATGTCCCATATATTTTTAAAAAAAATCATGTTACATGTTCTGGTGATTAGAATATTTTCCGCAACAAATGTTTGGCGGTAGCCGTGAAAGTGTTCTTCGCGCCGACCAAATCGCGAAAAATTTCCACAGTGTGTTAAGCGTGGACTCCATTGTTGAAATTTTGCTACTGATTCAGTCAAATTTCATTCGTTTCAGCAGTGGGAACGAGAAAGAGCGTCTTTATTTGTCTCTCTCCTTTGAAAAATCCACTGATAGTCACTAATTCTACCCCTTGCATATTTTTCTCTCGTCTGTTTCAACAATTTTCCCTTTCCAAGAGGAATATGATCCCTTTAAGATCTTTAATATTTGGAGGGATGTAAAATTAAAGACAAAATCAAATATTGTCCTTAATACAGTTAATATTTGGAGAGAAAATCATGGGCAAGATAAAAATTAAAGAAAGAAAATAATATCTTTTTCAGGCCTTTTTCTTTAGAGATTAAATTGGAAGAAAAGAACATATGTATATTTCACAAAAGTCATATTTATGCTGCTGACCTCATTTTCTCAGATTTCACTTACTTAATCTAAATAATTACCAAATATTTTGCAGAAGTCATTTGTCCATTCTAAAGATCATTTAATAGTATTTTTGGTAGTCACAACAATATTTTTAGTAGTCATTTTAGAGATTATTTAAAAATATTATTGTTGATGTATGATTTAAGTGATAATCAGAAAATAGTAAGTGCTTACTGTCCTTTAACTAAAACATATATGTTTTATATTTAGGTGTAAATATTTTATCAGATATGCAAATCATGTTTTAACATCTACGTTTGTACTACTACCGTAATGTCGTTTGCACTCCTGTCGAGAACAAAGACTTCTTTTCGCGAACAATGGCATTTTTAAATTATCTTTTACGCTCACAAATATGTTTACACTTCAAAAATAAGTTTTAAAATCGGTAACACTTAACTTTTGCCTTTTTTTCATTGCATGCCGCTTGCTTACTTTAGAAACATTATGTTATCAAATAATTACTTCATTAAATAAGTAACATATCTATTAACTAACCGTTTGCTAGGTTTGCTTGCTTGCTTGCTTTTTTCTTGTTTTGGCCACTTAGTATGTTATGAAATACACAAATTAATAATTACCTTTAATATATTATTGTTTAATAAAAAAAACATTTTTATATTCCTTTAATCCAATATCAGTTGGTAAAATAACATTTTATATAATTTATAAAATTCACTTTGTGATCCCGTAAACTGTAGACGAGGTTTTGGCCATATTCTTTCTAGATTCGAGGACATCATATTGCCAACTTGGACCCTTTGGGCATCAATAGTGCTGACTTGGATGACCAGACACCTCAAGAACTGGTTTACAAAAATTATAATTTTGGTAAGGCCCCATTTAGCTAAGTACAGCAGGTAAAGTTTCAATTTCAGGTTGCACTTTGGTCCGAGTTAAAAATTTTGTTATGTTGGCAATATTTATCAATGTATTTACATTTAAAATTCACTAGTAGAAAAATTGTGTCGTCTCTGCTTATACAGTTTAAAACATCATCGTTTCTACGAATTTTTGATTCTTGATTAATTATAAGTAATTATATGTAGTACGGAGCTTCACTCACAATTAAGAACTTTGAATACAAGCTGGCCGATAGCTTTGTATGCTAATAGAATATGTTGAGACACTTATACCATTTTGGTTCACAACAAGGAAGTAAGAGGGGGAAATCGAGGAAGAATATATAAATGAAGTTGATAAAGCATGTAAAAATGTACTCTCGTAAAATAGCTATACTGTATTGACGCAGTAGCCCAATAAGTAGGCCTGGATTTACAGACCTTTTACTTATCTCAAAACCCATATTAGTACCATCCAGATGTGACACTGAGTTAACATTTCACTGTGCTGTGAGGTCTTTCAATTTTTTTGGTGGTAATACAAGTCCACACTTTCTTTATTGGTTATCTAGAATCATTTTGATATCAAAGTGAATCTTTTTTAAAATTTTGGCAGTAAGCTTCTCTGTTTTGTTCTTGCCACGTTGCCAGACCGTATGGGGATTATCAAAGTTGCAATTTGATCTTAGGAAAAGAAAATATTTCAATATGTATAAAAAATATATCTTAAGAGTGTAAACTTAAGAATGAGACAGAAATGGTGAAATCTGTTGTGATGTACATGTCTGGGTTTTCATGCAACTTCTTCCCAGTGGTAACCATTGCAATATTTGACTGTGATAATGATTTGTCAGCAAAGTTTGAGCAGGAATATCATGACATTAGAAGTGCAGACATGTTATTCTTAATTGATTGTATTAATCCAACATTGACTGTGATTCTTATTTGGATAAGAACAATTTAAATTTATCTTTAGAATTGTACAGATTTTTATATTATTCTATATTTGTTTACGTGCTCCTGAAACGTTTTAAAAGCTCTAATTTTCCTGCCTGATTTAATAATACTATGCTTAAGCAGTTGGTTATTCAAAAAATTATTGATTATACGTGCTTAACGAAATAGGAGTTTTCTCTAGCGACGAAACATTTTCACTCCTACGGGGATACTATGCAAATTTGGCAACAATATTTTATGATATTTATGTTCAGGCAGTTGAGAATAATATTTAGATTGCCCCTAAAATCTTCTGGCACTTTTTTAGTAACGCAGGGAAAGCTAAGTGCTTATTCTTAATCAACGTTTTTTAATTACCGCCACAGTAAAAAGTTATATGATTTTGTAGATGTGTTTGCAGATTGTTTTCCCACTGTCTGTTTCAACGAGAGATATAGATATATCCATATAGGAATTTGAAAAAATGTCTTAATGTATATTGTTTAAAAGTAAATGTATCCGGTATATGTGATACTATTTTGCGACGTAGGTCAAGTCGTTCTTATGGTCTCTAATGCTGTCAGTGCACTTTGGTATCCCTTTAACCAAATGTACGAGATGTGGCTATAAAATAACGAGACTGCTTCTTCAGAAGAAGTACGCATGCGCGAAAGACGAACGAACTACAGCTGTAGAGCATAAAGCCTTCTCTTTCGAATGCGGCGCCTTCCGTGTCTGTAGATAAATCAGTCTTGTATAAGAGCTTTTTTTTTGTTTTGCCAAAAAAATAATAACAGTAACAGGGTAACTAATTGTGAAATTTCACAAGAAGATGCTCCCGAAAATGTTTGTACTGAGACTTTGAATGCCATTGAAAATGACCCGAACTTGTTGGAGTGATATGTGACGAATCTTGGTTTTTTTCTTATGATCCTGAAACTAAGCGCCAGTTCATGCTTTAAAAAGGTCTAACTTCACCAAGAGCTAAAAAAAATTGAATGGACAAATCAACATTCAAGGCGATGATGGTTGTTTTTTTCGATATTCGTGGGATTGTGTACCTTCATTGGGTTCCTCAAGGTCAAAACACAGCATCAACATTACTACTTTGAGTTTCTTTATAAATTTCGTGAAATAATAAGAAAAAAACGACCCGAATTGTGGAAGAACAGATCACAGTTTCTCCATCAAGACAAGTACAATATCCCAATGTTAGACCATCCTCTTAATTCGCCTGACCTTGCACCATGTGACTTTTCTATTTCCCAAGGTCAAATCTGCTTTAAAAGTATCAAGATTTCAGTCCTTTGAAGCTGTGAAAGAAAAAGCAGTTCGTGTCATGAAGAAGCTCACAGAGAAGAAGACTTCCAACACTGTTTCGAACAATGGAAAATTCGCATGGAACATTGTAGGTATAGAGGTGATAATAACTAAACATGTATAAATTTAAAATAAAATGTTCTACAGCAATAGTCTCGTTATTTTGTAGCCACACCTTGTATATACAGACCATTTAAGGTAGGCAGATTCGATTCTTGTGGTCTTTTGCTAGTAAGAGAAATAATCAATCATTTTACTTGTTACCACTATTCACTGATTCTAAATGTGTGCTCATTAAAATTGTGACGTTTTTGTTTAGGTATGTGTTTCAAGTTTTCACTCCTAACCGGTAATTATTGACAGTGATTATTCTTTATCAAGATTCAATTTTAACTTAAATCATCGCATTTCTGTTAGGGATCTCTTCTGTGTACTCCCCTACTTCTCAAACTATGGCATGCACTCTCTTCTAACCAAACTACAACGCAGTTTTAACAAAAATCATAATACTTTTAGTATTCATGTTTCCGAATCAAAGTTCAAAATTAATTTAAACTTATATTAAGAAATAATGAGTATTTTATGTGATATTTTCTAATTCCATATAGTGTCACAGGTTCTATAAGTTTCTCGAATTATGTGCCACTCAATACTACATTTTAAGTTTAAATTATTATTACTAAATTATTGTTATAAACTTTGTAGATGTAAATAAATAATAAATAAAAAGGTTTTGCTATTGTTATTACCCTGATATAATATTTTCTAACATCGTCTAGGTTTTGTCGCTTAAAATATTAACAGAATTTTTAACTCTGATCTTTTAGAAACAAATACTAAATTTTTTCTAGTTATATAGTGTCTTGACCCAATTATACATTAATTCATTAACTGCACATTAGCGCTGGCTGGCACCTTTTTAGCCATTTTTTTTTGTATTTAACTTTTCTTATATATACTATCAGTGTGTTAGTTCTTAACAGTTTTAACAAAAAATTCTTTGTTTTTACATTGTCTATATTCTTTTGGTTTTTCTATGCTTGTTTACATTTTTTTTGCTTGTTTTGTCCTAACTTTTAGACAATCCATCCAGAACATATTCGGAAGAACTAAGAAGGCAAGTTCAGGAGTTCATGCGACGTAAGCATTACTTTTTTGTTTTTATTTCCATTAAATATGTAGATATCACCATGTATAGTAGGCCCGTTGCTTTATTTTGGAGTAGTTAGTGGTTGAGGTTAAGAAATAGATTTATATCATAGAAAATGTCTGTAGCAATGAATTTATTTAATATATATACCTTGCAGAACTTTTCTTTATATGTAAAAATTGTAAATAAATTTATTAATAGATGAATGAAATCATTCAGGTATGCCAATATAAAACGCGCCACACTCTGTAGATATATTGTGATGTAAAACGCTAGTCTAATAATTGCGATGTACTGCAAATAATCCACTAACTTTATTTTAAATTCTTATAATACACTTTTGCCTAGTAACCTATAATGAAAAACAATTTGCTCGAATTTGTGTAAGTACAGAACTGATATTTTCTCTAGCTTCTTTTCCTATTTATTTGCTCAGTAGCTATTAGAGTACGCCCGTAAAAATGTTTCAAGCTGATTGACCCTCTCTTTATTATTTTTTTATTTTTCCAAATGTACAGTCTCTTAAAATTCTTACTTGTTAGAAAAAGATATTCGTACAAATGTTTCTTTTATTTTCTTGTACATATATATATATATATATATATATATATATATATATATATATATATATATATATATATATATATATATATATATATATATATATATATATATATATATATAATTAGTTTTAGTTTAAGCAAAATTGCCACACTTTAAAAGAACGTGTAAAAATCTGAAAGTAAAATGACTCGAACATCTATATGCCATTTTATTATTAATCGTTATATACCTGAAGGTGCTTATAAGCATGTAACAAAATTCAGTAACGCAACAACGTTGTGTACCAAGTCTCTCCGCAAAAGTGTAATATCGTAACATCACAGCGTCGCATCGGTCGTCTATCTTTGGTCGTTATATCAAAGAAATTTACATGAATTGATGGGACGGTGTAATGTTTCGTGTTGATGATACGCAGCGACGTTCTATTTCACCTCGTATATCACACCGTATCTTCGTGGTGCAACACGAAATATTGCTCGGCAGTGTTACGTTATTAAGTTCTGTTGTGTGTACACAAGCACCTTTACGGTTAAATAGACCGAGGACGATCTATACTGATAATCATTAAATATTTATAAAATTCCTAACGCAAGCTATCCATATGTTGATCGTTATCACCCACTATTGACTTACATTCCCATATTATTTAAAGTGATATTTGCTGAGTACACTTAATTGTTTTAAAAGTTATGTCGATTTTTTTAAGTTTATGTTTATAATAATTAATTAATAAAATATTTAGCCACATTTTTAAGACAATATTTGATGTATTAATTAAATATAGAAATATTTCCCCGTTCATTTTTAAAATATCGTTTTCTGAAATTAGGTGACACTAAAAATGTCACGAAACGTCTTTTCGAATGCAAAGAACCAACTTGTGAATATGAACACACTATTTTTTTAGAATTCGTATATTATAGAGGCTGACCTATTTGTGCATCGCGGGATCTATGAGAATCATCCCGACAGCTACCATGGAAACCCTACTAAATCTTCCCCTCCCTTGATATAATAATCGAGGCTGAGGCTAGGGTAGGGGCATATAGGTTGGAACAAAAAAGGTTTGGTGGATTAGACCTGAACTCAGACATGTCAGCATCAAAGGTATGGTGACGAACTCATTGTTGGAAATGACCAGTGTACCATGCCAAAAGCGTATAACTTGAATAGACCCTACACCAACCAGACTGACTGGAAGGCAGGATTTGACGATTCACTAGGTCAGCCAGGCAACCTAGTTTGGTTTATATATAAACGGGTCCAAAACTAACCGTGGTACAGGACCGGAGAACACCGAGCCACCTCGAGACTTAATGTAAGTGAGATACTGGGGCAGTACACCACTATATTTCAGGCAGAAATACATGAAACTGATAATTGTCTGCTAGCAGTTACACGAGCAGGATTGCTCTCGTCTTTTCCGATGGTCAGGCTGCGCTTAAAGAGCTTGTATGTCATCAGAAAAAATCTGTACAGGTCCGGGACTGCCTTAAAAACCGTATTGCCTTGCCAAAACACAACAAGGTTAATCTTGCATGGGTATCAAGGCACGAGGGTATTCTTGCAACACAAGGATCTGTTACCACGTTTATTGGACCATAACCACTATTTGGTATTACGACTATTCGTGGATGAATATCGTGGTGGATCCCACTGGAACCACATTGCGGGCCACAAGCACAGCAAACAAACTGTTGCTGAACAGACCATCTGGAACACTAAGCAGCGAAATCATGTGGTTAAGCAGGTGAGATATTAGGCTGATGACATGACTAATAACCAGTTACTGATGTTTAAGGAAACATGGGCTTCTGTAACGAAGAACCAACATGTTGACTATTGGACGAGAGGATGAAGTAGCCTCACACATCATCTTCGAATGCGACACTCTAACCTAATGGAGATAATTTCAAGGTTGGATTAATCCAGAACATTTATATCCAGAGGAGAAACTAGTGAACAAGCTACAAAACCTGATTAAGGCAACCATCCTCTTCATATAGAATAGATATAACAAGCCACATTATAAGTCACTAGGTTGCAGTGTAAGGGCTTCTCAACCCTATCCTGCTATATCATTCAATCAATCAACATAGAATTATTACAAACTTACATTTCAGTCAATGTTTTTTATTTCCATCCGCGATGTAGTTAAAATTATTTCCAGGAAGATTTTTTTATGGGTGCTTAGGAACATAATCAGTTTCATTTAATTAAGAAACATTATTAAGCAAAACATGAATAAAAACACCAAAAACTGTGGCAATTTTAGTTGTTTTTTTTTTTAAATAACATCCATTTGTTAGCGACTAACCCTTATTTAAAATATGACTATAGATGAAACAGATATGGACCGTGTGTTCAAATTACCATCTACCACTTTTATCGGTGGCAAAGACAAGTCTCTTCCTCTCAGAGAAATCTTGAGACGTTTGGAACTCACTTACTGTAGGCACATTGGTGTCGAGTTCATGTTCATAAATAGTTTGGAACAGTGCAACTGGATTAGACAGAGATTGGAAACTCCTGGATGTATGGATTTAACACCTGAGCAAAAAAGATTGATTTTGGCTAGATTGACAAGAGCTACTGGGTAGGTTTAAAATAGAAGTTTTAATATATTATTACGGTTTTCTCTCCCTATATTTTTTACTCATTGTGTTCGAATAAAAACAACTCTTTTCACTAATTACTTTCAACTCTTTAATAACTACTTGTAAACACTTTTACTGTTCAAATACAACTAACTAACTTAAATCCTAGAATTCCACTAGAAACATGACGAACAATGATGACTAATCGATTAATTTCTTTAAGGACACCATTGAATACTCCTAGTCCCTCGTTACAATATTATAATATATGCAAAAACACCTGTATGTCTTTAGCATTTTCGTTATTTTTGTTACAGCCTACAACTTTACAAAAAGTAATTTTGAGTACTTTTAGAGATACCATAATATCAACATAATTTTTCAAGTATTTTATACAAAATTTATATTTCTGAGATATTTTTTGACTTCAGTAGTGAAATAGATATACATTTTGCTTTACACCACTGAGGTTCTGGGTTCGATTACCGATTAGCCGTAGAAGTTTAGGAGTGGAGGGGGTAGAAAAGAAAATATTTCTTTAAATGTCAAAACAGTTTAGGCAGATTGAAATAGACTTGATTGCAATATTAAATACAGATGATTAAATAATTTTTTAGTTTCGAATCATTCCTTGCCCGCAAATGGTCATCTGAAAAACGTTTCGGTCTTGAAGGTTGTGAAATCTTAATACCAGCCATGAAAACGGTCATCGACAAATCAACCGAGTTGGGCGTCGAAAGTATAGTTATGGGTATGCCTCACAGAGGGCGCTTGAACGTACTGGCTAACGTATGTAGAAAACCATTATATCAATTGTTTACACAATTTGCTGGATTGGAAGCTGCCGATGACGGATCTGGAGACGTCAAGTACCATCTGGGTACATACATTGAAAGGTAGGAATTAATAATTTTTTTTTCTGAAATAAAATTCTCATTATGGTATTAATTTTTTTACTTCTGGTCAGAATTTCTTGGCTTAGTAAAATGTCTTTCTACGTAGATTGAATCGTGTAACGAACAAAAACATCCGTTTGGCAGTAGTAGCAAATCCATCTCATTTGGAAACAGTAGATCCTGTAGTTGAAGGCAAAACAAGAGCTGAACAGTTCTACAGAGGTGACGGTGAAGGCAAAAAAGTAAGTGAATATTGAACATTCAAAGTAATGCGTACTAAAAAGGCTTAATATAAAAGATAGAAATTGCGATTATATCAAATAATATAAATTTAATACTTATTTATTTTAAAACTTTTTAGGTTATGTCTATGTTACTTCACGGAGACGCTGCTTTTGCTGGTCAAGGTGTCGTTTTCGAGACTATTGGCTTGTCTGAATTACCCGACTACACTACCCACGGTACAATCCACATTGTCGTCAACAACCAAATTGGTTTCACTACTGATCCAAGATACTCGAGATCTTCCCCATATTGTACAGGTAAGCTGGTTTAACAATCTAAAAAAAGATTTATCTAAAAAACATATTTTTTTATAGAAACAATTGTTACATCAACAGAAATTTTTCAGTTTATTATTTAACGCTCTCTTTTCTCTATAGATGTCGCCCGTGTCGTAAACGCACCCATTTTCCACGTTAATGCGGACGATCCTGAATCCGTAATTCATGTGTGCAACATTGCTGCGGAATGGAGAGCCACCTTCCATAAGGACGTTGTAATCGATTTGGTATGTAAAAATAAACCATTACTAAATTATTGATATTTCGTAAGAAAATAAGTAGAAAGGAACTAACAAGAAATCTCATCGTGTTATTTTCAGCTAAGAAACGAATCTATGGTGACTTTATTTATTTATAAAAATCTTCTTCGGGTGCCATACTCTATTCGGGTGTTAGCGGCGGACAAGGGTTTTTGTGCTACCCCTTACATGATGTATATGGCCTACACCAATCCCTAATCCACCATACTAGGAAATTGTTGTGTTGCTATCCTTTTCCGTCCATTTTCTGTATTTACACCTCTTAACATTTTCTTCTCCTAAACCTTTTGGATTTTCTTAAAACCCACCGCATATATGTTGCTCTAATGACAATCCTGTAGATTATTTCCTTTGTTTTTTTTTTTCAAGGCATACTTGTATTTCCGTAACATTCTCATCATTTTAAACTTACGATTTTCCTTGGCAATCTTTGCTCTTATTTTTTGATGCTCATTGTCATCTGTGATTTTAATAACCAAGTATGCAAATTTTCGCGCTCTTTCAAATTTATTTTTTTCTCCTAATTCTATTTGTATTTTTAAATCTGCTTCGTCTTCTTGTGTGTCCCCATTATCATATACTTTGTTTTCTCTTGATTTTTTCTCAGCCCTTATTTTTTTTTGCTTTTTGTTATTCTGTTGTTGTTTCTTTTGTTTCAACTTTACTTTTTCTGATTACAATTTCCAATATCAAATTAAAGCGCACCACTGATAGCGGGTCCTGTTCTATTTCAAAAATATTTGACCATTCATTTTAAAGTCATTCTGCTGTGCAAATTCTCGTGATCTTTCGAACTTATACTTCTTTCTTTCTTTTATTTGTACTTTTAAGCCTGCCTTGTCGTCTTGGTGTGCGTCTTTCATTATCGTATACTTTGTTTCTTGTTTGTTTATTCTCACATCATACTTTTTTAGTTCCTTCGTTATTCTTCTTGCAACCTAGTTATTTTTTGCGTTTTGTTATTACTGTCATTTTTTCTTATGTTTCAACATTCCTTTTTCTGATTACTATTTTCAATATTAAATTAAAGAGCACCGTTGATAGCGGGTCTTTAATAACCTTTCCATCTAAGGTCATTCTGGTAAAGTTAATCTTTCTTTTATTGCATTGTACATTCGCACTTGGTCGGTTTTCTTATATACCTGTTTAAAGTTCAGGAAAATGTATACAGAGTATTTTTATATCCGTAGCTACAGACCAATTGGTATTCATCATTTTTTCCTGTATATTCGTTCATTCTGCTTCTTACGCATTGAGCCAGTATTTTGTAACACGTTTCCAGTAATGCTATACCTATGTAGTTATCACATAGTAGTCTATATTTTTTTTTAAATATAAGTCAAATCCTTGCTATTATTTTAGATATTCCCGGATTTTTCTTGTTTTTTTTTCTACAATTTCTTTGGTCAGTACTGTTATTTTTGTTTCATATTCTTGTACCTGTACCCCAGATTAATGAGGTACAACAGCTTTGGCGTTGCCGTTGAAGTTTAATCATCTAATTTTCGCGACCTTGCTTGCTTCGCGACCCTCTTTATTACACCGGGAAAAAAATCTTAAAACTAGGAAGAATATTGCTGTTACAGTGACAAAAAGTATTTTTAATGGACGATTTTTTTCTTATTATCGGTATTATTTCTGACAATAAATATTGAAATGCTTACCTCAAGCGATTTTTGTTAATTTAAAAATAACCCTTTTTCCTCAAGTTCTTGACTTGCAATTATGGCAAGCGCAGGAAGCTATTCCTATCATTTTTAAGTAAAAAGGATTCACTATAATATGATAATTTCACACGTAAAACATAAAATAGGAACATAAAACGACACCACAGAGTGTAGTATAAACTATAAGGTTAGGTTCAATCCAGAGTTTGCCGATATATCGATCACTGTAATTTAGTCACCGGAAAACTGCAAAGGACATATCGGTATCATTAACGCGTAATTCGTCCACTTGTTACCGATCACCGCGACCAGATCGCCATTTAAGAAAATAAGTATTTCTTGGACTTGGGTTATTATTGCCGTTATTGGTTATTTAACCTCCTGTCGCTTCGGATGTTCTCGTCGATGTTGTTTGCGTTTGGTTAATTTATGTTAGCTATCTCCATCCTACACTAATATAACCGATAATAAAGGATAAAAGATCATCTCATCGATTAAATAGGAAAAGTATTAGGTAGATATATAAAAAGGAATATTTTTTACGTTGTTTTAAATGAGTGTTTCTACTTTTATATATTTAATGATTACTGATTTTGCCTCCAATATATTGGAAGTAAAAATCACTGCAGTGAAAATCTACCGTTAAAAGTCACGGCTATTCATAAATCACTATTGTTGTGTCCTTAGTTATCAAGAAAGTGCTATATCGCCCAACTCTTGTTTAATCCAGTAATCCGATGCAATCCGGGTCCGGTCGAATATTGATGGAAATACCCTCATTTTACGCAATGCTAATTAATCTATGCTTGTACTGGATTTTTTTCTTCTTCATTATCATTATCGTTGTGATGACTAACAATACTTAAAAAGTAATGTTGCTGTAAAATAAATATTTTTTTAACTTTAAGGTATGTTATCGTAAATTCGGTCATAATGAACTTGACGAACCGATGTTTACACAACCTCTTATGTACAGAAAAATTAGAAGTACCAAACCCTGCTTGGACAAGTATGCGGAACAACTTATTACTGAAGGTAACTTAGTAATATCAAAATCACAAGCTAATAATTTGTTGACATTGTGTTATTCATCATTTTATCGTTTCCATTTTTTTAAGGTGTTGTAACTGAAGACGAAGTAAAAGATGTTAAAGGTAAATACGACAAAATTTGCGAAGATGCGTTAGATAAATCCAGACAAGAAACTCACATTAAATACAAAGATTGGATTGATAGCCCATGGTCTGGATTTTTCGAAGGAAAAGATCCATTAAAGGTAAATTTGTTGATTGTATTCGGTCACTGAACACAATTAGCTAATTGTCTAAAGCCTTTCGTATTTTTCAATATTTGGTATAAATTTTATTTTACATAGGTTGCTAAAACGGGGATCGTGGAAGATACGTTAGTTCATATTGGAAGAAGATTTTCGTCCCCACCTCCTAATGCCGCAGAATTCATTATTCACAAAGGTATTATTTTGTATAATAGATATACATACTAAAATTTTGTATATGAATTTTTTCAATATCTTGTTTCTCTTTTTAAGGTATTGAACGTATCTTAAAATCCAGAATGGAAATGGTAGAGAACAGAATTTGTGACTGGGCCTTAGGTGAAGCTTTTGCTTTTGGTTCTCTTCTTAAGGAAGGCATTCATGTTAGATTGTCTGGTCAAGATGTAGAAAGAGGCACTTTCTCCCACAGGCATCATGTTTTGCACCACCAACTTGTTGATAAGGCCACTTATAGGTAAAATTTAATTACTTATTAATGAAGCTAGATGTTGGTTTTAGTTTAAACTGGGACATTCTAAAAAAACAAAAATCGCCCATAGAGTTCTTAGTATTGTTTTAATTAAATATATTTTCAGACCTCTTTGCAACTTATATCCTGATCAGGCTCCATATACAGTATGTAACAGTTCCCTTTCTGAATATGGTGTACTCGGCTTTGAATTAGGTAAGCGAGAACTTGTCCGTTGAAAATATTGTGAAATAGGTTATTTACAAAACAAATTCCTATTATTATTTTGTCAGATGTGCTTTCATAAACTTATATTGATTGTTTATAAAAACCTATCGCAAGTATAACACTAAGACCCATTTCTGTACTGTATTGATTTTATTTTAAGGTTATTCGATGACCAACCCCAACGCACTTGTCATCTGGGAAGCTCAATTTGGAGATTTCGCCAACACTGCCCAGTGCATCATTGATACACTTTTGGCCAGTGGACAGTCCAAATGGGTGAGGCAGACTGGTTTGGTTATGTTATTACCACATGGCATGGAGGGTAAGTCAATGAATATTACTTTTGTATGAATACAAATAATAAATTTATTGAATTAGTCTAGTTTTAAAATTATTTCAATTGAAAATCTTAAAAACTTTAAATACTTTGGTCCTTTTTTTTTAAATAAAAGTCTTGTTTAGGTCAAGGTCCGGAACACTCTAGCGCTCGTCTTGAAAGATTCCTTCAAATGTCTTCTGATGATCCAGACTATTTCCCTCCCGAAACCGATGACTTCGCTGTACGCCAACTACACGATATCAACTGGATTATTGCTAACTGTACCACTCCAGCTAATTTATTCCACATGCTAAGGAGGCAGATTGCTTTGCCTTTCAGGTAATAGAGTAGCACACGTCAAAATATACATTTACAATAATAATAATAAATTTAATATTAAAGTACACTAGCTGTAAAATATCTTGTGTTTACTTTATGACAACAGTACTGGATAAACTACTGAGTATACCAGTTTTAAGACATCTGTTTTAGAAATTTTCAAGAAGTTCAATAGTTTCTTCCCAAGATTGGCTAAAAATACTCCAGTTCTCTTCTTCTGTATTCTAAGATTTAGCCCTATTTTCTTTGTCAAGCAGCCTCTTGATGGGTAGAAGTCCAACTGACTTTCCACCTTTTAGGTTATATATAAGTATTTTTTATGTCAGGTTTTTTGTTTGCAGCCCAATTTACCTGTCGATCATCGTTCATTTTGCTGATTTTGTCTTGTCAGTACTATCTTTATTTTACAAATCTGACCCTCAAGTTCTTTTTTTATATTTACAATCTTGGCTTGATTTCTCAAATTTACCATGCTGCATATATTAATATTGTTTTTGCAACGATCTTGTAGGTGCATATCAAAGAGGTTTAAATCTAAAACCTCTTTAATGCAGACTTTACTGGCTGTTGACATGTAGTTATTTCTTTAAATTATATTATTTCTTCCCATTTTTAGGGTTTTATGAGTTTGATATTTCTAGATATGAAAACTAGCCAAAATAGCTTCATGATCAGATGTGCAGACGTAATTGATCAATTATTTTTGTTAGGATTCTTGTTCCCAACTTGTGCTGTTTAGTAGTATCAATTTGTAGTTATCCAAGATCTTTTTTATTTCCTTCTTTAAAACTAGGTGGGAATAAAGGTGCAAATATAGAAATATAGTCCGGACCAGGACTGTTTTTATTTTTCAGTTTTGTCGGAGCTTCCTGTACTTGTTTTATGTTTCACCTTTTAAATTCTCAAGCGTGTAAATACTCTAAATTTTCAAAAGTAGCTGTAGCAGATAGTCTTATATACATATTCTCATCATTTTTCCCATAATAGCAAAATCTATTTGGTGTTTATTTTTAGAAAACCATTGATTGTAATGACACCCAAGAGTTTACTGAGACACCCAGAAGCCAGAAGTCCTTTTGATGAAATGGTTGAAGGTAAGAGCAAATCCAAATTAAGGAGAAATCCAGAATAAAATGTCTTTTATGGATTGATTTTTTAAAAATTTTCTTACTGACTCCAATGATGATTGTTAGTAGAGGACAAATGACCCAAAATTTTAGAAGTTTTGAAATGATACTTAGAATTCCAGTCCTGTAAAGGTGTAATCTACTGTTTTCTGATAAAACGAAGCTTGATTCCTATTTAATTTTATGGAATTCATAAAATATTAAATAATGTGAATGTAAACTTTTCACACCTTATTTACCTTTTTTTCCATTCTGTTTCCGCCTGTATACACATAATCTTATTTTTAAGGAACTGAATTTAGGAGAATTATCCCAGACGAAGGTAAAGCTTCTCAGAACCCCGATAGTGTCAAGAAATTGATCTTTTGTTCAGGAAAAGTATACTATGACCTACTAAAAGCAAGCCGAGACTTGGGACTTGAGGACAAGATCGCTATTACACGTGTCGAACAAGTAAGAATATAATACCTATTTTGATTCTGTCGGTTTTATCTCGACAGTGTGGTACTTTATTCTAATTTTACACCCTTTACAGTTAACGCCCTTCCCCTTCGATTTGGTCAAACAGGAATGTGAAAAATATTCCAATGCACAAATTGCTTGGGCTCAAGAAGAGCACAAAAACCAAGGAGCATGGACCTACATCAAACCTAGATTTGAAACGGCTTTGTCTGGTCAACGAGATGTTATGTAAGTTAGATTATTATTCTAATGAAAAAATGTGTTAACATTTCTCATTAGATATATTTGATTATTGATTCATAGTAGATTTTACTTCATTTTCAGTATAACGCATCTAATATTTAAAATATTTTTACTATACTATTACACACGTATAAACAAAGTGTCTTACCCATTTATTTTTAAAATGTGTTCAAATTTCATAATATTTTCATTAAAATAAATATGTTGCGTCTGCATATCTTATAAAAATTTTATAATTGTTATTATTTATTATTCCATCAGTTTTTGCTAGACAAAAAAAAACTGACTCAGGTCGATATGATTATGGGATTGTCTTAGCAAAAGTGTCATTTTTAACCTTAGCTAGAATAAAATTGATGGCTAAGTAAAATTTTGATGAAATTAAATAACAAATTTCCATACCACTTACCTTAGATTAGGAAAGAAAGAGGATGCCGTACTGGTTTTTTGATCTAGTTATTACTACTTGTCCGCATATCCGGAAAACCCAGTGACGTATCATAAAGGACAATAATTTCATTCAAACTAATTTAAGTGTTTTTTAGATATTTGATTTGTTAACTAAAATGAGGCAATTTTTAATATATTTTGAAAAGTGAAAAGGATTGTGATAAAATATATATGTTGTTATGACTTATTTTATTTATACAAAATTTTTGCTTACTTATGTGGAAAAATGTATTACTATAAAGGAACTGCTAAGATAGGGTCAGTATACTTTTTAATATTAAAGACCAATATATCTTCATAAATTTGTAGAAGCAGAAACAATGTATAGCCAAGTGGCAAGCGAAACAAAAAAAATATATATATATAAATTTAAAACCATTTAACCAGAAAAAAATAATATCTAAAAATAAATTGAACAATGACACAATATTCTCCCTCACACAGTTGAGATAAGTTGAATAAAGAATTAAACATTACACACTAAAAAGTAAACACACAACCTAATATAAAAAAATTAATTGGTATTTTTTCACTGATGAAAGAAACTCTTGTTCGAATGTCAAAATGGTTAGAACAATTTTTTGATGGCTCCCAATCTTCAACTTTTATATTAATTAGAAATTCACATTTTACGTTTTTCTAAATCCTTAGGAAACTAAAATAAATTTCAGATTGCAACATATAGTTTTGGTAAAAATATAGAATACTAAAATCATGTCGATAAAAAATCAATTTGAACAATTCAGTATGATTATGTTTACTCCTCTTTATATTAATCACTGCCACTTTTTACTTTTATGATCCAACACATATAAAATTGTTGTCGCTTAAAAGTAGTCACAAACAACATTATTGAAATGGCATGCGCAGCACCCCCTCTCTTTTTTAATCTGAGCCACATACACTATTAAAAATCAAAAATATCAAATTATCTTTAAAAATGAATAATCCTTTATTCATTCTCATTTTAAATCATTTCATCATTCAAGTTAACAGTAGTTATTTGAAATCTAAATTTATTTTATGAAGATATGATTTTGCTTGAATTAGCCTCTTAATTTATTAAATCTATGGTTTATTCACTTTTTCTAATGTTCATTTGATGTGTGTTTTAGTCCACGTAAAAAAGGTTGGTTCAGTAGATTGTTCGGTAAAGACGATCCAAAACATCAAGAAACAAAACCTGATGAGAGGGTTCTCAGGTGAGCCCAGAAATAAAAAAATCATATCTTCATAACATTTTAGCGCCTTGGCACTTGCTAATCTTAAATATAATGCACTACCCTAAGTTCTGCTGAGCACTGTATAAGTTTACATTGTGGTGATTGGTCTAATTCCTTGTCCTTTTAACTTTAATAGTACCCTTTAAAATCTTTGTTCTTGAGTGTAGACGGTATTCTTTTTACCTCCAAGTCCTAATATTAGAAATAAAAGCATGACCCCTTTAAGAATTAACCACTACGTATCCATCTTACAGAGTGAAAAAGTAGTTGTAGATAAATCGGTAAAAAAATCTTTTATAATTTTTTAACTACCTTACGTAAATCACCACAATATAGTCACCTGCTTTTCCTGTAGACGTTTTTGGTTTGGAATGTTTTGTGTGTCTATAAACTAAAATAAGTTAGGTTTTTGCATTTCTTTATCTAATTTTAGACAATGCAATTATTTATCGGACGGGCAATAGAAATATATTAAAATTGCATTTGTGAGCATATCACAAATCGTATCTTTATTTGCTATGTTTGTAACCTTTTTTTTACAGGTTTACCGATAAAAAGTCGGCAAAAATTAAAAAATACAAAGATAAAAAATGACGGGTCTTCAGTATGTCAGTACAATGCAATAAAATTAGAACCAGACCTATTTTACGGAATGAAATAAGAACTGCCATAGCCGATCTAAAACTTAACATCTACGCATGCTCCGAATAAAAGCCTGCTTAGTCTAAAACTAGGATTTTGGTGTCTTGCTATCGAAATAATAGCATTTAAACTAAAAGCAACTTTTTTTACAGTTACGTTGGCAGACCTGTAGCGGCCAGTACAGCAACCGGTAGCAAAGCCCAACATCTCAAGGAACTTAAAAATTTAATTGAGGATGCAACCAGGCTTTAAGAACAAAGACAAGTTTAAGTTTTAATATTGTTAAATATTTAAAAACACCATCCTTAGGAAATACTATACATTTCTCAATGTAAATGCATACTGCCTTTTGAACATTTATCGACTAATTTTAAACCAGTTGCTGACTTTAAAAAGATCTTTGGTAATTCAGAAGGCAAATCTTAAAAAATTGATCTGTTTTTAAACCATGTAATATAGATAATTCTTCATTTATTTAAATAGTGTCAAACATTGCACCAATTCTGAAAATTAAACCCTTTTAAGTGTAATTAATGTACATAGCACCCTGTTATACATTTTTAAAGTTAAATTATTTTTCTCGTATTTGTAAATTTAGCTGATACAAAAAATATATATAAAATGAATTAAGAGATTAGCGAATAAAAATGCTCCAATATATCTGATGATGAAGTTTTCAATTTTATGTTAGTATTATTATCCGAAACTCTGTTAAAAACGCAATGGTTCAGGTATTTGTCAAGTATTTTTAAAAGATTAATGTTATTTATTTATTATAATTTTGAATGAGAGATATTTTGAATGAGCTAATAAATTTGTTGCTTAAATTTAATCCTTGTTTAATTGTTATTTAGTTTATGATAAGGATTTTTTTATCATATAATATTAATTTCTTACAGTCAAAGTACTCAATAAATTTAAAAATGAGTGGTTCTGATTTATATAACGCTCTTTAAATTTACTTCGCCATTTTACATAAAATTATTCCACTCTAAAGCCGCGTCCACAGTAGTAAAACTTTACGCTGTGTGTGGTATGCGGCAAAAATTTGCGTGCATTTGTATGCAGCGAACAAGTTCGCGTAAATATTTTATATATGGTCCACACTCACATAAATTGTATATACGCGCATAAGTTTTTGCCGCATGCCACACACACGACATAAATTATTACTAATGTGGACGCGACTTAAGACATTAAATAGATAAGTATACGAAAAATCTACTTTTTTGTGTATTTATTTTCACACGAAGTCATTGAGAGGTTCAAAGCGCTACAATAAAATAATAATTTCAGTGACTTTGGGTTAATACGGCACTCGACCATAAATTACTGATTTAGGGAAACTTTGTATATCTCATGATCAATCTCAAATTACTATTTTCTTTGTTCTGTAACGTGCACAAAACATTGGGTACCTATTTTCTCGAGAGAACGAACATCTTCATAGTAGTAGTAGTTCTACTACTACAGAATACGGTTTGGATGTTTTCATGAGAACACGCTCACTTTCTATCAAGACGATCGTTCTCTCGAGAACGAGATAGACACCCAGTAGTATAGATCATTTGATTTTTTGACATTTTAATTTCAAATTGGAAATACTGTTTAACTTTTTTCTGTGATTTCTAATTGCCGAAAAAAAGCAGTAAGATCTAAAAAAAGTGCCATCTCTTACTTATTATTTACATGTGATTTTAACACAGATTTCAAAAAATTAAATGAATGACAAATTGAAATTGAGCTGTCCGACCAAAAATATCCGTGCTGTGCTCGTCGCAATTTTAGGGAAAAAGTAAGTTTTAGCACGTCAAATTAACCGTTAAAGGTAAGAAAAAAATTGTGTCAATGTTGGTTATTGTTGTGAAGTTATGGCTAGCCATTAAAATCTTTGTTCTCTCCCTGGATTCACGCACCTATAAATAAAATATCGGCACCATGCCAACAAGGAGTCAATTGTGAATAATCTTTGACTCGGCACACCATCGGATATCACATTTCATTGGCTGTTCATAAACGATAGTTGTAAAAAAATCTAGTAACAGCTATGTCTGTCATTTTATCTCTTTCTACCTTCGAACATACCCCTGTAGAAGTAGCATAACGTCAGAACTAGGGCCCGGTTGTTTGAACGCTGAATAACGTAATAATATTTTTATTTATATTTGAAAAAGTGTTGATAAACAGTAGGTATTTAATTTCTTGGTACAGACATACCGATTTTATGCTATCCTTTTCTAATTGCATTATTTAAACGAGTATCACCGGTACGTCAATTCTGAAAACAAAGTATGAATATATGGTTGCCTAAATTATTGTTATTTTTATTTTCAATATGTAAACAATATTTACCGATAAAAATAAGTTTTTAAATCCTCTTTTTTGTTAATATTAATTGTAAACTTCGCATTTATAGTAATTTCTAACCCTTAAAAACATCGAAAAAAGTCACAAGTAATTAAACTGAAAGACAAGTAAATTTGTTTATATCTGTCAAACATCAAAAAAGCGTCTCCCTCACCGACCATACACAGCCTTCAACAAATCTATTGTTGTTTGAATCTAGGGAAGCTTTCTATAATACCATTTGTTTCGTTCAACTATTTATATCAATAAAAATTATGAAAGCTTCTCGAATTGCTTCTACTCTTGTCAGTTAGAGATTACGGATTATATTCAGCACGTATAATTTTCCGATGACGACAGCGTAGTTCCTGTTATTATAAGTGATCTTTCCCCAAAATGGCGGATAGCATAGTTCGAACATTTTCGATTTGCTACACGATCAACAGTACAATTACTTTATAAGTACGTGGATTTTAACTACATGGGCTAAAAAAATTTAAATTTATTTTATATAAATCAAGTTTAGATTTTACATTTTGATCAAAGAAAAGCCAATTTATTCATTTTAATTTAAAAATTGCTCTTAATCATATAATTTTCACAGATTTTTGAAACATAAATAACGTTAACTTCACAAAAACATAGCTGAAATAAAAAAAAGAAGAGATGTCAACAATGAAATTTATTCCTATTTCTAACCTATTTTTTTTTGACATAAAAATAAAAACATTTTGGAGATATTTTTCTTTTAAAATATTGAAAATGGATCAAAAAATTTCTGAATATTTATTAAGTTGGGATGGACATATTCAGCATGTAAAAAGAGCATTTAATAGACTTTTGCAAAATAATGAGTTATGCGACGTTATATTATATGCGGAAGGCCAGAAAATTGGAGCTCACAAGGTACTTCTTTCAGCCTGTAGTAAATATTTTAACCAGCTATTTAAGGATTTTAAGAATGAACGACCTGTAATTGTTTTAAAAGGCATACAATATGATATTCTCAACTATATTTTAAGTTTTATTTATAACGGTGAAGTGAATGTGGAAATGAAACAATTAAATCAATTTCTGGAGGCTGCTGCATTTTTGAAAATTGATGGATTAACAGACAACAACATAAAACGAAAAAGAAAAGGCTTTTTGATTGACGAGTCCGATAATACCAGTGAGCAAATGCATACGTCCCAAATTGTAACAGATGTTGAAACAAAAAGAAATTACCTTCATGAAAAAGTGCCCAGAGAATCCTATGAAAAAACTTCCGAAAAGCCTCCAAAGATGTATAAAATTGACAACAATGCTAAGAAAACCCAAGCGGCTTCTTATTTTCCAGATTTTTCTAAAAAGCCAGAAATATGTAAATACCCAATGGATACACCAACAAAAGTTGGTGGGGAATGGCTGTCTGATTATGAATTTAGTAGTCAAAGTAGCATTGTTGAAAGCCAGTCACCTGAAAATATAGATAATATACCGGTACAAGAAACTGCAGATTCACAAACCCCCGAGCCCTTAAATGTTAAATTAACAAATATTAAATCTGAATATACCAGTCAAACAGTAGATAGTGATATAGAGGAAATGTCCTCATTTGATCAAAATGATTTTGCTAACAGCCTAGATGCAGAAATTGGTAATATAACTTATTTTTATTGCTCTATTTCTATGCTGATTATAAAATTATTTTTAGATACCTCTGATGATGACGATGATGATGTGCTAGAAAAATATTTAATGAAAAGTAAGTTTATTATCATTTCGGTTATGATTAAACTTATGAACTTTATTACCTTCGTGGTTTTAAAATGTATATTTTTAGCACCTTTTGCATCCATAGATGAACAGGGCCTTTACCAGTGCAAGATATGCAATAAAAGTTATGCGAAAAAAGACTCTTTAAAAAAACATTTTGCTGTACATGCTAATAATACAACGTGTTCAATATGTGGAAAAATGCTGTCAAGGAGGACTCATTTAATAAGACACTATTTGAAAGTGCATGGAATAAGTTCAAAATAACAATTCATGTTTTTATTTATTATTTATATAAGTAGATGGGAAACCAGTAGTTTATTTGCATAAAGAGAAAATATTTTTTAAATTTATGTATAAGTGTAATTTTCCATTGTAAGTAATTTATCAAGGGTTTTTAAAATAAAAATTTATGAATATCTCATCAAAATTATGTAGTTTAGTCTGTAAAAACTAATTTTTTGACATTTTAACATAAAAGCAACATTGTGTGAAAACATATTTTAACCTTTTTAAGAGGAGGGTGTTTTGGGCTGTTGGATTTAAAAATCAAAAGAAAAATACACTCAACTGATTTCTAGTATTAATTATGGCTTCACTAATTAGTCAAATTATATAACTGTTTCAACTGCAAGAAAACTTTCCTTCAATACAAGTTAGTGTTGATCTTTTGATACTGATTTGGATGCTTGAAGTTATTTCGGTGATTTTTTTTTGAGTACTTATTTATCCTTTCTTACATGGGTCATTTATAAAACTAATCTATCTAAATGAAAGATATAACCATGATATAAATGATACTTATTCATATGTACCACTAGGTCAGCATTTCTCAACCTGTCTCAATGGTCTCGATACTTCATCACAAGTTCAATACCCTTGTAGAAATAGTAAAATTACACAATTTCTTATTGAAATTTTAATTTTTAAACCCCTCCCTGAGGAGGAGCGCCCCACAGATTGTGAGAATCGCTGCACTAGGTTGTATTATCCTATTTCAAAAACGTTATTGAATTTTTTAGAAGTTTTGTGAAACAATTTTCTAACCTTCTCATAGTCCTGAGACCCTGTATTCTTAAAAAACCTACATCTCTATTTGGCTTATCAAAAAAACAATATGAGAAAAAAAACTTTATTTAATCTACAAGTTACATTAAAAATCATAGAGAAACAACCTAGCATAAGAACAAATTAATAGTTTGAAAGGGCTTCAAATAAAAACACTGTACAATTAAAACCCTTACGCTATAGATCACTAATAAAAGATTTTGGTATAGTTAAAAAGTAAATTTGCGGTACTTTTCGGGTTTAACCGAGAGATAATAAATTATATATTGGTAATCCATTTGTATGTTTTGCTTTTATTAACTCTTGAACTATTTTAGAAAACATTTAAACTATTGAAATTAGTAGAAACAGCAATTTTGTGTATAATAATAGGATTGTTTTCTTTGCAATTACACTATGCCAGTGTTGTAGCAGGAGGACAAATATTAACATTAAATTTAAAAGTAACGTTAATTTCTCAAAAAGGATTTAGTAAACGTCTAAAGATGATTATTTTAAGAATAATGGAACAGTTTACTTTTCCCTTGGTATTTTGATACGATTTTTACAGAAATTTTAAATCTTCTATTTAAATAATTCAATTCTTATTAAAAAGTTTCAAATTGTTTTTCAAAAGTTCAAGGGTTAAAAAAATATACACAGGGCCATTTTTGCCACTGGATAGCTTTATATTATTCTTTTATATAATTTTAAAGCTTTTAGAACCAGTTTTGTAATCCTAGCGCACAATTAGCCAGGAGATATTGCAGTTGTACACATGTCTGGTTGGTGCTATTTACTATAAGACTCTCGACTTATGGTGGTTTAGACCTTAAGGTTATTTTATGAAGAAGGCAATTTCCACTTTAGCATTACTTCAGCATATTACATATTATACTTTTATATATGTACTTTTTTTTACTTGCTTTATTTTTTGATTTTTACGCAAATAGTGTCTTTTAATCTAATTTATACCTCTCAGCGTACATAATAAACTTTCATAAATGTAACAAAAGGGACTTAAAACACAGATGGAAGGAAAGGAAAGTTACGTTTGGAAAACATCTATTACAGTTAATTCGTGCCTATTTTTAACATTCTAGGAAACAAAGATGAAATAGCGAAAAATAATTGGAATATTTAATAAGTATTTTCATACCATATATTTATAAAATTAACTAAAAATCTGCTTACGTCTCTGTAACTTACTTCTTCATCTGAAAATTTTAAGAAAATGAGAAAAACAGAATAGGGTTTTATAGATTTCCCTCTACCAGTTGATAGAATTTTTTTCATAGTCAATTTTGTAATATTAAATTTCAGTATGCCATTAATTTCATCTAGCAATTTTTAACTTTTGTCTTTGTGTGATTATATTTACAAATTTATATATTACATCTTTAAGTTCATATATTTTTTATATTTGCCTGACTATCTTATTATTTGTTCAATGTTTTATGTCATGTTTTTATTTATACCTTTACTACTAAGGATTCTTATAATATACTTATATATTGATTTTTTTCTGTTTTGTAAATGGCTGGTCTGTCAATAAACATTTATTTTTTGTGGATACTGATACGATCTCGGTTCGCTCTGGATTCCACACTTTCTTCCTTATGATATGGTAGAATATGTTACAGTTTCAAATTAAAAGACTATATTTTAAATTTTTATATAATACTACCTCAATTCTCAATCAGAATTGGTCAATATATATCCATAGCTGGCTGAATAAATATCTGTTTTATTGATATTATTCAATTTGTAAAAGTAGTTAAATTGAGGTAGTTCACTATATTCATCGTATTCCTTTTTTATAATATATCCTACATTTTCATGCCCATAAGCATAAAAATCCACGTAGTTGAATAATTACTACATAATTTGAAGCTAAGCTAGTGTTAGTGGTTAAGAAAAATTTTTGATTTTATTGTAAGATGTGTGTAATGAAGTCTGAAATTTTTCGAAAAATACAAAAATCAAATTCGGCTATTATCGTAAATATAATTTGGTCGTTAACTGGGTTGATTAAAATTAAACCTTAAAAATTTGAGAAAGTGGTGTCAAGCCGGTCTAGAAGGGTTTTAAGTTGTATATGATGAAGCTTCTAGAGCGTAGTATGTTGATATGATGTATCAAAACTCAGACTAAAAGTTCAAAAATACAACACAATACTAATTTTTTTTTATAAGATAACCTGTGAAAGTTATTGGCAAATAAAAACGACATCGAAGATACTGTAGAGAGAATATATTTATAAAGCCATATTTAAAGAGTGTTTCAAAAAATATGGCTGATAGAAAGCTTTATACTGTCCGATATTTCTCCTGCTTTAAACTTTGAGAAAAAGAAGCTAAGATAAAGAGAATACATAATGCTTCATTCAATCTAAAACACTGAAAAAGTTTTACAAAGATTTTTGGTTTTTCTAAATATGTATACAATTATTACTACATCATAAGGCATTGGGGACAATAATTGCTTCCGCTAATTAAGGGGTGAAGATGGTGACATCAATATGACAATGACACTTACTGACATTGAATGGCTATTTCTACACATTTAACACTCATATATTTTTGTGTAAAAACTGGTTTATGCAACAATCGTCATTTATTTTTTCTCAGCGAGTCAAAATTGACACAGTACTTTTTGAAGTGGTCTTAGAAGATTAAATTGGCATCTTATAACTACTGCTTGCAAGATGTATTATTGTGGTGGGTTATTATAACCCAGTCTTGGTGAAAGAATGATTTTAATCCACTTAAAACCAAATTATTTACGAAAAATAAAATGAATTATTGCATAGCCATGTTAAACGACGAATAAGGTTTAAATATGGATCTCTTTGACGTCTTTTACTTGATTTAGTACTATAGTACATTAGTTTTTGTATTACACCCCCATTACTTAAGTTCAGGTAATTTCAAAACTACCTAGAGGGTATAGTCACCACAGCTATTAACACTGATGTATGGTATAATGCATCTTTTAAAAAGATTTTCTTTACAATGTCATATAAACATGATTTTACATTCCAAAGACCAGCTCATTAAAATAAAGCAATATCTGGCCTAATACAAATATT
Source organism: Diaprepes abbreviatus (assembly GCA_034092305.1). Taxonomy (NCBI): domain Eukaryota; kingdom Metazoa; phylum Arthropoda; class Insecta; order Coleoptera; family Curculionidae; genus Diaprepes; species Diaprepes abbreviatus. The sequence goes on from JASJET010000135.1 coordinate 341,667, forward strand.
TTTTCATTTTAAAATCACAGAAAAATAACATCACAAGATATGCCCGAATAGAAACGCGTACAGTTGACATCTGTATTAGATTTATATTGATGTTCTGATATAAGACACTTTGTTCGGTAATATATTTACAAAAAGGTAATGTCTAAAAAGTACCAAATAATCATTTGTTAATATAAAATTAGGAATATTTAAACGGGGCTAAATAAGTTGGTGCTTTGTCTAAATTTTGCACCAATAAACCACAAAAACTTTTTTTAATATATAGTCACTTTTCTATATTTTTCGACCAATATCTTTACAATTTGTCACTTCCACTAAAGCAATTTTAAACGTTGTAAATTACAACATATTTTTTTTAAAACTGTACAAAATATTTTGATTATATATAGCGAAAAACATCCGAAAAAACACCATTACAATAACCTAGACCAGAGGAAAACAAACTTACACTGTTGCCGAATGTTTTAGGTTATAATTTTGCATTTGTGCTCCTTTTCTTCCAAAATCGTCTCTTAAATAGAGGAGAGAAAGATTTTTGAAACGGGATCAAAAGAAACAAAATATCGGTAATGTCAAAAAATTATACTATAAAATAGAACTTAATGAAATGGTGGCAGCAAGGCAATAATATATTATTAGAAAGTGTTGTTGACTAAGTTGGACATAATTAAATGTAGGTACTTCTCTAAGGATGTATGTCATTATTAGCTTAATTTGTCACATTTCATGCTACAATATTTAAACGAATACCACTAATTTACAATTTAATGACTATATTTTCCATCCAAATGAAATTTAAAAACCACATCAACTTGACAACGTTGCATTACGTCACAGATGTTTCTTTCTAAATGGAAGGTAAACAATGTTTAACTAGTGTGTCGTGTTCCTATATATTTTATTAGAAGTGGCAAAATTTAAAGGTGAAGATCGAAAAATATGATTTACATGTGTGAAAGTTTTTTTTTTTTTTTTAAATTATTTGCGACCGCCACAAATCGTCCAAAACTTCGGTGTTTCCAGTATTCCGAATAATTAAAGAATTTTTGTGGGGGGGGGGGGGGGAAGCAAAATATTACTTTCATAGCTTTATTCAAATTTGCTTGGAGCATCCCACAGTCTAACAGACACGAGTTGAAAACATGTTAAAAGAGGACAGTAAGTGGCATTTTACTAGTCTTTTAGTTGTTGCGTCTAACCCTTTGATCCACCAACCAACAAAGAGGTTTAGGAGGAGAATTTGGAGGGTTTCTATTCTTTATCCTTCCCCTTAAAACCTCTGGAAAACATGTACTTTCAACAACGTCCACCTCAATCAACATCCCCAAGCATTACAATTTTTTCTGTCAGAAAAATCTTTTACAAAAAATAACATTTTCTTGATTTTAATATATACCTTATGATAATAAAACAGGTATAATTTAACTTGTATATATTCACAATAATTATTTAGTACTTTCTAGACTAAATACATTGTATAAGGTCAGAAATACCTAAAGAAAATTTTTTTTAGATATAAAGGTCCGCAATTTTTTTATTGAACAACCTACTTAAGTTATACAATATGTAAAGAGATTCAGTTCGACGTATTTACTACTAGTAGGATAAAGTAAATGATTAAAAAATTACGCTTAAATGAAAGGTATGTTTTTAAGTTTAAAAAAAGTCAGTCAATAGGTTGAACACGCCCTACATGACATTTACATATATTATTTTTTTATTTTATAATTTTTTCGCTATAGCTACTATAATCTAAGGTTTAAGGTACAAACTTTAACGTAATCTAAAACTATACAAAACCTAGAGCTGTGGTGGGACAAAAATTTGGATCATTTGTACTACTAAAATTATTATTTTACAAAAGTGCGAAAAGTTTTAAAAAATTAAGGCAGTAACAAGGTGACCACACCTCTTTAAAAATATCATTTGAGTATCATTTCTAAGGATTAGATGATCAAACATGAATAAAATATCTCTTCTCTTTTTTTTTTTTGACACAGTGAATGCTTTATGTTGGTAACCCTTACCAGAGATATATTGCACAGTACATAGTTTATTTAACGTGTCGAATGTAAAAAAATTCCCTACCACAATTGAAAAATTTTCAAATAAGCAGCAAAATAACAAAGCAAAAACCCTATTCTTAAACCATATTGATCCAAAATTAATTACATTTTATTTATCTGAAAGAACTCTTACATTTGTTGAAAATTTTTTTTTTACGGTAAACGTGAAAAACCAAGTCTGGCTTCATAGTACTCTAAATCCTTTAGTGAACAACATCTAGATTCACTTAAAAAAAATTGGAGACAAAAACTTAGAAAATGCTATTTTAATATCAAGAAATTTAAAATTCAAAATAATGAGCTGTCCCCAACGGTTTAGCTAAACTCTTGATACTTCAATAAACAATTTAGTTTTTCCGAAAACTACTAGTAATCTGTATGTCACTACGTATGTTTATATTGATGGCTTGAAAGTGAAGTGGCTTTAAAAGTAATTTTAAAAATTAATTTCAAATCACTTTCAAACCAGTTACAATAAACACTATTTAAGAAACATTTTTAAGAATTTGTGTCACATACCGTAATAAATTGAGCTTTAAAGTAACAACAGCTTTCTTAAAATCTATAATGTTCAAAAAAAAAGTAGATATTTGGTTCATAACCTTAACCCAAAACCTATAAATGTCAAAATAATTATAAAATCCAGCTTGAACTGTTTATATCGGAGTTTAAAGTCGCTTTAGTAAAGTCAATCCCATTTCATTTTAGGCTCGACTCGAGTGTAGATTCACTTTAAAAAAGTTTGTGACAAAAACTTGGAAAACATCATTTTAATATCAAGAAATTAAAAATAATAAGTAGTCTCAACAGTCTAGCTAAACTATCGATACTTCAATAAGCAATTTATGTTTTCTGAAAAATACTAGTAATCAATATGTCACTACGTTTATATCGATTGACTGAAGCCGAATAGAAAGTGAAACAGCTTTAAAAGTAATTTTAAACTTACCCACTTATTTCGGTAACTTGAATCTGGGTTAAAAATTAATTTCAAGTAGCTTTCAAACTATTTGTGTAAGTATTTGTAAGTAATATACCAAAATAAATATTTGGTACATAACCTAACCCAAAATCTATGAATGTTAAAATCACATGTTCCGACGATCACTGATTTGAGTTCGTAATTAAAAAATCCAGCTTCAATCATTTATTCAGTATTTGAAAGTCGCTTTACCTAAAGTCAACTGCATCTCATTTTAGGCTTGACTTGAGTTATTTAAGTCGTTTTCAAGCGCTTTTATTTAATTTTTTTCAAGTGGCTTTTAAAACCGTGTAAACATTCGTTAAGCACCTTTTTAAACGATATTCCTATTTCAGATAAATAAGAAGTAAATAACTTTTAATCAAATATATCTGTTTAAATTCACATAAATGCTTTAATTATACTACTATAAATAATTTAAAAAATCAAACAAGTTATAACAGTACAGTTTATTCGTTATTAAAGGAAAACATAAAATTTCCGCAGTCTCATAGATATCAATAAATAACTGAGAAAAAAGTCAAAAATATGGATCTGACTAGCCATCACGCAACAGTGCCGTAGTAAACTAAAAATATTGTAAAAATACTCTCAATATTGAGCTATATTTTCATATTAGTAAATGGTAAACTTTTCTTTTGATATAACTTTTATCTAGCAGATTGTTTAATCACTCTGAAGAAATGAAGAATACTTTATGGTGGCTGGTCTAATAGATGTTTTACCAAGATTTTGGTAAGGTCTGATTTTCTTAAAGAACCGACTATGAATAAAGTTGTTTTCTGAGAACTGAAATGTGATTACTGCAAATTTCCTTGAATAATATGAACATTTTTTTCGTATGTAAACACTTTACGTACATTATTACATTTCAAGTTTATTATTTGCTTCCTATAGACTCATTTTTATGCGATCTCTTCGAAAATAACTTCAAAAGAACAGCAGTGTAAAACTTAGGGTCCGTTTTTAGTCGTTTATAGAGCAACTTCTTCTAAGCCTCTTAACAAGAATGGGAACTTTGCGTTTTTAATTGTTAAGCGAGAGTTTATTGTTAAAATCTGACTCGTAACGAAAATCTATTAGACCAAACAACGCCATGTTTCTTATTCATACCAAAAGAAATTTATTACACTTCGCAAATTGGTGTAAATAAAAGTTTAAAAAAAAATGGTACCAGTGACAGGGTAAAAAATATTTCTTTCTTTTGTATATTTAAAAAATCGATCTTCAACTTTAACTCTATGCGAAAATATATAAAATTTTGTATAAAATACCTCTACAACAATATTAAATTGTCAAGGGTAATAATTTCGAACTTTTAAATATATGACTTTAAAAATATTTTAATATATTTTAAGCATCAAATAAAAAATATAATCTGCCAACTGGCCCAAAGCTTCAGGCAAAAATATAAATTAAAATCAGGCCATTGCAACCAATCACAATATTACAGAAAACTAAACATTCTAACCTCACTTCCTGAATAGAAAAAAAAACACAACAAATCGGAACGCAAAAGCTATTTGCTTTAGTTATCTAGTCTCCCCAGTTTTCTTCATCTGTGTCCATTTCCTCCTCTTCATCCTGAACTCCTAAAAAATGGAAAAATCTTTCAAATTTTCGTCAAAGACAATTAACATTTAAGCAATAAAAATAAATAAATATTGGAGATTCTAAACAGATATAAGTTATAATTACTGTTATAAGACATTTAAAAAAAAAAAGATCACAACTATGGACTTTACATAGAAGTGGATAGTGAAGCACACTTCACCCAAAGCTGATCTTGACAGGTTACTTATTTTAGACAAGCTTAAAGTGAAGTGTCATAGAAAATATTCGGTAAAACCGGCTATTAACAATGTCGAGGGCAACGCAGGCTAGCAAGGAGGGTGTCTTAATAGCCAAATTTGTTTCTAGACTAGGTAAGTAGAGTTGAAAGTACCGACTTAATAAAAACTTCCATTATATCATTCAAATCAATTTAGTTGTTACATAATTTATAAATGAGAACCAAGAAGTGGTACACTCGCTGCTGTTGGGGGGGACAGAAAGTTGAATCTATTCTATGGGTTAAGGTAACTGTGTCAATCCAGAAATGTATCATCTAGTTTAAATGAGAACAGCTTTAGAAATCGGCGTTAAACTTCTGCTGTCTGTTCACATGCACTCGGTTTATTTGTAACCAAATAAGTACAGTACAATCAAATCTTGATTTGACAGGTGCGCTTTACAGCACTACCAGATAAGCACTATTTTGTAAGTTTCTGGTTATGTGCCATATGAAACACAGCCTTTTAAAGGCACCTTGAACAATTTCGTTTTTATACGATATAAAAGTAAATTTTTTATCCACATATATTCCAAGTTCTCTGACCCAAACATATCATCATGTTTTAGTGAAAACGCAATTTTTCTGCGTATTTTGTCATGTTAATTTCTTTACAGAACACCAACGGAAGATATTGTTTCAATCAGACTGAATACAGACACAGTCGTCCCGGTCAAGGAAGAACAAAAAGATCTTTAAACCATCAGCGACATATGACGTAAATAGTTCTTACTAAAGGGTTTTCCAATAAGAGGTGTTATTTTGATATTCAAAGAAAAATGCCATTTTTTAAGATAAATGATCGGATATTTATTACATTATAAAGAGGAAGGTATGCCGTTAATGATGGAAAATAACATCAGCCAAATGACCACCACGACCATGCCTACAGGACCATATCCTTTTCATGAAATTTTCCATAACCAAATCGCAAAGTGGCTGCCCTATGTCCTCGATAGCCTCACGAATTCCATCTTTGAGGTCTTGAATCGACGCTGGGCTGTTGGCGTAGACCTTGTCTTTCACGTGGCCCCAAAGGAAGAAATCGCAAGGTGTCACATCACAAGATCTCGGTGGCCAATTGTGATCACCTCTTCGAGAGATAACACGGCCCGGAAACTTTTCCCGTAAAAGATCAATGGTTTCGTTGCTTGTGTGGCACGTAGCGCCGTCTTGTTGAAAGTAAACGTGGTCCAAATAAATACCATCCAATTCCGGCCATAAAAAATCATTAATCATCTCTCGATAGCGCAATCCATTCACCGTAACTGTTGCTCCAGCCTCATTTTCGAAAAAGTAAGGTCCAATGACCCCGACGGACCATAAACCGCACCAAACAGTCACACGTTCAGGATAGAGAGGCTTTTCAACAATAACTCTTGGGTTTTCCGAGCCCCAGATGCGACAATTTTGTTTGTTGACGAAGCCACCGAGGTAGAAATGGGCCTCATCACTGAAGATGATTTTTCGATGGAATTCCGGATCATTTTCATGCATTTCAAGAACCCAATCAGCAAAGGCACGACGTTGTTGATGATCGGCCGGCTTGAGTTCTTGCGTTAACTGAACTTTATAAGCCTTAAGACCCAAATCTTTATGCAAAATACGGTGTAATGACGTTTGTGGAATCCCTAATTCCAAAGAACGACGAGGAATGGACAAACCTGGGTTTTCTTCAACACTTTCGGTTACAGCAGCAATATTCTCGGCTGTTCTTGAGCGACGTGCACGGGTTTTCTTCTTCACCTAACTAACTTGTCCCAACAGCTCGAATTTTTTCACCAATTTCTTTATTGCGCTCCGACAAGGTGCTTCATGACGTCCCAAAAATGTTCGAGTTTTACGAACCGTCTCTGCCAAATTTTCACCATTTTTATAGTGAATTTTAATAATTTCAATGCGTTGTTGAAGCGTGTATCGTTCCATCTTTATTTATGGCGTAGTTTCTACTTGTCAAACGTCAAAAACTTACAGCTTCAAAAGTGACATCTACCGAAATAGCGGGCTTTTCAAAATGACACCTCTTATTGGAAAACCCTTTATTTACAAATATTGAATAAATAAAAGTAGGGTAGTAACCACCCTGTCTATGAATCAACTGCTTAATTCTACATATAGTCCTAACACTTTTTTATTGTACGTTTGTGACACACCGCGTAGTTTTGAAATAAATGAGCTTAAAGAAAAAAGTCGTATTTTCTTGTTCCTCATTTCTTACCAAAACTGTCCTTATTCTTATGAGAAAAACTGAAATATTTGGAACGAAGACAATCTATAGTTTAAGATAAGGGTATTTAATATAAAAGTTCCAATACTGTCACATAGATGGCGACCCTAATAACATATCTATACGATTTTTTACTTAGTACTAACTCTCAAACGATACGTGTTAAAATTTGATGACATATCGACTATTAGTCATCAAGCTATTCGAGGGAGTAGCCTTTTGGGGATTTCACTTTAAGTGATTGCATTATAATTTACTTAGAAGGACGCCCAGACAGATACTCTATATCTAGGGGCTAAATTGGAATTTGTATGTTTTGCACTGGTCATTTGTATATTTATCATTATTGTACTTATATATTTATTTAAATTATAACCCTCATTTAACCTATAAATTATAAGTTACTGTGGTTGTGTCAAGTGAATCTCTCTCAATTCATGCGGAACCCAAATATCGAGCTTCATATCTCTTTACAATCTCTAGAACAGTTATATGATGATTCTCTTCAATTATGGCTCTGATTTGCTATAAATTATAGTTACTGATTTTCTATAAATTATAGTTACTGTGGTTGTGTCAAGTGAATCTCCCTCAGTTCATGCGGAACCTAAATATCAAGCTTCATACCTCTTTACAATTTCTAGAACAGTTATATGATGATTCTCTTCAACTATGGCTCTGATTTGGTCATCATCATTTTCGGTAAGTCGATCAGAACGTTGGTCGTCTTGGTGTGAAAAATCTCCAGAATGGAATCTTCCGTTATGCAATCAACATAATAAATAAACTTCACATATCTCTTTATGAGCCTCAGCAGCTTTCTTTTCTTTACGAAGATAAAAAAATATATCGAATGGAAAAAGGAAAAAAACTATAACACTGACGGAAGTCATTTTAAACAAATTACAACGATCTCTCTGTGTGAAAAAGGGCTTTTTTGCTGACCTAATATAACAATATCATAAATAAAACCAAATTAGAAGATATAACTCCCATGGCAACTAATAGATCAGGTTTATATCTTAAACTTTTTTAATAATCTGATGTTAGTAACTGATAGATTTGTTGATGCACCTCTTTTACCCAAAATAAAAGCTTATGGTATTAAAAAATTTGACTTTTTGTCTTACATCTAGGTTATTCCAAAAACTATGAAGTTTAGATGAATTAAATATGATATAAAAAAGTTTTTGGGTTACAAGTAGAATGACCTATATAGGGTGTTGCGATTAAAAAATAACTTAATGCTACCCTAATTTTTGGACACACCCTAAATAATACAAAATATTTTTAAAACGTGTACGCCTATACGCCATAACTTGACTACATCTAATCGTCATAGGTAACTTCGAAGATTGATAGGACTATTCAACTCTGTGACAAAAGTTTTAAAAAATACCTGGAATTTGTTTTTAAATACGCTTTAAATTGATAAAAGTTTTGCTCTCTCATTAGTTCTTATAATTAAGTTTTTACCTGTTAACGCCGGATCTACATCGTGATATAAACCTTGTTTCAATTTCTTTTTCGCCAAAGCTTCCAGTTCTTCTTTGGATCGCTCCTTACGGAACTCGTATACTAAGGGGAATATGTGCTCTATTGCTGCTTGAACATCTGCTACACTGGGAGCTAAAGAATAAAAATATATATTTCCTAATAATACATTAAGTTGGCAAATGAATGAATGACTGAACTGATAATTTTTATAACTTTAAGATTATCAGACAATTTTTTTTTAATAATTTGTAATTAATAAATTAAAAATTACTTAATTCGTGAAGCTTTTACTTGAATAAATATTTTAAATTAGTCCAATTTCAAAAACTTGCTTTAAAAAGTGAAGAGTAAGTCGACAACTGTATTTTTTATAGGTCGATGCCGCGGTTGTTAAAAGGGTTATTTTTTGAATTAATTCTAGAAAAATTGGTTTCCTTATTACACTAACTACATAGCTTTTAATTTATACTTCATTTCTTTTTGCCTTGATTAAGGGTGTAATTTACTGACATTTTCTATAAATATTCATTCCGCCCCGACTTCAAACAAGTGCTTAAAGTTAGGCCACAATCCACAGTCGTAAATTTATTTTGTACGTTTTAGCGCAATTTCCTGTAGTTTAATTTAGACAATGTTAGAACTAGCGCCCGTTGTATGGTCGGTGACTCGTGTGATAATGATAATATTTTTATTTCAATTTAGAAGTATTGATAAATAGTGCCAGTTCTTTTATTCGCCGATACATATACCGACGTTTTTAGTTGCATTACTTGTACTATTTAAATAAATGTTACATGTCACCGGAAATAAAGTAAACAGACCTATAAATTTATGCCGAATTTATTATGTAATTTTCAATATGTAAACAATATTTAACAAATCCTTTTTTTTTAATATTCATTATAGATTTTACATTTTTAGTACTTTTTTACACTTAAAATACTCACGTCAACGAAAAAAACCGAAGGTAAAATATTTGCCAAATATCAAAAAAGCCACTCCTCCACCGACCATACACACACAACCAGGAAAAAAACTTGTCTTTGTTGAAATTTGGAGTATGTTCAAAGTGACAGAACTTTTTGTTACAAAGACCTTGTTTCTAATGCAAAATGCTGATTGGATTTATCGCATGGGGACTTTTTAAAATCAAATGCGTTTTTATGGAAAACTGCTCCATCCGATTCATTAGTACCTATTTTGGATCTTTATAATAAAACAAAGAAATTATATTGAAAAGAAAAAGATGCTAGTTGTGCTTCTCTCTATAAATATGACGATAACAATAAATTACTTCGGGTAGGTAGATGTGCCCAATTATTTTGGAAAAAAAATATTAAATTTCATTCCTTTTCCACGTATTTCTTTTTTTGGTTCTGTTGTGAAATTTTAATGAGAAAAATATGTAAAAAATTTTTAACAAAAAAATAAGAAATCAATAAAGTTAAATTTAGACTTTGGAATAATATCGTTTTTCAGTATTAAATATAAATAATCGCAACTTTTTCAGTTCTAACAATTTCTGCCCAATTTTTTCTTTTTTCCCCTTTCTTTTGCTTTTCTTGTTTTTGCTTTTCAATATCAGCTTGATACCGACTATAAGCCATTTTTACATCCATAAGTAACTTTTTTCCAATATGAAACTCATCCACATTATAGTTCATCGCAATTAACCCATCACATATTACACCTTGAGGTACTGAAGATTTCTCTTGTTAATTTTCTATAACACATTCTTTATTGACAGAAAACCCACATTCACGAGCTGCATTACCATAGGACAGGATCATAATAGTTTTTATCAAACTAAATAATCCCGCATATTTTTTTATCCCAAACATTTTATGATAACCCAAAACTGATCAAACCTAGTTGTACCTTTTTTTAAAGGATATCAAAAATTCATTGGTTGCTTCTAAGGCAATGATTCTTCTAAAGTCTCTTTTAATTACATCGGCTTTACCGGCCTGCAAAAGATTATTTTCCACTACATTTTCCAAGACTATTGAAAGACGTTATTCGGCTACCTGAGCTTGCAAGACTAGCCCGGATCAAAACAAGAAATTCCCTTTACGAAACGGTAATTCAAAGATGATTTTGGTGCAAGTTTAGTAATGAATGTTTTATAAACTGTCCGACATTGGTTTAAGATCTTTTTTAAAGCAACTTTAGTACCATAATTTAGTTTAATATTGTTTGTTGTTACGAGGTTTTCACCTCTTTTTAAGACAATTTTTAAAATGTTATTTTCATGCTTTTTTAAACAGCCTAGCTTAACAAAGTACTTCAAACAATAAACATATAGCTCAGATCAATTGCCATACATAAATTTGCTAATTTTGTTCTGAGTAAGGTATCAATATTATTTTTCAGCCTTAATATTGAGAAAATTTGCACTCTTTCTGCTACTTCGTCGTCTTCTATCAAACGTATTCCCGAAAAATACATTGGGAAAAGTTTCACAGTGGCATTTTTTCAAGTAATCTTTTCAGCAAACAAATAAAATAGAGATATCAATATGTCGTTAATCTGTCAATTCGCAAATCTGAAAGCTGCTTTAAAAGCATTGTGAAATGAACCTATTTTAAGTAAAAGTACCTTTGTCGAAAAATATAATTCATTAGAATTTCCTAAATTATAAAATCATAAAATTTAAGGACCCAATGTTTAGACATAACATCACGTTCTTTTGTAATATTGCTAGCATAACTTTACAAGATTATATACCGTACCTGAACAAGGTGCCGTGCAGTGAAACATGAGGGATAATCAAAAAACACAATGGAATTTAAGTAATAATGTATTTTACTTATTACAATCTAAAACTATTACGGATTTCCACCAAGTAGCGACCAACAAAATAAAAAAAAAACTACACCCATATACATATTAAAACAGGCAATAACACTTCAAGTATCAACAAATTCTCCGGAATTACGATAACTAATAATATAATAAATGGGGTGACCATACTATTTTCCCACAGTCATATTTCTTTAAATAAATTTGAATAGTTTTCAAAACAAATCCTGAGGGTGATAGAGTATTTTCAGATTTCCTAGAAATCATTGCGCAAGTAAATATTGCAACTGGTACATTTGCGTATTGTTTACCAATAATTTTATAATGACTCAAAAAGTATTTTTATGTTTAGACGCTTGTTTATTTATTACTTAAACGGCAAGCCCTACGTTTTTAAACCCTGACGAGCAAATTTCTCTTTTTGAAAGTAGAAAAAATTAATAAATAGTTATATTACATCCAAGAAAAAAGTACATAGGCTTAATCGTAGAAAAACCACAAATTAGTCAGCGCTAACCAAAATTTGCAAAAACACTTAGACGACAATTTGCCAACTATTTTTGGGTGATTTGATTGGCGCCGACTTGTTCCTGATTGTTCAGAAAGAGGAAACAACGAATTCTCCGTAGGACCAACAAATCGTCAGAACTAGGACCAGTGGTGTGGTTGGTGATAGCGATAATATCTTCATTTAAATTTAGAAATATTTTATTCACCGGCACATCCACCGACTATATGCTATTCCTTGTCTAGTTGTATTATTTAAACAAATATAAAATTCCAGCGGGAATAGAGTAAACAGACGTCTAGAAATTTCTGGTTGCCTAACTGATTATTAAATTGTTGATATGTACAATAAGTTCCATAAAAACGTGTTGCTCCGTATCTGAATACCATACTTGTTTCGACCGATTTACTTAATATGTCCAACACTCGAGGCTCTAAATGTTTATTTGCAAAGACACGAAAAATGCCCAAAAAGACTTAGGCTGCTATATGAAGAAGTCCTGTATCTTTAGTAAAGAAGTTGGTAAAAAGATATAATAGAGAAAAAATGTCGATGATTCTCCAGATCGTAGAATCTTTCAATGTATCTTTTGATACCTTTTTGAGAGTTTTAACCTATTACTTCGAAATTTGTTTTTCTCTGCGGCAGTGTAATACAAATAAAGCAGGAAGTAAAAAAGTCATGGCCTCAGCTCAAAAAACTGAGAAACCAGGTGACTATAAAGAAATTTGATCCTCAAGACAAGGAAAAATACAAACTTATGAATGCGCCATATATGCTAGGATTGAAGTAAACTAGAACTGACTTTCATGACACTCTAATTGATGGCACTAACAACAAATCAACATCAGTTCTAAACAATTTGACTCAAAAGTCTAATGAACAATTTTTGAATTTTTTGCAGATGGTATGTTGTTGTCTTCTGAAGTAATTGCAGGTCATTTTATTGATACATTTACTTTGGAGGGGGGTTATGCGAATGTGGTTAACTACGATATCCTTTTTAGTATACTAACAGAGCCTGGTTGTTAACAGTTTGTTTGATTTTCCAAAAGTTCCCATTCCAGTGGAGTTGATGATATTCCAATTATACATATTACATATTATAAATGTAAATCAGACCTTACCAATGTATTCATTTTCCTTATAAATAAAATGTTTTCGACTGGAATCTTTCTCAATACATTAAAACTAGCGGGTATAATTTCTGCTTTAAAAAAAAAAGATCCAAATCAATACAACTATCAAGCTTTAAGCCTCTAAACCAAAATTCTTTGAAATTGAAATCGCATTTATTTATTGACAATAAATTATTGTCGCCCAGTCAGCATGGGTTCAATCAAAATTATAGCACAGACACCGCTCTTGGCGACTTTACTAAATCGGCCATTGATCCTCTGAATCAAAAGTTTTTAACAGTTAGTCTTTTCTAGACTTTTGTTTGTATACACCATACAATCCTGCTGGATTATCTATTTTGTTACGGAGTAAGGTATTCGACTCTCTCTTCTTGAACTATATTTGTCAGACCGATTCCAATTTCTCCAAATTAAAGATATTAAAAGTGAAAGTATACTTATATCTAGAGGAGTTCCCCCAGGGTTCTGTACTAAGAGCCCCCTTATACGTCATATACTCTAATAATTCGATTCCTTTCTTGTTGAAGACCTGTGTGAAAGCTATATGCTCCCCCATTTACAACTAAAGGCCGAGTGTGAGAGTGTTTTCACGAGTGGTATTAAGTGGGCGTCTAAGAACGTATTAAGTGTCAATAAGGAAAAAACCGTCACAACTTTTTTTACTCTTTCTAGGCATCTTGACTTGACTTTGGCTTTTTTAACGGTACTGATGAAGAGATTGCCTGTCCACCACAAAAATGTTGGGTATTCAGGTGGATTAAGGTTTCCGGTGGCATCCTCAGTTTGATTCACTTTGTGCTAGATTGCGAACCAATTGCTACGACCTAAACTTTATGTTTGCTCAGTGCAAAAGTGTAGTGCAAGGATAATTTTCAAATCGCAACGTCGTGAATACTGCAGAGTGGTCTTTAAGCATGGCAAAATTTTAAAGTTATACAGCATTTCTATTCCACCAAGGGTTTCTCGCAGCTGCAGCCTCCACAACGGTGCACAATGGAGAAAAATGGACTAAAGTCTGCATCAGACACAAATTTTAAAGGATCTGGATATATATATTTTTTAAATAACTTATAGGTATGGGGTTCATATGTTTGGAGGTTTTGGGTTTAAGGTTGACGAGATTGAGGTTTGTCGGATGGGAATTTATGGGTATGGGGTCCATAGGTTTAGGATATTGTTGCAGGTATACAACTGCCCTTACTAATTAAAAAAAAAACTTATCTAGATCCTTTAAAATTTGAGTCTGATGCAGACTTTTGTCTATTTTTCCCCACTGTGCAGCTTATTTTAGCTATATTAGGTTTTATAACGCTCTCCCTCCCTCGACTTAAAAAAGTGCTTTGACACAAGATCTGTTACAGCCTGATTTTTTTTACCGGATTTTGACTGTTGTTTGTTTTTTTCGACTGTACTTTATTATTACAAGTTTTTATAAAAATGTTGTACTTGTGCGTTTATTTGTTAAGTTGCAAATTAAAATGTATATCTATTATTTATTTTTTAGTTTGTACCTTTGTCGATATAAACCTGGCGTTTTCTTCAATTATTGTATATACTTGATATTTTTAAACTGGAGAATAAATTTATTATTATTATTAACACGTGTGACTAAAAAAATAAAAAATAAGGTAATTATTCAAAAGAAATCCACATCTTAATTTGCGACAAGGACAAAGTATTTTAATTCGAAAGAGAATACCTGTTAGCCTAAAATCTACTCAAAGGGGACTTCATGAAAATGACATTAGGTATAGAACAACAAGACAAAAAACTATATTGTGTGGCCTGAGAAGAGAACAGATTGATAGAAATTGGTATTTTTTCTAACGAATTTTAATTTTGGGTCTGGAGTTCAGTGAAGAAAGCTTGGTCTAACACGCAACAGTTAAACACCCTCTCAAAGCGCATGTCTGGAAATGCTTCTCTCTCTCCATGTATAGGTCAGTGTGTCTTTTTATTGCCAACTTGAACACAGCGAGAATAAAAAGGGTTCTAATAAAATCTGCTGGATACAAAAAAAAGACAATGACTCGAAACTCCGTAGTCAGCTTTGTCAGAACTGGAAAAGACATTACTACCATGGAGTGGCCTGCTTCTTCGTCTGATGTAAATCCTATTGATAATGTATGGGGTTTAATGAAGGTTCAATTTAATAAAAAATAACGTATATGCTGTCTAAAGCTATCAAGTGTAGAAATACGTAGAATATATTGTGAGGATAAGTTGGTTAGCAGTATGCCTCGGCAATGTGAGCCAATTGTAAAAAAACAGTGGCGACAGAACCCTAAAATGAAGTGATCGCGTCTTAATCCGAAAATTAGTGTCTCCAAAAACGCAATACTTTTTGACTTTAACCTTTTAGGTAGTTATATTTTGTCAACACGTTTTTGCGGAACTAATTATAAAAAATATCTAGCGAAAATTAAATTTCTAAATCCTATTTTCATCAATATTAATTAGAGACTTTGCATTTTTAGTACTTTTTTACGCTTAAAATACTTACGTAACGATAACCAAAAATAATGAAGGTCAAAATAAAATAAAAAAATTGGCCAAACATAAAAAAAAATGGCTTCTCCACTGACCATAAACGACGAGCATACAAGCTCGTTTTTGTCGAGATCTACTTGAGTATGTTCGAAGTGACTTTTTGTTACAAAGTTGCAAAATAACATCCCATAAATTCGCGTATTTAAGAAAAAAACTGACTGGCAAGTAAAGGTAACTGTTAACGTACTGGCAACCAAGGGCTATTAACAAAAGCCTCTAGATTTTTAGTTTGAGTCCTTGTCTAATAATATTTTACATTAAAATTTATAG
The DNA here is from genome assembly GCA_034092305.1 of Diaprepes abbreviatus. NCBI lineage: Eukaryota > Metazoa > Arthropoda > Insecta > Coleoptera > Curculionidae > Diaprepes > Diaprepes abbreviatus. The sequence goes on from JASJET010000135.1 coordinate 357,539, forward strand.
GAATACCACGTGTTAACATTTCTATTCAGTATATGAGGATGGTTCAATAAGTTCTCGGTCTGAAAAAGAGTAGGATCAAATAATTATAATATTTTGTAAGCATTAACCTTGAGATGACGCCCTGCAAAGTTTCAGATGTTTGCGTTCAGTTGCTTGTTTGCGGCGATCGAGTAAACACATAAGGTTCGATATTTTGTGAAAAATGGATAAAATTGAAGTTCGAGCGGTTATAAAGTACTTTGTTTTAAAGGGCTTAACTCCTACGGACATTAAAAATGAGTTAGATTCTACTTTAAAGGATTCTTCTTCTTCATTTTCGACAGTAAAAAAAATGGGCTGCTGAATTTAATCGTGGTCGCACATCAATTCAAGATGATGAACGCTTGGGACGCCCAAAAACCGCTACAACTGACGAAATTGTCACAAAAATTCACAATGTCATACTTCATGACCGCCGACTGACAGTACGAGAGCTTACTGGTATAGCAAACATCTCGATAGATCGTGTCTACTACATGGGTGCCGTATTAGTCAACAGTGGACCAAAAACGCCTTCGATTGAACACTTCGCAAGAGTGTTTAGACTTATTCAGACACAATCCTGCTGAGTTTCTTGGAGGTTTTACAACTGTAGATGAAACATGGATTCACCATTACACGCCAGAGACAAAGCAGCAGTCTAAATAGTGGGTGGGGGCAGGTGAAAGTGCGCTAGAAAAAGCAAAAACGGTTCCCTCTACAGGAAAAGTCATGACAACAGTTTTTCGGGATTCCTATGGAGTGGTGCTTATAAACTATTTAGAACAAGGCAAGACCATCACCGGGGAGTATTACGCTTCACTACTGGACCGTTTGCAGCATGAGATTAAGGCTAAACGTCCACATCTTGCCAAAAAAGTGCTCTTTCTTCAGGATAACGCGCCTGCACACAAATCTATGGTTGTTACTGCAAAACTCCATGACCTACGTTTCGAAGTGCTTCCACATGTGCCATATTCGCCGGATCTGGCTCCCAGCGATTACTTTCTCTTCCCAAACTTGAAAAAATGGCTCGCTGGACGAAAATTCGTTTCAAATAACGAGGTCAGAGCAGCGACAACCGCTTATTTTGCATAGTTGGACAAATCGCATTATACTACGGGTATTAAAATGTTAGAACATCGTTGGTCTAAATGTATTGAAGTACAAGGGGACTATGTTGAAAAATAAATAAAAATATTTTCAAAAATGTTTTGTTTTCTTTGTCAGGCCGAGAACTTATCGAACCCTAAAAAATCATGTTTTGCGGCACTAAATACATAAAAAAATTGACGGATCCAACTAGATTAAAGAGACAATTGGGACCCCTCTGGCCTGTAAACTAATTACATACCTCCACATAGATCTTGTTTCTAACGCAAAATGCCGATCGAATAGGATGGAAATTAAAATAAAATGCATTTTATCGAAAACTGCTTCATTCGATTCACTAATCCCCAATTTCAATTATTTACAATAAAACAAAAAATGATATTAAAAAGAAAAAGATGCCAGCTGTTTTTCTCTCTTTGAACATGGCAAGTACTGCAAATTATTTCAGGTAGGTAGATGTGACCAATTAGTTTGGAAAAAAAGATAAATAAGTTAACTTGTTTGATTTTACAAAAGATAAAAACTTTTTAATTTCATCCTATTTGCATGTATTTCTATTTTAACCTTTTTATTTTCTTCCGCATCTGTTGATATTTTAATCAAGGAAATTTATAAAACCCTTTATCAATTAGGGGTATAAAAAAAGGTTTTCTTTTTAACTAGGCGTTTGTATGGCCGCTACTACTGAGGCAATTTAGCCAGCTTCTCTTTCCGCCGTCCCGTGCTTACACCCTCTTTGTCTGGGAACCCGTCGAAAAGGTTTGCACGTTTAACAGAGTTTGGGAGACCGTTCTCTAGGATAAAAAAAGCAGGCCTGGATACTTTCATCATCCAACCAGGATTGTTGGTCATATGTGTGATCGATTAAAACAAAAAAGTAATTTGTCACATGTATGATTAATATTTACATATTTTAGGCAGATTCTTTTGCCTGAACTGTTGGATACAGAGTTAATCGTCGGCCACAGCTATATCCATTTACTTTCACTGCGCAAAAGAACGATTATACAGATATACATAGATTATACAGCCATGCGTAAACTTTTCCCAAAGCGCTTTAGGACTTACCCCCCCCCAACGAGGTTTCCCCCGCATACTGTACATTCAGTCCATAAAAAAAAAAGAAATCAAGTATTGACTTACTTGTTCAATCTGATTTCGTTTTAACATGCAAAAATGTTTTCTATCTGATGTACGTTGAAGTGTTGCATCAAATCGAACAATATTATGTGAATTTTAAATGGGTGAAACTGCATCGGATTGGTTTTATCGGTCATATATTGAAAGAGATAAATTTATTCTCCAATAAAACCCAATTTTCTTATTCAAGTATATGAAAAATTCTATCAGTATTTTGAGTAAAACAGCGTTTTTTTTTTTTAGAAAATGAAACGATTCTTTTCAATATTTTCTTAACTTCATTGATAAAAAACAGAGCACGATGTTCTTCATAAAACATCAAGTTACCCAATATCTAAATTTTGCTTTAAATTTCTTACACGAGGGTGAAACTTAACAGACTAATATATACAAAATCTAACAAATTTATTAGAACTGTCAACTCACCTGTAACTGTAACACTTCCTGTTGCAAATATCTTCAAAGTCGCCTTAGGATTATGCAGTTTGTATGTAACACCAGGATGTAGTTCAGGTTCATAGCTTGAAAAAATAAAAATTTAATTACATTCAATACGTTATTAGAAAAAAAAACAATACAATTTTCTTCATTTGAGTTTTTTAAACAATATTTGTTGTTTTCCAACTGGCAATAAGGTATTTGACTACGGCTGGAAAATTATTTCACATTATTTTTCATTGCATTTAAAGTACACTGGAAATCTGCTGTATTTCGGTAAAATAAATTATAAAGTTTGAACGATTAAAAAGCGCGCCGAAACACAATTTAAGTAATGGCGCTGGTCACGTGACACGCGTGACGTCACATCATAGTAACCAAAGCAACGCTAAACGATAGTTTGATTTCTTGAGATTTTTATTTGTTTGCCGTTATAAAATTATTTACGAGATGTGCGTAGTGCCACAATGCACATGGACGTCTAACGCACCCCATAAAAGGTGTTAGTTTCTACTCCAATTAATGTTAAAAGACGAAAACAGTGGTTAGAACTAGCTTGTCGAGACTTTAGATGTTTCAGAGCTAATTCTATGGTTTTTATGTATAAAGATCATTTTTATGCGAGTTAATTTGTGTTCTTATATTACTGCAATAGCTTACGGGTGACGTGTTACAAATTTTGATCAATGTTCCTTGTCTAAAGCTTCGTCGCGTGTACATAGCCTATATAGACTTCGAATTATTTTTCCTAGGACAAGGGCATTATTATTCTCTTTTGGATTATAATGAAAGGCCAAACTGTATATTTTAAGTTTGAAAAATAACAGATTGAGATATAATTTCTCCCCTCGACTCCTCAAATTTATTTACATCTTTTTTGATGTCTCCATACAGTCCCATCATGCATGACACCAATGATATTTTAACAATTTGTAGTTAATTATTTCATTTACGTTTTTTACGGAATATAAACTTATTTTATTCAGAAAATAAATGAAACACGCTTTTTTACGCTAAAATCTATTATGATGATAATAATTTGTAACATCATTTTAATAAAGTCAAATAGGCAATTGAATTTTTATAATCACTATGTTTATACTGATTTAAAAAATCTTGTTTTATTTACATGTTGTTTACTGGACATAACAAATAATTGTTCTAAACAAACCTTTATTAATGGAACGGATAAGTACAAAGGTATTACCATCGACCGACAAATTGCCGTTGGTATTACCAACAAACATTTAATGACGTGGTTAAAAATAATAGTAATTATGCTATAAACTTACTTTATAAATACGAAAAGTCCATGAACAATAAAATCTAACGAAACGTTTCTTCGATTTTAAATTAATACCATTGAATATTTTTATATATTATTTCTATTATGCATACAGAAAAAAATCCCGCTATGTCGAAGTGCATTGTACGCATAAAATCAATTTTTAAATTTGATTCATAATAATCCCAGTATGTCCTTCTAAAAACATGTCTTTTGTTCATGTGAAAAGAATATAAACACTGCATAAAGGCGGCGACAGACCGTCAAGCATGTCTTTGAACATGTACGTGTGTTGATGTTCGTAATGTTACGGACGACTGGTCTTTATACATACAGAATTGTTTGATAACCTTTTCTCAAAATACTGTCCACGAAAGCCGATCTGGATAAACCCTTTTCGCAGATACCAGAAGATTCCCGAATCTTCTAGAAGGATTTTCATATTACATGGTGTAATAAAAATAAGAAAAATGAACAATCTGGCAATTTCTATTTGTAGTCGTCGCCGTACCTTCTCGAGGATGATCTGTAGGACTTTCTTCTTCGGTAGTCCCTTCGCGGTTAAGGTTCCTTTTGACCTACCTTCTGGAGGATGACCTGTAGAACGTTCTTCTTCCGTAGTCCACAGTCACCGCGAGTACTCCTGCAATCTCTTCCATAGCGGTCCTGTCTGCTATCGCCTCCGCCAGCGATAATTTCCAGGCAATCTCGGTAAAAGTGACCATTGTATCCGCATTAGTAACAACGCATGTTATTCGAATAGTATCGCGACCCTGACCTCTTGTTCTAGGTCTGGCATGAGCCACTCCAATGCGATAAACGCATATTTCAACTCCATAGCAAGCCTTGACGGCAACTGCAGCATTTTTTTTTATCTTTGTAAACAGCAAATCCAAAACTGGGGATGCTATAACTTAACCAGACTTCTTTAAGTTCACCGTAAGGAGCGAAGACTTTCTCCAAGTCGGTCCTTCGAACTTTATCACCTATATCAGCAATATGAAGTCGATAGCCATCACGATCACTATCAGGAGCAGTACTGCTAGTACAGTGGCTTTGTACATGCCCCTCTTGGCCACACTTCCAACAACGAATTCTGCTTCTGCTATGGAAGGTTGTGTTTTTGTTGTCATGTGTTTTTTTTGTTTAAAAATTCTTGCAACTCCCTCACTAATGTCATGAAGATTTCCTAGCCTCAGAAATTTTCTTCAGTCGGGCCATTCTTAGAGGTTGACTTGTTTCTAGGTCGTGTAAACCTTCTATAAAACTATTTACTATTAACTCTTGCTTTATTTCTTCCGGATATGTTGGATAAGTCAAATTTATTAGTCTCATTAGATCCGTCTCATATTCTTGACGACTTTCTTTGTATTTTTGTCTTCTTCCTTGGAGTTGGGCCTTATGAACTCCTTGGAGGTGGACTTCCCCATAGAGCATCTCCAGAAAAGTAACAAAAAACTCGTAATCATTCTGTTTTTCTTCGGGATTGTCACGTAGAACCTCCATAGCTTCACCTTGTAGTGGAATGGGCAAATCACTGGGTTTCTGAAAGTCAAACAATTAACCAACATTACTACCTTCAGGTTCTTGATGAACTCCGTGAAATAATAAGAAAATACAAGTCATGGTTCTTCATCATGACAAACTGTCGGCTCATTCTGCATTGTCTCTAGTATTCTAGCCAAGTACAATATCCCAGTGTTAGACCATCCGCATTATTATCCTGACTTTGTACCATGTTATTTGTTACCTGTTCTCCAAGATGAAATCTGCATTAAAAGGAACAACATTTCAGTCTATTGAAGCTGTGAGAGAAAAAGCGGCACGAATCATGAAGGACTTCCCTGAAGAAGACTTCCAGCATTGTTTCAAACAATGGAAAATTAACATGCAGCGTTGTAGGGATAAAGGAGAGGTGTATATTGAAATTGATAATAACTAAATATGTATGAATTTAAAATAAAATGTTTTACAACAATAACCTCCTTATTTTTCAGCCACACCTCGTATTTTATATATGTTTGAATAGTGACATGAATTTTTACTACTTGATTCTGTTTATAGCTCTCTTAATTGATTACTGGTCACTTAATAGGGGGGTATATGTTGATTTTTAAAAGCAAATTTGTGTTCGTTTGTATAACAATAATTTTATCTCTTTTTATTATTCAATTATATTTAGCAACAGACCTGAAGGCTATTAAAATTAATAAAAAATAAATCATTGTGAAAACTTTATACATGAGGATATCCCTCGAAGTTAATTTCTTTAATATCATTTTAAAACTGAACGGGCTATTAGACTACACTTCAGTTAAGATTTCTAACTACGATGTTGGAGAGATAGAAATTTAGAGCGATCCAATTACATATTTCTTAATCAAAATTCTATATCAAGGCAAGAATGAACGCCAAAACTCCGATATATACCATAACATGGCGCCTTTTAAGCCAGTGAAAAAAAGCCTTGTCCCAGCTATAGCAGCCGGTTCCATGAAAAGAAAAAAAAAAGCAAAAGAAACTGCTGGACGAACAGCATCGTATTATAAACATCGTATCTATTTTGTTAAAATAGTCTTTATAATTTTATTCCATATCTTTATAAATACCGGGAACATTTATAAAACTTCCTTCTCTTTGTCATTTTGCACGGTACCAGTCCACTGGGTCAGCCCGCGTCGCTCGCAGCAAGGCGACTCAGTATCAAGTATCCTAAATGTTTTGTTTGTATACGAAGTAATAACCCTTAACAAATTACAGAGCAAGCGTAGCTACAAGATACCTACCCTCGACTTGAAAAAGATCTAAAATTATCTTTATACCTAAGCTTGGGAAAAACTACTCTCAGGCAAAGTCCTTTAGACCAACGAACCTGTCAACTTTTTTGCTGAAGCCGATACAGAAACTAGTTGAAAGGTACATAAGGGAAACTTCTCCAAAGAAAGTCCACAGTACCCCAATCAAAATGCCTACCAATCAGGAAAATCGTGTGAGTCAGGTCTACATCACCTAGTAAAGAGAATATAATCTGCTATAAATAACAAGGAAATAGTTCCAATAACCTTCCTTGATACTGAAGTAGCATCTGACCATACCTCCTTCATTTATGTGATAACGTCCGCCAGAAGACATGACACTGAAGACACAGGCGGATACAAAATATGTTTCAAGGCAGGTCAGCACAATTAAATCTGTTGTAGGAAACCGTGGAGGAATCGGAAGCCAAAGGCTATTCACAGAAGGATTTAGAGGTCGACGAACTTCTCGTAAACCACAACGACAAAGGATATTATATCCAGGGATATGCTGACGATCTAGTCATACTCATCGTGGGGAAGCAAGGCAAACCATTATCAGAACTCATGCAGTGGGCTTTGGCTATAGTGAGGAGTGGTGCACTAAGGAGCACCTTGGAGTAAATCTTGGAAAAAACACACTTATACCCTTCACTAAAAGATGGAAGTTTAGAGAATTAAATCCATCAACCCTCCTTAATACACAACTGCAGATGAGCCAAGATATTAAATATCTAGGTACAATCCTAGATGCAAAGCTTACTTAGAATTTACACTTATAGAAAGTTATTACTCAAGGTAAATGGCCATCATCAAAAATTCAAACGAAAAGGAGGCATTTGAGGAAATCAGAAGAGAAGTAAAAAGAACTGGCAACTTCAAAAAAAAAAAAAGGAAATGTGGGATAATAAATGTAAAAAATAGACACATACATTCAAGCTTGGAAATTCATTTAAGCCATAAAGAATACAGGACAGGAAACAAGCATCATCGAAATAGTATCTGAAAAACAATGGAACTAAAAAGAGGATGAAATATATGGAACAAACAGCTATTCTTAACATATAAGGAGAACACGTCGTAATAGATAGTAATAGTAGGAGTAGTTATTAATTAAGGATATATCAATCTATAGGATTACAGTTTAACGTGGGTTTCAAACCACGGTCCTCGACACTCAAACAACCCCGAGTTTTCACTCTTTGTCAGTTTTCGTGTCTACCGACTGTTGGCTGTAGCACTCGATGTTGCCAAGCGGTCACCCATCCAAAGACTGACCGAACCCAGCGTAGTTAAACTTCGATGATCTGACGAGAACCGATATATAATACGTGGCAATATCGTAGCCAAACAAATAGTAATGATGTCGTTAAAGTCATTAAAAAAAACTAAAAAATGAAAAATCATCTGGAGCCGAGAGCATTAATACAGTTTCAATAAATAGTGGAACAAGCTTTTTTAATAAAATGAGGAAGAACAACAGGGCAGACGTCATGGTGGTAGATCCTGTTATGATAACATTTTTTGTATCAAATAAATAATTGAAAAAACAGGCGCTACCAATCAAGCTACTCATATATTATTTATAGATTTAAGCAAGGCCTATGATAACAGCTCTATAACTAAATTGTGGGAAACGATGACGAACACAAATATAAACCATACACTTGTTAGAGCTGTACAAAATCTATATCCAGATTAAATTTCAAAAATCAAAATGGGAAACAAGCTATCGAAATCCTTTAAAATGGCGAAAGAATTAAGACAGGGATGCTGCATCTAACCTAGATTATTCAAGATATATGTGAAAAGAGCTTTATTAACACGGAAGCAGAAATGTCATAGAATGGGAATACAGCTAACTGACACAACTATATATATATACATCACAATTTGCCGATGACCAAGAAGTACTAGCAGGCAACAAAGAAAATCTTGAATACATGGCAAGACATTAAAAGTGTCACAGGATGTCTAAATGGGATACTGTGGAGCAAAAATATTAATAAAAACGAAAATATAACATATACAACACAATGATAAAAGTTGTTCAATTTATGGGGCTGACTTGGAAACTTACAGAAGGAAATAAAAAATGAGTAGAAGCTGTAGTAATGGATGCTTTGAGGTCAACAAGAACATCATGGACACAGAGAATAAGAAACAAAGAGATATTACGACAAATGGGAATAGAAGATACAATCATGAAAGATAAAGAAAGAAAACAATTAACTTGGTATAGTCAAACAAATCATGATTTGGTATCCAGAGTACTGTAGAAAAAAAAGAAGACCTAGGAGATATTGGATGGAAGGAATAAAGAAAGCTATGAGTGTCCGTAATCTTCAAAATGGGCAGTGGCAAGATAGGAAAAGACGGAATATAGAAATCAGACAACGTCGCCGAACGTTTTAAAAAGTATCTGTATACTTAATGACCTCTTATTATTTATATCATCAAGGCCCGAGTCTTTGGGTTATTAATAATATTTTGTTCTATTGAAATATAAATGAAGGTATGAAGTAAACTCTGACCTTCACCCCCCGCATTGACCCTAATGATCCTACTTTAAATATTAAACAAACCTATTACAACTATCAAATATATAGTTTAGACTGTTTTTTTTTCTTGAGATATTATCAATTTATAATGCATAAAATACATTTTTTAGAATACACCATGTCCGTGTGTAAATTACATTTTACCTAAAAATCTATTTTAAATTAGTTAGGAAAAAGACAATTCACCCAATAGACAAAATCAGCTTTTTGATTTAAAAATTGCGGTGACAATTTAGGAAAGAATAATGCTCTATATAGTTTTTTGCCACAACCATGAACTGATGTCTCTCTTTTTTGATTGGCCTAATCTTTCCTACTAGTTTAGACATCTAAATGAGTGTAAAGAGTTAAATTACAAAAGTTAAATTACAATATTAATGCAAGGTGTCATCTTTCTCGCTCACATATAAATCCCTTTAAAAAATCGTCGTCTTTCCACTGTGGCGTATCAATAAATGGCACAATCCTAGGTTGTCGATTATAAAAAGTCTGCGGGTTTTAAGCTGTTGTCATGTTGCTAGACGTCCAAATTATTAATATGGACAAGGAAAAGTATTTGAAAAAAATTTAAATCAAACATAATTTAAAAAAATGTTTTTAGAAAAAAATAGTAGTGTCTGATAGACATGCAAATGAATACTATAACGTAACTCTGTTGCACAACATTTCTTGTTACAGGACGGAAATACGGTGTGAAGAAATTCGAAGTGTAATAGTATATCGACAAGAAATATTATTCCGTCCCATCGGTTCACGCATTCTTCCAAGTAAGATGGGCTTTACGAGCCCCCATCTAGACATGCAAAACATTTTTCTAAGGCGATTGTAAAAGACCGACAACTGCTTGGATGTTGCGATGTTACGCTGTTATCGAATGGCGTCGAAATTTGATACCCAATGGTGTTACGTTACAGTGTTCTGTTGCATATCGACATACATATTTAGAGGCTAGTTTTACAGTGATATTTTGATTACTATCTTCTTTAAGACCTCACAATTACTAAAAGAGTGACTGCCTTTGAAAAGAAAAAGAACAAAATGTTTATTAAAAATTTTTTAATAGAAAAAGTTTTAAATTTTATTTAGATGATTATTACTGCACTTCAAAGCTAACTGATAATTATAACTAGTTACTAAATTAGAACTTAGAACAGAAGGTGATCATCGAGCTCGCCAGATCTTCAATATTTACTATGATACTCCCACTTTCCAACTATGTGAAAATAGGCCTTTTTTGACCGTGGTGGCTAGTTCTATGAAAATTAAAAACGAAAAGGACGTAATGAGTGAACAGCACTCCAAAACCATCATATCTAATATTTGTGTTCAAATAATCTTAATATTTTTATTCCTCAAGTCAGTTGGGTTCATTTTTAACAGGACATAAGATGACGGGCATGATCAACAATACTTCTACCCCTACAAGGCGACTTCCCCTCATGGTTCTGCAGGGCTCTACCCTCTCACTGTTTCTGTTCCTGATCTTCATTAATGATTTGCTAACTATATGACAAATATTAATTAGTGCTATTTGTAGATGATACCAACCTGATAGAGGAAGCTTTGAGCCTTGAGGTATTAAAATTGTGACCAACAGGACATGCTCTGATTTTGAGAAATGGTGCAGAAAAAACTGGCTCGCGATAAAGACATTCCAGACCGCCTACATCATTTTCCATGCAAAGAAACAAACTTATGATCTGGATCTTAATGGAAAGAAAATCTCTAGATTTTCAGTAAGGTTCTCGAGTTGTTTTTTGGATGATAAATTGTGTTGATCAAACCACATACAACATATTGTTGCTGAGCTGAACTCAGCATATTTTGCTATACAAAATCTCTAAATTATTTGCGATTAAAAACAACTTATCAATGTACATTATGCACTTGTATATCCCCACCTAAAATACCTGGTTTTATTTTGGTGCCAGTCTACTAACTGAGAGAGGGTGTATGTATTACAGAAACATTTGCTTTGGCTTATCTTTTGGCTGGGTCCTAGAAATAGTCTTCGACTTTTCTTGGACATCATCTATAGCTATCTTAGAAGCTGCAATGTTTACTAAAAGAAATCCTATTATCTTTCCCTCTAATATTCATGAACATAATATATTAATTACGTGAATCGACTTTTAGCCTTCAAAAGAGTGTCTAAATATGTATTATATTTACCAAGTTACTCAAGAATCTCAAGAAGCTACCAATAAAGTAGTTGAAGAAACAATTGGTCATATTTCTTTCTGCTGAGACACTTTATTGCATAAAGGCACATTTGAAGAGCTAACTACCTTTTTAAACTACTAAATTGTGTTCTGTTAGTTACTTTATATTAAACTGTTTTTCTACCGACATGTTAAATCTGATGTAATATTGGCTTTTTAAATTAAGATTGATTGATATAACATATCGAGAACATTTAATAAACATCCTTTTCATTACAGATTTCTTTCGCACGTCATCAACCACCAAGCCAACAATATGTCAGCTCGCATCGCTCATCATGGTAAATCAACGGAGTATCCTAAATATAATTATACCACACTATATTGTTTCCTACTATATTATCGGTTCCTTACTGTCCTAAATCTTATCACACCATACTTAATTTAGTGCCTATTTCAGTTAGGGTTCCTGAATATTGGATGGTCTAATAGACCTTTAACTGTTTTTGTTGCTTATATCACAACATTTCCAACATTCAGTCCCAACAATATTTAACAATCTTCAAAAAAATTGAAAACAATTAAAATATTATAAAACAATAATATTGATTTTTATTAACAAAGGAACTATGTGGAGGAAGCTTTCAATATTAACTTCCTTGTTCAAAATGACTCATTGAACTAATTATTCCATTTAAAAATTTATATTACTGATAAGTACTCTAGCTACCTACTTAATTAGGTCAAATATTTTTGTTATCTCTATTGTAGTGTTTGCCAGACTTTTTTCGCCCACAATTCCATGATAATAATCTAAATTTTCACAACTTGTCCTTAAAATTGTGATTTTTCAAATTTTAACAGAGCTTATGAGTAGCTAGCTCCTTGCACAGAGAAGTGTAAAAAGAGAATGATTTTTGTAAAGGTGGTAGATGTTATAAGAAATGGTTCATCACCTTTTCACTCCACATCTCTTGGAGCCTATTTTTTGTACTTCTTTTCCAAATAACGTTTCCTAAAATTGATGAATAGCTTTGTGAATGTAAATAGTGAAAAAGAAAGGTAATGACCTCAAAAATGTTTGTGTGTGTGTGCACCCGTGTCCCTTATCTAAAGAACCAATAGGCACACTGGAGTTTTCTAGTTAACAGCAGACATTGTTTAATTGTGCGTGAAAAAAGATTGATGTTTTAATTATTTAATTCTATATAAAGTATTATTTTTAATCCACTCTTGGGTGATTAAAAATCTCTGACCTTTATTGAGATTTTAAGTCTCCCCACACATCTGTTTATAACAGTTTAGTAGAAATATAATGTGTCTCAAAAAAGTTTTTAAAATCAATAAAATAGTCTATATTATTTATTTGTTAAAATGCCACCTTGTGATACAATCAAACAGAGTCATCTCTGATTAAACTAGAAGTATCAAAAATTTCTTCTACTTCAAGTCAATAACATAGGTAATACAGTGATTTGTCTAAAATGTATTAGGTAATAATTAATATTTAATATAATGACGGAAATCTAAACTCAATTAATATTCTTATATTAAAATCAATTTCACTTATTTAAATATAGATATTAATGTTTGACATTACCATAAGAAAAAAAAACAAGGTCAGTTGAAGCTCACAAGCATAAAAATTATCAACATTTGCATATATATATATAACTTAATCATACACACCCTCTCCTAATTCCAGGTTTTTTATAAAACTAAAATAAATATTTAGGTATAAACCCAAGTATATAAACACTTTAGTTAACAAATCATAGATAATGAAGTTAGGATAAGTTAAATTTGGGCATCCTTTCATAATCAGACACACAAAGTTAAAAATGTGATTTTCAGAAATATTTAGCAAAATTCGATTTTTTTTAATTAAGGCCAACTGGATGTGGCTTTAATAAATCCTATATTTATCAAGATTTTTTAACCAAATTTGAAATATACTAGCTAAACTAACAATACTTCAAAACCCTAAACCAGTTTTTTACTATTAAGATTTCTTCATACATTAATCCTACTTTTTGCAAATAGTGTTAAAATATCACAATTCACCCTCCTATTAAAGTCAATATGATAAGCTATGAGACTAATATGATACATTCAGTTACCGACAAAAAAATGACTTTACAAGGATTGACTATTTTATTTTGAAAAACAGAACATAGGTTAACTGAAAAATGATAAAAATAATTCCCAAAATGATAATTCTTTAATTTCAAAATATAACTTTAAATCTATTCTTAAACAATTATTAACATTCTAAAATGTCAATTTTTTAGAAAATTATATTCTGATTCTAAAACCTTGATAAATAATTTGGTTGCGGTAAAATGCCCAATATTGCATCATAACTGACATAAAATTTTTTACTTTGAAATAAGTATTATTTTTTAGCCTCTGTCAACCATCATAAGTAAGGACACATGGAGTACTAACAATCGGAACAAAACACTTTTTGAACTCTTACTACAATACTTCTTCTGCCACCTAACCCTTGCCACTGACACAATAGGATGTATATAGAATCCTAAAAATGTTTTCCTTTATGAACAATTGCTGGAGGAAGAAATTTGTCTTTTCCCCTCAGGGACATAAGAACTGTGGTAAAATTTCTGCTAGTACCTCAATTCCTCTATTCTTTGTTTCCCCTCAATTTTAGTACTTCTGAATCACTGTCAAATCTAGACTCACCTGCATTCCAGATACAGTCTGAACTGTTTACTATCCCATTTTCAATAAACACTTGTTTCAGTTTTTTAAAAAAATCTTTCCAGTCTCTCCACCTCTTTAATTATAGTTTATGGAGTTTTCAAAATCTGCACTGCCGATCATCCCCGGGTCTATTAATTCTGAAACTCTTGTTAATGTTATTACATATTACAAACTCTTGAATCACATCTTTGACTTCATTCTTTGATCATCCAACTCCCCAAATAACATTTAGAATCTTCAGCAAGTAATTTTCATGATGGAGATTCAAGATTTGTGCAACATTTGGTACTTTCCAATATAAGTCTTGAAATAAACATAATAGTGTTCCAACTCTTTCTGCAGCACAAAGAGCATTTTTTTCTCCAGATTTGACCCATTCAATTGCAATCTGTAGTTGTACCTGTGTCAAACTTCTTTCTTTTTGAATTCCTTGGTTTTTCTTAACCACTTATATATTTTACAACTAAATTAGCAACACCTGATTTTCATTAATGTAACAAGATATTTTAGTTAGGTATGTGATTTAATTTGGTGAAATGCTTATAAAATTTTTTAGTAATCTCTATAGTCAAGTTCTTTTTTTGTAAATTTTCATTATGATATTCCCCCATAGAGCATAATCATTTTTCCCCAAGGTAGAAAATACAGGGGTAAATGTGATGATGGTTTTTTACATACTACAAAAAAAAATTAATTTAGTTTACCTTAAGATTTCCATAGTGTAATGAATCTGAGACTTCCGAAGATATTTTTTTTTATTTACTTTTTGTTTAAAACTGTCATAAATTCAGCAAACTAATTCTTAAACAAGATGTTTTTAAAGGTTAGCAATGCACCATGAGTATATAGATACAGCTACAGGTATTTGATATGTTGGTAACATAAAAATAATATAGTTGCTGTTATCACTTTTACCCCATATCACATTCACCCCGGTTGATCCTACACTTTCTTTACAACATGATGCAAGAATTTAACTAATTTGTTTTTAAAATTAACATCACTTTAAAAAAAAATGAAGAAAACATTCTAAACCTAGGTTTTTCCAACATCATACTCCCACATGATATAAATTTTGGTATAAAACACCTATATCCTTGAAGGAATACATAGAAAAACATTTTTTTATCAGTGGAGAACAATCACAAAAGAAATCCTAGTAACACCATTATGTTTAAGTGAAGTGTACTCACATCATTTGCAGTTTAGAAGAACAAAGGACATTAAAAAATTTAAATAACTTTGTATTCCCATACCAAAACTTAAATACAGTAAATCAAAATAAGACCTTTACATAAATTTTACCAAAACTGTTATTAAGATCAAATTTTGCTAAAGAAATATGAGTAATGTGTCATTACTGAAAAATGTTTATTTATATCAAACAGTCGGTGGTTTTGAAAATATTTTGTGTTCCAAATTTGGAACAAAATAAATTCTTTGGCATTTTCAAATTATTCTTAAAAAGTTTAAGAGTAAATTTAACAAAAATATTAAAGAAAAAAAATACTTACTCAGCCTCCCTGTGTCGTTCCGAAAATGAGTTTATCCTAATAGCAAAGGGCATAGAACATGTCCCCAGAACATTCACCACTCTGTAGTTATTAAACTTAACATTGAAACCTAGTTTTTGAAGACACCGTGCGAATTTTCTTGCCGCTTGTTTAGCAGCTTCTTCACTAGTTGCACCAGTGCATGTTACTTTACCCGAAGACCAAATACTTGCGGTGGTGTATGGACGGCGTAGTTTCATAGTGATCATCCCGTTTTCTTTCCGATATTCGACGTTGGTGCCATTTAAGGCTATTTCCCGAAGGTTCAAGTGACACCTTACACTAAAACTACACACTACATTATTTATCACAATGTCTATTTCAGGTTCTGCCTCTTCTGGTTGCTGTTCTTCAATATTCTCTTGCAGTTCTACTTTATTGTCGGTAGATTCTTGACCTAATGGATTATTTACAGGCTCTTCTTTAATTTGGGGATTTTCATATTGAGTTTGAGGGATCATGTTGTCATATCCATTAAGACCTTGCATCTGATGGTGTACTAATCCATTACCATTACTAAGGGACTTTAGGCCGTTCTTCTGAACAGCTGTGGCCATTCTAGGACAAAAGCAAAGCCCTAGGAGTCAGTTCTGTGGACAAAAAAGATAACTGTGGGAGGTGCCTTAATGGCCTTAAATTTTTTCTAAATTTAGATGTTATTTAGGTTTAAATTTTCTTTAGAAAGCTCTAAACGAACATTTACACTGATGAAAAATGCAAAAAAGTATTTGAGAGTGGTTAAACTGAGGCTCTATTATGTTCTAGGGCATTTAAAAAGGTTCTTTGTAGCCCACACGCACAGGAAGTACAAAAGGACCTAGAATCTTTATAAACACCCACTTTACAAAAAAATGGCTTACCTTAGAACGTGCCTCTTGATAAATATATTAATTAGCACGCAAATTTAGGAATAAAATCGATGAATTATCGCTGTATTTCTTATTCAACGAAAAATTGAACTGTCTGAAATGCGAGAAGCCATGACACAAAAGTTCCTTGGCCATTCAGAACCGACTGATGAAAACGAAAATGATGAGACGTTTTCTGACGTTTGGTGACGCTTGTAGTGTTATCGACTGAGTATTTTGTCACGTGACTAGCGCTAGTGTCGATATAAACAAAAAAAAACACGTTTGTTTTTTAATTCTGTTATTTTTTTGGTTGAGAAAATTTTTCGCTTGTTCTGGGATTTTTCGTTTCGCTAAAAAACACAGCTGTTATCTCAATTTTTATTTGGTTCGAATTTTCAGCAATTACCAAAATTTGATACTTTCATAATTTGAATACTTCTTAAGCCTCTTCCACAAGTGTGCCCTCGCATAAAATGTATATGAACGCATAAATTTTTGCCGCATGCCACACACAACGTAAATTTTTAACAATGTGGACGCTTTATACAGTGATTTTGAAAGCAGGAGATACAATTATTGGACAGAGCTGCAAAGAGTGAGACAAGCTAAGATACTTCTTGGGAACTACGACCAGAAGATTTAGGGAATGTATAAGTCTAAGTAAAAACCAACTTAGAGTGCTGTCAAGACATTGCCACATGACGGAATACCTCAAGAAACTCAGAATGACAGAAAAAGAGTAGATTCTGTGAGGAGGACAAAATCGTTTGTTAAAAAAATTTTTAAGGCCGATTATCACTTACGATTGCTCATCCTGGATTAAATCCCATCAATGTAGAAATAACAATTTATTATCAGTAAATCATAATAAAGCTTTATTCTAAACTATTCAGCATTTTAAATTAAACAAGAACAAAATAAATAAAATTGTCTATATCTTAATAGTAAGCTTATATTGTAGTTACATCAATTTTTTTAAATTTATTCTTTTAGTTCTTGTATCTGTCTTAAGGAGGTTTTTCTTCTGTTTTACCTTCTTTTTGTAGTTTCTCTTGTTTCCGTTTTTCTATCCAATCTAGATAAAGTTTTCTACACCTAGATAAAAAATTGTTTTTATAATTTATTTAATAAGTCATTAAATTTTTTATAGAAAACTACAGGCATTCAAACTTGATTTCAACTTAGTAACTATGAAGTTGTTATAAGTCGGACATGTATTAATTTGAGATTTATTTTATATAAAAGTATACTAATTATACAATGTTTTGTTTTCAATTTAGAATAAAGCAGAAACGGTATATGTTCATATCCATTTTATGAGGTGACACCTAGTAATATCAAAGTTTCCAGAATAAAATGCAAGTGAATAATTAAATCCTTTTTTTAATATTATTTCTGCAATACTGCAACTACATAACAATACTTCTATTTTTGGTATCATATTCATATTGCTAAAGGAATAATATAAATGCACCTTTTGACCAAAAGAGTTAATAAATAACTTGCTTACCACCTCCAATCAATGAAGCAGAAAATAAGCAGGCTAGCCAAGATCGAATACCATATTTTTGAAAATAATTTCTCCTTTTGAGGTTTGTGACCAAAATTCTTATATTCTCGAATCTGTTCACAGTTTCTTGGGGTTATAGTTAAGCTAGGCAAAATTTTCTGCTGTTTTTGCTGATAAAGTATTCCTCTACCTGCAGAAATTAGCCTTATAATTCTTAAATAGCTCATTTATAAATTTAAGAATAACTTTAAAATGTTGTCTGGTAATTTTTTTATGCAATTAGTGTATTTTCCTCCTCTTCGGAAATGTAATCCATTTTTCAACTAGCAAGCATAACCTCGCATTATGACGTCCCTTTTTTTTCCGACGTTGCCAATTATTTTTCCTAGACTTTTATTACTGGTCCACTGTCTTCAGTGTTTATATTTTTAACATGCTAACTTCTGAACCATGAGAAAATTCACAAAAAACTTGATATATGCACTAGACCTTATATAAATACATATAAAATGTTAAAGCAGCAATCCTGATGAACAGCAAATTATAGAATCTTACTAAAATCCGTGATAATGGTGCAATTCAGCAAGTTCAACTACTGGAGCGCAACAACTGTTCACTGAATGTTACATATTTTATATTAAGAATTTTTTATAGGTGGTATTTGGCGCTCAATCAAAATATCTAAAAGAAATGGAGGACAAAGAGAAACAATGGCTAATCAAGGAAGTAAAATTATTTAATATTATTTTGATAGGCTTTCAACTAAGTATTCAACATAGTTCTATTCAGTTGATCTATTTCAACCCGAATTACAGCAACAACTCTTGTTGGTTACAGATACGAATCCAGGGGAGGTGATTGCCCCCAAGAAATTCGAATTCATAAAAAAAAGATACTCCCCTCCGGCAACAATTTGCTTTCCCTTGCCATACTGTGTGACCGCCCCCCCCCCCCAAAGAGCTTCAAATTAAAAAAAAAATAGACGCATTCTCCTCATCGATAGTTCGCTTTCGCTTGCCATCCTATGCGATCGCCCCTCCCCCACAAGAGCTTCGGATTCAGAATAGATTCGCCTCCGCCCGTTACTTCAAGAACGTGAATGTGGTTGGCACTCTTCTCCGATTAACAACTTGCCTCCCCCCACCCAAGGGAGAGACTGGGTATGCCCCTGGTTGGTTATAGCCGGTGTGAAGAACAAAGTTCACTTTGGTTACATTTGAGCTTTTCCTCGAGAAAATTGTTTAATTTACACTAGTAACTAAGATTCGCAGATTAATCCAACTCTGGAATAATTTTTAGTTTTGTAGCAATATGTATTTCCAGTAACGAACAATATCTCTTGAACAGTTTTTTAATTCCGAGTCATCGATTCGAGAACCATCTACAAGATTAAAAATAAGGAGAGTTCTTTCATTCCATCGATAAAAAAGCGCTGAATTAAGCCGATGGGTTCTTGTGATGTCATAAATGGATTTTCAATGTAATTGTATTGAATTTAAGAACGCTCATTCCTAACTGACATATAACATTTTTCTAAAAACCTAACCTTAAAAACCCATAAACAAATATTTTTTAAATATTTTATTTGGAAGTTTGTTCTTCAGCATATATATATTATTATAAAATAATGGGCTGAATAATTAAGCATATCAATACTGAGTTTTGGTAACCTCTCATTTTAAGTGTCTTCATACATTATAATCTGAAATATATGGTCGTGTAGGTCAGATTTAATAGAAGAAATCCATCATTTTTACAAAAAAAAAAAGATTTTTCTATATAATAATTTATCAAAAATAATAACAAACGTTTTTTTTTTAATTGACAAATAATAAACATAACCTCCAAAACTAACACATTTTTCCCCCACTACCTATTCATCGCATTCATCGAGGTCTGAAGCCGATGAATTCGATGGATTGTTGATGCGTTCATCGATAAAAAAAAGAACGGTTTAATGATTAATCGCATTTTTATTACTTTATTTTAAGAACGGTTTGGTGGATTTTAGATTAGTGCGCAAAATCATCGATGGAATAAAAGAACTCGCCTATAATCTTTGTTCGCGGTAAGGATTTAGAACCGATTCTAAACTAATACGCATGCGTAGTTGAAATAGCAGCGTTCGCGGATAACAAAGTTCAGAATTTTTAGTTACAGTCCCATGTTCGCGGAGAAAATAATTCGGTTCGAAATCGATCCTGAACCAGTCCTACCGGTTCTAAGGATTGAAGAAGAACTGTAAGTTCGGAATTTTATGCAGCGCCAGCGTTCATGCTGCGGCCACAATTACTGCCCTCGATTCAAGAGTTTTAAGCTCAGGTGCACCAAACCCTGAGTAACTCCGAGCAAATCTGAATAAAGCGGTAAAAGTGTCAATTTGAACGCTAAATAACCTCCAAATTATTTTTTTTTTGAATTTGTGTTTTTAATGTGCATAGCAGAACATATTGAGGACAAAAAGGTAGAAATATTATTTTATTACTTATTAGTTTTGAGTTTTGTCTGGTGTTATGGCATTTTTGGCAATAAATATTTCGCAATTCGTTAAAAAAGCTATGAACGTAAGTCCGATATCTTGTGAAATAATCTTCTTTTTGTGTATCCATTTCATGTATAAAATGTTTTTTACCCAAAAATGGCATCTAAAAATGATAACTGATAGCTGCTAGGGCTTTATACACCAAATATTTTATTGGTACTTGAGGGATAAGGGGAAAGCAGATCTGACAAGCGCCGAGGCATAATGCACTACTTGAATAAAGCAAGAGCTTCTTGCGCCTGTACAGCTCCGAGCTGTTCATACCAATGAATCGAGGGCAGTAAATGTGCAACTATTTGACAATTGTTTTTATTTTATTTTAGGTTTTTCTCTTGTTTATGTCATTCGTTGCATTTGATGTTCCAGTATATATTTTATTATATTATATTGGTTTTACTTTAATTAGTGTTAATCGACCTAGAATCTTAAATAATAAGTTAAAAAAGTGTTAGTTTGAACCTAAAAAAATATATTTTTATTGAATACTCCCATTATGTCAAATCATTTATCATCCAGCGATGAGGACTTAAAAGAAATTTTAGAGTTAGTCAAAATTCCCAGAAGTGCTAATTATTTTGAGGAAATTTTGCCCCTCATTTTCAGTTAAGCTGACAAATGGACAAGAACTGGCGTGTATTATGGTTTGCGATAAATGAAGTTGCATCGTATAGGGACGTATCAGACCGGTTTTTAGTTTTATTAAAAATGTTTTTTGAATCAAAAAGAAATGGACCTTAAACTATTGCGTTTTATTTTTTGTTTACGAAAACGCCAATCTTTTTATTAGGCCTATGTTTAGAATTAGATTTACTTTGAGGCTCCCGAAATATGAGGTTAACACAAAATAAAGAGTAAACAATAGATATCTGTTAAAATATATATTTGTTTATCAAAAATTCTATTCAGCAAAAAACAAGACGTTTTATTCCAAAAGGAACTGACAGTTAGACTTTATATTATATAAGAATAACAATTATAATTCAATATTTCTTTAAAATAATACAAATAATAAAACCTAATAAAAGACAGTTTTAAATTATTTAAAACCAAAAAAAACAACTAATTTAACCAGCATTTAACACCGTATGCATACCAGAGTGGACGATTCAAAGTTCCAAAATCGTTCGCGGTAAAAACAAATCCTGAACCGGTTAATAACTGAGCATGCGCCGTACGGCAATCCTGAACTAATTCCGTCCTAGTTCTGAATCGGTTCGGAAAGTGACCCGCGAATAAAGCTTTTATAAGCATAAAGACGTGGGCGAATGACAAATTTGCGAATAAAACGCGCGCCAAATACTACCTGTAAAATATTTTGCAAGTAGCGTTTATATTATTTTGAAGTTATTAAATATTAGAAGTGTAATTCAATATGGCTCTACTATTTCCGTGTTTATTGAACCAACGAGTTTGCTTTTTAACTGTTACACCATACATAATTTTAAATCCACATTTTGGAATCACATTGATCTCTGTAAATAATCAGCAGCCATATCATTTTAACAACAGAGAAATCACAAATACTCCAGCAGCTTACCTTCGTAGATGGCATTCACGACACTCTACCAAAGTTAGCGGATCCACAATTATGTTAAATAAAGACATATTTGAAGTTAATCTGGACGTCCATCAATTTGAACCTGGAGAAATTTCTGTTAAAGTGACCGGTGAGGCTATAATAACTGTTGAAGGGAAACATAATGAAAAAGAAGACGAGCAGGGTTACATTTCAAGGCATTTTGTTAGAAGGTATATATTACCGAAAAAGTACGATATATCAAAAATTGAATCGAAGTTGTCCTCTAGAGGGATATTGAGCATTACAACACCTCCACCTGGAACAAAAAAGGTTAGCACCTCCACTAGAAATAAAATGTGCAGAACATCAAACCATACCAATTACTCAGACGAGTAAGCTAATGAGACAATAGACTATCGTTAAAAAAAGACAGGGATAAAAAAAATTGTTTAGTTCATAAAAGTCTGGATAGAATTTTTAAGGGAATATGTGTTCTTATTTTTTAAAAGTTATTTGTATTTTGCAATAAAATTATTTTTTTCAACCAAAGTGTTTTAAAATTATTTTTCTTTAGTTACACTTTACAATTTGACAATCTTTCTATAAAACAATAAACATATACAACGGAAGTTTTTGCTCGAATATAAGTAACTAATCATGAAACTTATTTTTTTACAAAAAGTGGCACCATCGGAAAAAATCAAGCCCTTTCCATTGGGTTTATGGGTAGTTATCTGTATTTTCTTTTATGTTAAATAAAGAAAGGAATATAACTACCTTATTTAACTGATAAATAGATTTTGTGGAGCAATTTGATACAAGGTTTGCATCATATTAATATAAAATATATGTATATATTATATATGGTTTGCATCAATGGAAAATGATTGGAAGTTAAAAAATTGAACGTACTTTGAACAGCTGTTTTTATAGGTTATATTTACCAATTCCTGTCAACTATCAAATATACTAAAAAAAATTTCGTAATCGACGAAAATGCGTACAAAATGACCTAAAAGCTTTATGAAACCATAAAATTTACCACTTTTGTTCCTTGTGATGGTGATAAGATACTACTTACCATATAATCTATAATTTATACTAACCATGAACTACTTAAGAATTATACGATTAGCCCCTTTAGGGACAAGAGGAATATATCAAAAAAGCCGTTATAGAAACTTTCCGGTTCTGACCCTATGTACAACTAATTATGAGCGGAAACAAGAATATAGGAGCTCTGGTTACAAGCCTAATGAAACGTCTATACCTAAAGTATGTTACACCATTTTGTTTCTTTTCTTATTAGGACCAACGGTTGATTGGAAATGGTAAGTAAAATAATTTATCACTAGGCAAAAATTTATGTGATTTATATATGAGTTTAGAATTTTATCGAAATTGTTTTATATAATAATATTGTTGGTAAAATCTTTTTTTTTTGAAAACTCTTCTACTTATCCACTATTTCGAGGTAGTAGAACACAATTTTGGCCTTGGTTTTCCCCAATTTTTTCAGGAAACACGAAAAAAAGATCGTTCACTTCAAGGTCATTTTTATTTCTTGGAAACACCAATTTTTGTAATTATAATAACAATAATTTATTCATTTATTCATGCTAAAAATTATTTTACAAAAACAACTGAGCTAAGCCCAATAGTAGTGAAAACAATATACTTATATAAAAGTAATCAATAGTTAATGACTCCACACATGAAGCTCACATAAATTGATTTAACTAAAAATAAGTAACATTCCGAATAAAGGAGATGACTGACTAGAATCAATATTAAAATCACAGAAACAACAGAAGTCACTGTTAAAAAAGCAAAAAGACACTATCCTTCAAGATCAAAAAGAAAATCAACAATAAAATTTGTCAAAATATCAATAATACTAGTACATATTTTGTATCACATGACATAATTTAAATATCCCATTTTGTAATTTATAACTTCTGCTTATCACAGTAATCTCTTTAGTTTATTTTTAATTGAATACTTTGTCTCTACAAATAAATCACTGTCAAACGAGTTTGCACTTTGCATTATTCTAAATATGGGAGGAGAGTACAAAGATGGCCTAATTCAAAATTTTCATTCTGTCTAAGTACTCTTTGCGGAATCTAAATTGAAGTTTAGCAAGCAGTTTGGGACAGTTGATAAAGTTACTCATGATCTTGAAACAAGTCAGTATGTCAATATTATCACAACGCCTCCGAACACTCTGCAAATTTAAAGTTTCCTCATTTTGGTGATAGTTTAAATTTTCTGTGGATATATGTAATTTATAGGCCATAAATCTAAGAAATTTTCTCTCTACACCATTAAGTTTATCAGTGTAAGTTAAATAGTATGGATTTCAAACAATCGAACAATTCTCTACGCGGGGTGTAACTAGAGAAACATACAATAATTTAATTACAAAGATATTACTAAAATCCCTGGTATTTCTTTTCATAAAACCCAAAATGTGTAATTCATTATTATTAATTATTATTTAAAATACATTGTATGTGATTTATTTCTTGCACAAATTTTAGCAAACAAAATAAGAAAAACTTGTATTTTTGATGAACAAGGATAAATAAATTTTGTAATCTTTGTTGATATTTGTTCCAACGTTGCCTGATGTAAAATATTTTTAAATAATAAACTTATTTTTTAAAAAATTATAAAATATGCCCATCTCGATTGATTAATTGATTGATTGAGTGACAGAGCAGTCCCAGTTTGAGCTCTTACACTGCAGCCTTAAGATTTATTGTCTCGCCTGTTATACCTATTCTCAGCGAACAAGTTGATTACCTTGATTAGATGTAGCTGCTTGTTCTCTAGTTTGTCCTCTGGGATTGGGGGTCTGCTCAGCAATAGCTTGCTGTGCCTGTGGCCTGCAATGCGGTACCAGTGGGTCTGGTGTTGTTGATATCACCAGGGTAACCAACCATGAATAGCAGCTTTAGTAATTCCAAAAAATATGTGACCCATATAGGTATATAGGATTTTATTATAAGCTTAATTACCAAAAATCACAGAAAACTTTTGAAAAATATAGAAATTAGGACAATTTTAAAATAAGGGTTGAACCTTGACCACTGAAGTTGTCTTAGGGGAACAAATTATGTCACCCATATATGTGTTTAGAAGACATAGTTACCAAAAATCGCCAAAAATTTTGAATAAATGTGGATTTTATGATTTTTTTTCATTAGGACTTAACCTTTGCCAATGGGGTTATTTTTGGGGAACAAATTCTTTAGTTTCAATAGGTATTTGAAGGGCATTACTAGAAGTTTAGTTATCAAAAATCATTAAAAAATTTTAATAAACATGGATTGTATGATATAATTAAATATAATTAATTAACCCTGATCACTGGGGTTGTTTTTAGATAACAAATTATATTATTTTTTTAGAGGAAGTTGTAACAAACATAAATACAACTATATGTTTATTTTTATATAAAAAATTATTCTCATGGTAATTTGTACAGAAAAATTAATGAAATGTTGTGACATTTTAAGGGCAAAGGAACGATTAACAGTAAATGCTGAGAGTGAAGCAATAAAAGAAGTGGATGATGGAGATAATAAAACTGATGACAATTTAGATGATGATGGAACAAAAAAGAAAAGAAAAAAAGAAAAAGTTGGATTTAGAGATAGAAAGGTATGAGTTTTTTTTTATTCTTTTCATATATATTTTTGAAATATTTCATTGAAAATATATTTTTTACAGTATTTTTAATTTTTTTTTTGAATTAGATTATAGAGTATGAAAACCGTATGAGAGCTTTTTCTACACCTGACAAGATATTTAGGTATTTTGCCACAGTAAAACTAGTTGGCGATTCCAACGAGGTTTACATGACACCTGATGATTTTTTGAGAGCCATCACACCAGGAATGAAACAGCCCGATGGTAATTTTTCAATGTTTTGAGCAAAGAATTTTATAACGGGCTGTTTTAAACAAGGCTGATAAAGGATGAGGGGAAAAGTCCTTTTTTACAAATTTAAAACATCAAGTTTCTTATTCATTATATAAATTTAACAATGTGCAAAATTTATCATGTTATATTAACATTTTTGTAATGTATGGATGGCATAGCTTTTCTTTTTAAATTTACAGAATTCATGTCTATAAATGAAAAAATATATATGTTGAAAAGTTAAGAAAAAGAAAATATGACATCATAAATTTGGAAAAAGAGCATTAAAAATAACAAAATTATTATAAAATACAATGGTATTCCTGTCATCTTTTAAAAGCTGTACTTTGCTTGGTGTTGGCAAGTTGGCATCATACTTTATGATTTTTTTTAACCAAGCGTGGAGTGGTTTTAACTTTTAAGGGCCCCTTTCATAATTTTTGCAAGAATAAGATGTACTGTACCTGTCTTCTAATGTTACATTATGGAACTTAGTTCATAAATGAGATTTGTTTTGTTCTACTGGAGGGCCAATATATACATTTTTGGTTCCAATAACTTTTACAATAATTGGCTTTTGCATTAATATTCAAAATTACAGCAAGCCCTACTGCTGGAACAACTAAAATAATCTAATCTCCTATCTAGACAAAAGAGCAATCATTTCTGTAACAAAGTATTTTAAGAGTTTTGGTAAAGCAAATTATATAAACTAGGAAGTTTTTCTTTGTATGTATCATTTATAAAAGGGGCTCATTTTTTAATGCCGTAACATTGGTTTTTCTAACACTTCATACCTGTTTAGTGCTAAAAAGAGGTTCTGAATTTATTAAAGCCAATGGGTTATATCAAAGGGTCACATGCATAAATTGTCAGGTTAGGTGCACCATGCTAGTATTTAATTTTTAGGGATAGGTAATTGTATTTATCTCACTAATTTTAATAGAGTAACTTCCAAAAAGAGACTATTTTGTTTAAGGAAATATATTACAAATTTATTTTCGGTTTAAATGAACCAGTCAATAAATCAAATGGGGCACGCGTTTGGTTTTTAAATGAATGTAATTTTTTTGGTTTTAATCTAATTTTAAAACACTTCCAGCCAGATTCACTAAGAATGTTTAAGACTTTAACCTGATTTAGATGCCATGGAAGTTAAATCTTCTAGTCGGTCAGTTCTGTTTTGCTTGTGATATTGTTAAAATTTATATTACAAATATCAAGAAATAAACGCTTATATAGAAATATTAAGTATAATAATCTAAAAATAAAGTCTTCAATTTGATCATACAAATAATTGTTTCCCGAAAATACACAGTATTACTCATTTTTGCCACTTTAGTAATAAAAAAACAATTTTTTCCAGTATTTTTAGGATTCCAATCTTGATTGACTTATATCAATTTTCAAGTTAAAGCTTCTATTGTTCAATTAGACTGATTTTTAAATTAAGCCGTGTTAATGTTGAGTTCAAAATTTTAGATACCTGTTCTACCAAATATTTAATTTGTACTTTAAAACTCCATAACTGCTGAGTTAACTCGGTCAGAATAAAAATTGCATAAATATCGCTTGTCAAAGGTCTAAATATTGTTTATGTACTCTTAAAAATATTCCCCCATAGTTAACAATCCTATAAAATGTATAAATGAGGTATTTGGGAGGACAAGCTTCCATAATTTTAAAATTAGCAAAACTTTCAATCAAAGAAATCATTTTTTTAAGAATCAAATTAAAACTAGAAGTGACATACTTTTAAAATTTCAAAAAAAAAGACTCCTCATTTGATTTATTGACTGGTTTGTTTAGTTTTACTACATCAGGGTAAAATTGAATTTACAACAAATTTTTCAAGCATTGTTAGTGGGCTAAACTTAATCCAAGCACTTTCAATTTTAAATCTTTTATCTCATTAAATGCTTGAAAGTTTTTAAGGGATTTAAATTCAATAAAACTGCTTTTTGAAGACTTCAAGTATTCGCTCAGATGTATCGGAGCACTTTTCATAAAAATAATGCAATAGTAATCATCTGTTTTTAACCTCATGATATTTTCCATCATTCCTGCCTCTAATGCATGCCTTCACAGATCATTGAGTATGAAAACCGTATACGGCACTACTCGACTCCCGATAAGGTGTTTCGGTATTTTGCTACTCTACAAGTACAAGGCCCCAGTGCCGATCAGCACGAGATCTACATGACTCCGGACGATTTTTTGAGGTCTATGACTCCTGGATTGAAACAGCCTGATGGTTAGTGATAATTTATTAAATAATATCACATCGCTAATTTTTGTTTTGGAAGAAAGTATGTATATAAAACTTTTTTTTTTGTAGAAATTCATTGACATCCATCTACTTTGTGAAATAAACTTTAACCTTAATATATCTATTAATATATATTAGTCACGTTTTAAGTTTTGTATTTAATATATTTTTTTTTTTCAAACAGTATATTACGTGAACATTGGAAGATATTATTTTCCTTATTTTTTATACAATTTAAAAAATGTAGCGTTCCCGAAATATACATATTTCTTCTTTGCACATCTTTTTAACGGTTCAACCATATATCTAATATCAAAGACGATATACGTCTTTGCTATTATTATCTTCTAAAGTGATAATGCGTGAAAAGGAGCAACATGATTCCTTTTAAATTAATTTAAGGCAAAAATTAAACATTGATCGAAATAGCCAAATTAGATTAATTTGGGGCTGCTAAACATGAATTTGGTATTGAAATTACTCAGTTAGCTCTTATTTCCTAGATATTTATATTTCTCTGCAATAAGCTGACAGTGAAAGAAATTCACCATATGGATGAGTAAATAAAATAGCTTTAATTTGGGTTGACTATAGTGACTGTTTTGATTAACATTTGTTCTATAATTTTCTGATTTTAAGAAGGCAGTGAAAATGATCTCAAGTTGCTACATTTTTACGCTAATTCGGTCACCAAAAATACAATGTCGCTTAAATGTAGTCAAACAAATTGTTCAACATTTGTGAGGAAGTAACCTTCTCCCATTCAACAACGTCACTGGTGAAAACTGCATATTTCCAATATTTTGGCATAAAAAAAAGAAAGAATTTTGGTCAGCCCTTAGATTCAGTGATAAACATTTTAATGGATATAAAAAAAGAAAGCAAGAAAAGGAGAGATTGTGTAATTCAGTGTATTTTTTAAATTATCGGCCAAGCGGTTTCGGTCTTACTTAGACCATCCTCAGGGCTCAGACCTCGTCAAAGGGCACACCTCAACTTTGCCATTTGGAGAACGGTCTCCAACACCAGCGCAGCCTTCACACCGTATAAATCACTTATACAATTAAAACTTCTATCTCAAATTAAAATTAAAACGTTCAGTAAAATGTATACGTTAATACTATTAAAACAATTAACTTTTACATTAACAACTTAAAAGACACAAGTGAGGTTATGCCACACACAGTCATAGCATATATGTTATGACTGTGTGATGATGATGGCTTCGGCATCAAGGGTGTTAAGTTTTGTGGGCACCATATTGGCATCTTCATATGTCCATTTGAGAAAGATTAAAATCTCCATAAATCAAGAATTTGTGAATTTATTGCGGGATTTTCGCAGGTGTTTGAAACGAATTTGTAAGATTCATTTGGTCAACAGATTATTAGGTTAGTGTCGAATATGCTGAGTTGATTCCAGGCATCCTCGAAATTATTGGAAATAGATGTGAAAATCAAGGTACTTAGAGTGGCCACTTTGAATTTCGAGATCATCATAATTTCCGTCTCATCGAAAGACAGAGTAAAGTGAGTAGAAAAGTTTAGAGCTGTAAAACGTGCTGTTCAACCAGGTTTCAGAGATTTTCCCTTTAACAAATAGAGCTGGAGGTAAAAATGGACTGGGTCTAAGTAACCTCTATGCAAAATATATGGTTGTCAGCAGTAACTAATTAACAGTCAGATAATTTCTGTGGAAATCATTGTTAAAATTATTAGGCTTGGTGTGATTGGAAATTAATAATACAATTTTATCCTTTGTGACTTGACTACTGAAATTAGTTATTTGAGCTAAGTATGAAGAAGTCCTATATATAGTGCGTCAGATCGTTTAAATAAATGTGCAAAGAAAAAAAAAAGATGGAAACGTAAAGTAGTTTTTACTTTTATTTCATGTCCAAATGAATATATTTGAAATGAGTGTTACCTTACAAAACGAGATAGGGGTCAAAAAACCGAATGAACTGCTTTCGACCCGACTTCGTTGCATTATTTTAAAATCATTTTTAGTTATAAAAAACGGTTTATCTTTCGTACAGTTTTATCTTTTCGCTGAAAAACTTAGCACTAAAACTAACTTTTCTGCTTTATATTAACATGGCAATGCGTTGTTTTAGATTATAAAGATACTTATTTACTTTGTTGAGATAAGTAATAAAAGATAAATATTTATTTATCTCCTTTTTCCCTTAAATTTTTTTATAATAATTATAGTTTTCTTATTGCGTTTAAGCAGAAGTTTGTTTCAACTCCCTTGGAGTACAGTTGTATTTCCTGACAGTTTTCAAATACCCTTTTTATTATATAAAATTATTTGGAGGTTTTTGCATTATTAAAAAAAAATCGAGATTTTTTTGACAAGCGCTTTAATATCTTTTTTCTTTATTGTATTGGTTGTATGGGGTTGTGTTGGAGGGGTAGCACCTTTTGTCGCCAACGGTCGCATCTGACGATATAATCGGCAGATGGTTGGAGATAACTGGTCCCCACAAGACACCCAGTCCTCATCTATGGCTCCCCGCGCCACACCCTGGAAACTGCATCGACCTGCAGGCCAAACTAGATGAGGATCGCTAGATATAGCTAAACTTGGTGGAGGGCAGCAGCGACCACCAATACCGACGTGAGGCGTAAGTGGAATGCCCATGGACCGGCTCACGAATGGACTTCCACAGGCAAGACTGAGACAGTTAAAAGGCTGTGGTACTGCGATGCGGAAGGCAAGAGGGAAACCACCGCATTAATTTCCCCAGGACATCCGTCCGTACAAATTCTTTTCATGTTGGAAGAACTCAATGAAATGGCCTCCAGTCCCGGGCAGGCCTTAAATGGCCAGGAGGTGCGAAGAATCCCCCGGTTCCGACTGGATAAGAAGATTAAAATAGCAACTTGGAACGTACGCACTTTGCATGCAGCTGGAAAACTTGACAATTTGATTCAAGAAATGGAGAGAATGGAGATCGGCATTCTCGGGGTCGGCGAGATTCGATGGAGCGGTGATGGGGTAGTCCAATCAAATGGTAAAGTTCTTTACTACTCCGGCAGTAATATAACAGACCGAAACCATCGCCATGGTGTTGGTATCTTGATAGAAGAAAATTTACGAAAATCGGTAAGGAACTTTGTACCACTCTCTGAAAGAGTCGCTCTTCTTCAACTTTGCGGCAAACCGACTAATATCAACATAGTCCAAATATACGCTCCCACGGCGGATAAACCCGACGAAGAAGTCGAAGAATTTTATAGGCAACTCGATCAAGCCCTAAAACTTACAAAACCACATGAAATAAACGTGGTGCTGGGAGATTTTAACGCGAAGGTGGGAGCAGGCAGGGTGGACCCTATAGTAGGAGATTACGGTCTAGGACAAAGGAACGACAGGGGACAGAGACTGATCCAATACTGTGAGGAAAACAATCTGGTAATAACAAATACATGGTACAAATTACCGCCCAGACGACTATATACCTGGAAATCACCGCAAGACGGTGGGCAACACATCGTTCGCAATCAGATTGATTTTATTACAATCAACCGCAGATTTAGAAATTCGATCACCAGGGTCACAACATTGCCAGGCGCTGACATAGAGTCAGATCATAATCCGCTTTGCGCAAGCATTAATCTGAGACTTGCTAGGGCCAAGAGAAAGAACAGCAGAAAGACACTAGACCTCAAACTACTCCGAAATAGCGAGACGAGATCACAATATAAACATCACTTAAACTTAGAGCTCTCTAGTGTCACTGCGACAGAAGACATCGAGGAACACTGGTCTAACATCAAAAAAGCCTTCAATGACACAAATAGTACATTTTTAATTAGAGAAAGACCAACAAATAAAAATCAATGGATGACAAGGGAAATTCTTGAACTAATGGAAAAACGTAGAATCTGTAAAAACCAGGGAGACGTCAATAACTACCGAAACTATCAGAGAAAAGTTCGAAACGAAGTAAGGGTGGCTAAGGAAAAATGGTTAACAGAACAGTGCATGGAAGCTGAAAATCTACACAACCTGGGTGACAGCTTCCATCTCCACAAAAAGGTAAAAGAAATAGCTGGACTCTATAGGAAAAAACCGATAAGCTATATTAAAATAGATCTTGATGAAATCATATTAGAACCCGAGAGAATATTAGAAACTTGGAAAACCTATGCAACCAGTCTCTTTAGCGACGACAGGCCCCAGGATCCACCAAATATAGATAACAACTCACTGTCTGGACCGAGTATATTGGAAAGTGAGATTGTTCACGCTATGAAACTATCGGAAAACAATAAAGCCCCTGGGCCAGATAATATGTACTCCGAGAATTTCAATTTGATAAGTGAAGATAACTTAAAAATACTGGTAAGGCTTTTCAACCAGATCTACGATACTGGAATATTTCCTGAGGACTGGCTCCGCTCTACATTCATCACACTGCCAAAATCAGCTAATGCACGAGCATGTAAGGACCACCGCCTTATTAGCCTAATGAGCCACTTTTTAAAGCTCTTTCTGAGAATCTTGCACACTAGACTATACAGAAGATGCGAAGAGGCTAGTGGACTTAGTCAATTTGGTTTTAAAAATGGATTTGGAACCAGGGAGGCCGTTTTCAGCCTTTGTATGTTGGTGCAAAACTGCCTTGATCAACAGAAAAACGTTTTCATATGCTTCATAGACTATGAAAAAGCTTATGATAATGTGAAACATGAGCTTTTAATAACATGCCTTCAAGATCTAGGCCTGGATGATAAAGACATTAGACTTATTGCCAATCTATACTGGAATCAGACAGGGGAAATGCGAATTAACAATTTAACAACAGAAGAATTCGAGATAAGGAAGGGTGTTAGACAGGGTTGTATTTTGTCACCAATGTTGTTTAATATGTATGTGGAAAGAGCATTCGTTGAGGCGGTCTCGAATAGCTCTATAGGAATTAAGGTTAACGGCATTCCCATCAATAACATACGCTATGCAGACGATACTGCAATCATAGCAGATAATGCAAATGATATGCAAACGCTATTGGATGCTGTTAACGAGGCAAGCAAGCAAATCGGGCTAAAAATTAATATCAGCAAGACAAAATTTATGGTTGTGGCTAAAGATAACATACCTAACATCAACCTGAACATCGAGGGACAGACCATTGATCAAGTAACCAAATTTAAATACTTAGGTTGCCTCGTAAACGATAAGTGGGACCCGGAGCTCGAAATTAGGAGTAAAATAGAACAAGCCAGAACCACCTTTCTGAAACTTAAAAGGTTCTTGACCAACAAAGACCTGAGATTTGAACTAAGATATAGGATGGTCAAATGTTATGTTTGGTCCGTTCTTCTGTACGGTGTAGAAACATGGACTCTCAAATCAACAACCATAAATAAAATTGAAGCGTTCGAAATGTGGACGCTAAGGCGAATGCTTAGAATTCCCTGGACCGCCCACATAAGAAATGAGGAGGTGCTTCAAATCGCCAACCTAGAAGATCGCGAACTGTTTGAAAACATTAAAACGAGAAAAGTCTCCTACCTTGGCCACATTTTGCGTGGAGAACGCTATTATTTCCAGCGTCTTGTGCTGGAAGGGAAGATCGAAGGAGGAAAGAGAGGATTGGGTAGAAAAAAACTGTCCTGGCTCCGGAACATCCGCCAGTGGACGGGAATGCACGATTTCCAGACACTCCAGAGTGCTGCTATTGATAGAATTATATGATGGGAAGAAGTCGGAGGACGCCTACGCAGGAATCTGCACGGCACTTTGAGAAGAAGAAGTTCTTCCAAAATTATTTCATGAAATTTTGACTCAGGTGATATCGTTGGCAATGAAACCTCAATAATTAAAAAAAAAAATGTATTTATTGCACTAGTTTTTAAAACACTAAAGAATAATAACTACAAAAAAATTCCATTTTTCATCCGGAAAAATGTTGACGAATTATGCATATTTTACGGGAAATGAGGAGATAAAATCGATATGTTTAGATAAAAGTTACATTTTGTGTATTTTTTTTAGGTCTAGGACTCGATCAATACAAACGTTACGACCCTAAAGTAAGTATTCCTAACTTAGGTATAATTACTGTGTTCTAAAAATGTATTTTATATATTCTAAAAAATTAAAAATCTATCCCATCGAGTGTTATTCTAATACGTCCTATTTGTAATTTATTACACTTCTGATACTTCATTAGAAAAAATTTTTGAATTCATACATTTTCTCTCCTAAACTATCAAAAAAATATTATTTAATGTTATCGATTTAAGAAAAGTGGAATTCTTGACGTTAGTTCTTCTGTAACAAGACATTTTTTAATAATTTGTTTGATAATATACAACTATGTTTTTACAATAATTTGTGCTTTTTATTGACATTTTTTTGTATGTTTAACACTTGTATTTTTGTGTTAATTTTTAACTTTTACTGTAGTAAAAAAAGCCCTCTTGTATTTTTATATGTATATTTATCTATCTCACCTTTATGTATGTACAGTTTAATTTTTTCTGTCTATTTTTTTCAGCACGGTTTACAGGTAATTAATGTCTGTTTTAGAAAGGTTTTTGCATGATTTTTTAATGTTCTCACTATTTTCTTAATTGGCGATAGTAATAATAACTGGGAGCATGGGTGATGGCGTAGTAGTATTGGCAAAAATTTATTTTTCTCTGAACTTTTTAGAGGCGATTATTATTTTTTAACAAGCCGAATTTTTAGTGCTGGCTTAGAAATATTTTGCTTCGTTTTTTGGTTTTTGGGGAGCAAAATTTATTTTAACCGTTTGTTTTCGCAGAATCTGGGTTTTATGCAAAGACGTTCTAATATACACTTACAGATTGTAGAACCGTAAAAACGGATCTGAATAAACATGCGCGGCAACTTTAAGAGAGCTTTTTTTATAGGGCTGGCTTCATTTTTTCTTTATGTGATAAGAACAATTGTCTTTAAGTTTTTTTTTATCACATACAAACAATTGAAGTTAAAGTTGAAGATTTAAGTGTATGTTGCAACAAATGTCTTTGATTTTATGTTTTCACAACTGCAATAAAGGTAGTTAAAATTGTCACTAATAGTGGAGATCAGTAGTAATCCATTTTTTCACTCATCGTGTGGTAAAACGATATTGATTTATCTGTATTACTTGTAAATGTTATGAAATAAGACTTGGGTATATGTATATACCAGTTATCGACAAAAAAATTATAATTAATCATTAAGCAATTACTGGAAAATTATCAGTAAATTTAAATTATCAGTTACTCGTTCAATTAATAATTTTGTAACTAGAATTATTAATTAATCAAGTAATTGGAGGTTTTTCCTCAAATTATCAATCAAGTAATTGGTGACTACATTGCTAAAATGATCCGTTAATAAAGTAGTTGATAATTTTATTCCTACAACTATTAATTAACTAAGTAATTCATAATTTCATTTTTGAAATTATCAATTGACGAAGTAATTAATCATTTTAGAAATAAAGTTACCAGAGTAATTGAAAATTTAATTTTTCAAATTATATCCGAGAGTAACTAAAGATTAAATTTTCTAAATTATTGAATTATTAATTGGTAATTTTTCTGATTAAATTAGAAAATAATTTAATGACAAAAAATGCAGCATCATATAAAATAGCCACATAATTATGATTATTTACCCTGCTTGTGCAATTATGATTATCATTCACTTTCAGTAAAGAACAGAATATGTATAAAAACCATACTTATGTTATAAATCGCTCCGAGAACAGAGTGAGCTTAGCTTGATCTCCGATGCGTTGGTCTCAAGATATTCTAATCAAAAGATGTGAAAAAACATCCAATTATTGTAAAAAGTATCTGGTCGCCCCCTATTCGCTTCTTTTCTGGGATTTTTAAGTTAAATCGCTTAATTTAAATTTTTTCGACCATTTTGAATACTGTTGACCGGACTAAAGCGTTTCATCATGTCCAGAAGCAGCGTCATTTTATTTTTAATTATTCATTATTTGTTTTAGCCTGGATAAAAAAATGCTTCATCGAAGGAAAATACGTTTTCGTTACATTTTTTCTGTAGAATTAAATGATACATTTGAAAAATTTTTCTTACTGTAAATTTTCCATTACTTTATATAAAAAGATGGAGTGTTTCAATAAAAAATTATTTGTTAATTTAATTCTGTAAATTACCAATTAATAACACAATAATTTGGAAAACAAATTATTAATTACTCTTGTAATGGATAATTTCAACAATGAAATTTTCTGTTAGTCTGGTAATGGAATTTATCAATTACTTTGTCAAATTATAATTTAAGAAATGACATTATCAATTACTGCGATAATTGATAATTGTAGAAATAAAATTGCTAATTACTTTATTAATTGACAGTTTTAGGAATCAAATTACCAATTACTTCATTAAATGATAATAATATTTTCAAAATTATCAACTGATGAAGTAAATGATAATTCTGTTTTGTGAAATAATTATTCATTAATTGATATTCCGATTTTTGAAATTATCCATTATAAAATTCATTGATAATATTGCCCAATACATTACTAAAAAAATATTGTTGCCGATCTCTGGTATGTCATAGATACATATATTTGGTTAATATGACTTACTGGTCTATTACTGTAATCATTTTATACTTTCGATGTTAATAAATTGTAGACTTTATGTAATAACTTAGCATAAATGTTTTTTTAGATAATAAATATAATACAAACCTACTAGCAACTTTGGGTTAGTTTAAAATTTATTTAGAATAAATGTATTATGAAAATAATGTTTTTGCCATTGCATTCCGAATAACCAGAAGTATCGCAGCAAACAAGTCTTATTTCAACATCAAAACTAGGGTTAGGTTATGGTACAACTACTAATACTTTTGAGCCGGGCAGCGTCCAAAATCGTTTCGAAATTAGGGAGAGAGATATAACAATATTTTAAAATTTAGGAAACATTTTTGATTTTATTTTTTGCATCATAGTAGTAAATTAAAGAATTTAAGGTAATTTATCTTAAAAATGAAAACTTCTTTAAATGATTAAAAGCGCTAAAATAAACCAAAAATCCATGAGATTATTACATGTCAAATTATACAAGGGTTGAATCATAATGTCTAGGATTTCTAAAGTAATTTGTGTACTTATTTTAGCCATGAAATATACACCCATAGATTTTTTTCAGACTCGATGTTTCTGTTTTTTTTTCCATGCTGTGGACCCACAGCATGGAAAGGGCCGCCACAGAACTCCATGCTTATGGTATTTGGAACGAGTGAATGAACCCCTAAGGGTGAGAGCGAGAGCCGTTTGGCTAAGTCTGAGGG
Source organism: Diaprepes abbreviatus (assembly GCA_034092305.1). Lineage (NCBI taxonomy): Eukaryota > Metazoa > Arthropoda > Insecta > Coleoptera > Curculionidae > Diaprepes > Diaprepes abbreviatus. The sequence continues at coordinate 395,259 of JASJET010000135.1, forward strand.
ATAATACCAACACATTAGTAACAAAATATTAAAGAATGTTGTCCCTAAATTTATAAATCCTTTTTCTTTGCTCATTACAAGTTATAATAAGTGCTGAAAATGATTTTTGTTCCTTTCAATGCATTCTCTAACTTTTCTAAAAATAATAGGCTTATTTCACAATCAGTAAACACCGCTGCTCTAATTTTTCAACGTTGCAAGCTGATTCTTTGTGAAGTAAGGCTTTAAAGCGACCCCCGCCTGCAGGGGCCCTTCGTCCTATCTATTTATCTGGATAAATTTTATAGAAATGTATACTCACATTTTAAAATATTAGCTTTCTTATTTTTATTACATAGTCTATTTACTGTGTTTACGTACTGCAGTCGCCATTTTAGGTCGGTTTATCTCGAAAATGGGCGACATACGACCTTATGCCTAGAAAACTTTTTTCACGTAAAAATATTCAAGTTCAAAAATTTATTTAAAAAATAGCGAGAATAAACTCGACGAAAAAAATATGATCATAAATAACCAACCACCCCCTTTTCCACATCACTGGTTGAAATATGGGTCACATGATATATTTAGGAAATGACCTTTAATAACACTAACTAATAAATAAAAACCACTTTTATGACATTATCGTCCTATATCTCCCCTACGGAAGCATTTGTGGACCTTATGTTCATATGAACTTTTTTCATATTCCTTTCTAAAATATGTCATCATTATTTCCACACCCTCCATCAAATGGTATTTTAAAAAATCGGAAAAAGATCTTAAAAGTTGTTCGTAGCTTAGGTAAGACGTAACCAAAGTTTAATTATGAGATATCACTGGACTTAGATGATATGGTTAAATAACTTCTCCTCTAAATGATCCAAATATGTAATTACATTGCTGACTGTACAATCTGTCACGTGATCAGCAGAGATTCTTTTTGCTTTCCAAAAGTTTATGATAGACGTAATAAAAATTATCATAAACATGTTATATATATATATATATATATATATATATATATATATATATATATATATATATATATATATATATATATATATATATATATATATATATAAACTGCTTTATTCGTTGCATATTTAATTGATTTAGAGGAGATACTATTTTTAAAATATTTGCTTTATTTTTTGTAATTCACCGATTCGACTTTGGACGTTGTATTTCAACTGATTGAAAACTGGAAATGTAAATAAAATTGTATTTTTTGCTTAGACTGTCCAACAAAAGTTAGATCTGACGTTGGATGAAGATAGTATATTCTACAAACTGGGAAGTGCTGGTCTTATAACGTTTTCCGACTACATATTTCTTTTGACGGTTTTGTCAAGTAAGTAGATTGTACTAAACAATTTTACATTACAGTGCTTCATAAGATTGATATGTGTATTATCACTAAGGGTGCCCATCAAAGTTCCATTTCGAAATTCCCTGCATTTTTGACGTTTGTATGGAAAAAAATTTCCGGGCAGGAGTTTATCTCTGGTGTATGTTTTTCTTGGGGAGCGAAATTAATCTAATCTACAAGTAAAAAAAAATTGAAAAAACCAAAAATATATGTTGCACGGTAGTCTGTAAATCAAAGTAACATCAGTGATTTTCCGTAACTTTCAGGGTCCATAACGGAATTCTCTGACTAGGCCGGATTGGTGGGCATCCTGTTTTAAATTTAATTTTTGTAAAAAATCTATACACTTAACGTACTACAGAGTTCCTGCAAAGTGGATGGATGAGATTGTACAGGTTCGAACAAATGTAGGGGATCCTACCAAATGTTTTTTGCGAAACGGGCATGTGATTGCTTTTTTTTGGTGTGTACAAATAGCAGAATTTTGAATTTATTGCTGGCGTAGTTGTGACTAAAAAAATTAAGGTGATGAATTTTATGGACACCTATATCATTGTATTTTTCAGCATCTCGACGTCATTTTGAAATCGCCTTTCGAATGTTCGATTTAAACGGAGATGGTGATGTCGATTGCGAAGAGTTCGAAAAAGTAGCTACTTTGATTAGACAACAGACGAGTATCGGTTCACGCCACAGGGACCATGCAAATACCGGAAATACTTTCAAGGTAAATAAAATTAACTTATTTTCAACATTAAGATTTGTGATTTATCATACATAATAAGATGCAAAAGTTTATTAAGTAAATTAAAAACGTTTATTATTATTTTTTCAATATTCGCCCTTCCTTCTTTCAGCCTTTCTTTATTCTTTCAATACTAAATTCACCATGTGTCTTCTAGTTTGGCGTTTTTTTTCAAACTATACCTTTATATCTGCCATCTATTCATACATTACGAGGATGGTTCGATAAGTTCTCGGCCTGATAAAGAAAAAAGATTTTTGAAAATGTTTTTATTTATTTTTCAACATAGTCCCCTTGAACTTCAATACATTTAAACCGACGATGTTCTAACATTTTAATACCCGTAGTATAATGCGATTTGTCCAACTGTGCAAAATAAGCGGTTGTCGCTGCTCTGACCTCCTTATTTGAAGGGAATTTTCATCCTGCGAGTCATTTTTTCAAGTTTGGGAAGAGAAAGTAATCGCTGGGAGCCATATCCGGTGAATATAGCGTGTGTATATGGAAACACTTCGAAATGTAGGTCATGGAGTTTTGCAGCAACAACCATAGATTTGTGTGCAGGGGCGTTGTCCTGATGAAAGGGCACTTTTTTTTTGGCAAGATGTGGACGTTTAGCCTTAATCACATGGTGAAAACGGTCCAGTAGTGAAGCGTAATACTCCCCGGTGATGGTCTTGCCTTGTTCTAAATAGTCTATAAGCACTACGCCATGGGAATCTCAAAAAACTGTGGCCATGACTTTTCCTGCAGACGGAACCGTTTTTGCTTTTTTTAGCGCACTTTCACGTGCTCCCACCCACTGTTTAGACGGCTGCTTTATCTCTGGCGTATAATGGCGAATCCATGTTTCATCTACAGTTATAAAACGTCGAAGAAACTCGGCAGGATTGCGTCTGAATAAGTCTAAACACTCTTGTGAAGTGTTCATTCAAAGGCTTTTTTGGTTGACTATTGACAAACGCGGCACCCATCGTGCAGAAAGCTTTTTCATGCCAAGAACATCATGTAAAATGTAGTGGACACGATCTATCGAGATGTTTGCTATACCAGCAAGCTCTCGTATTTTCAGTCGGCGGTCATGAATTATGACATTGTGAATTTTTGTGACAATTTCGTTAGTTGTAGCGGTTTTTGGGCGTCCCGAGCGCTCATCATCTTGAATTGACGTACGACCACGATTAAATTCAGCAGCCCATTTTTTTACTGTCGAAAACGAAGGAGAAGAATCATTTAAAGTAGAATCTAACTCATTTTTAATGTCCGTAGGAGTTAAGCCCTTTAAAACAAAGTACTTTATAACCGCTTGAATTTCAATTTTATCCATCTTTCACAAAATATCGAACCTTATGTGTTCACTCGATCGCCACAAACAAGCATTTGAACGCAAACATCTGAAACTTTGCAGGGCGTCATGTCAAGGTTAATGCTTACAAAATATTATAGTTATTTGATCCTACTAGCGACCTCTCTGTTTTAGGCCAAGAACTTATCGAACCATCCTCGTATTCAGATCTTGTTCTACAGTTCATATAGCCCAGTTAGTAGAGCAAAAAAATGCTAATTGGCAGACAAATTTAACAGCAAACTGCCTGCGCCATGACTTGAAAGGTAGTCAGTTCATGAATGACTAAAACACGTAATCCACCTCCAACAGAGCATTGGATTTTTTAACAATAAAAATGGTAAAAAAAAGTACAAAAATGTGACACTTTTTGCTTATATTCTGCAAAGTATTGAATCAATCGCGCTCGAGGAAAGTCTGAAAAACGCTTAAAAATTGCTCTGGTTTGGTAATTTTCAATATTAACCGAAAAAATTTCGGGAAATGATAGTTTATTATGTAACGTATACTTCAAACAGGCGGGAGACGAAGTTTGTCGCATTAGTAATTTTTGTCCAGTGGCAATATATAAAATTTAAAGCATTTTTGTACATGCCACCGTATTAACCTGATAGGTCCAATTTAAATTTATCAAACGGATTCTGAAAGTAGAGATTATAAACTACAATTCTTCTAAATAAATTTGTTAAAATATGCTAAGAATTCTTCCGAACATAGCGTAGTATGCGTGAACTTGCGCCGAAGCCGAGCGAAATAGTGGTAGTAAGGAGTTACAAGCAGCAGAGGAGAGCCTCGGGCTGCTCACGTCAGGCGTTACGACTATATTTCATATGAGGAAATTCATCGCATTATAGACCTATTGATTGATTGATTGCATGATACTGCGGGCCAGAGTTGAGAAGCCCTTACATTGCAGCCTTCAGACTTATTGTGTTGCCTGCTATATCGGTTCTAACCGAACAGGTTGGTTGCCCTGATCATGTTTAGCAGCCTGCTTACTAGTTTATCCTCTGAGATCTATGGACCTATAAATAGATAAATAAACAATAAAAAGATACAATGATTGGGCTAATATTTCGACTGAATTGAAAGCCTTCTTAAGGTCAATAAAGACTATGCAAATTGAGATGTTGTATTCAATACATTTTTCAATTAGGGTTTTTACTTTTTGTAATTGTTCTATACTTAGCTCCAAATCCCGCTTTTTCTATAGGTTTCATGCTTAAAAGGATTCTGAACAGAGTTGTTTTTGAAAGAGATCACATCCCGCTGCTAATTCTTTAGTTTCCAGTTGTCTGTCTTTCAGTATTTCCTCCCCTACTGATTTTGTTTTCGTTTGTATTCACCTCAGATGATCGGCGTAAGCGCAGTTGATTTTCAATTGATTGTCTAAGCGAAACTTTTGGCCATTATTTTATCGTGGAATACGACGACAAATAGTTCGCCTTTAAACATTGTTAAAAGTCTGACGACGTTCAAAAATAACTACTCGATACTAGATTTTAAACCTGTTGGAAGTTTTGGTCAACCACTTTCGTTTATGAAACGATATCTCGTTTAACATTAAACTTTTGCATCAGATTACTCTAAAATGGGTAAGCAGGAAATTTTGAGATTTTACGACGTACACTTCTGCTATAGAAAGGCAGAAAATAAAAATGAAAATTATACCTTTTTCCGTAGAGTTTGGAAAATCCGTTGGGTTATAATAAGAAAAATAATAATTATACAAATCCTTTAATCTTTCAGGGTGTAAATTCTGCTTTGACCACCTATTTCTTTGGACCCAGCCTAAAACAGAAACTGACTATTGAAAAATTCTTGGATTTTCAAGAAAAACTCCAAAAAGAAATTTTAAGCCTGGAATTTAGAAGGAAAAGTCCCGATGAAAACGGCAACATCAGCGAGGCCGATTTTACGGAATTACTGCTAGCATATGCTGGTTATCCACAGAAAAAGAAAGCGAGGATGTTAAAGAGGGTTAAAAAAGCGTAAGTATTTATGTACCTTTGTTTTTCTTTTAATATAGAAAATCGCTAGAACCATCAGAAATTTAGCCCCTATTACTTGATTAAAATTTCTAAATTTATTGCAATATAGATTAGTCATTTACCATTTTTGCTAGTTACAAAAATCTGTGACGTATTTTCTTCTTTTTAGTTTTAGAGAGCATGGCAAAGGAATCTCAAGAGAAGACTACCTAAATTTCTTCCATTTTTTGAACAATATTAACGACGTGGACACGGCATTGACTTTCTATCACATCGCGGGAGCTTCAATCGATCAGGCGACTCTAAAACACGTCGCCAAAACTGTGGCTCATGTGGATCTAAGTGATCATGTGATTCATGTTGTTTTTACAATTTTTGATGAAAATCGTAAGTTTTTCTGAATTAAAAGTCCGAATTAAGATAGGCAAAGTTCAATCCTCTAACATTCTAAAATAATCAGGAATTTATTCAAATTCTGAATAAATCAGATCATGAACAGAACGCTAATTGAAGCAGACAACGTCTTTGGAGTGGTATAGACCACAGTACAACTAAAATAAGCGGTAGGTTAACTCGGTGCCGCACCAGCCGAGAGTTTTGGTGACCTCCAAAACATCTAACCCCAATTCTAGCTCAAATCGGTTCAGTATTGAAGCAAAATCCGCGAAAACAGGTTCGCGCTTTGTGTGGTAATAATATTGTGAATTTTATACTTGTAATATTTCGAACTGAGAAAAAGCAGACAATTTGTCTGCATATTCCTTAAAATTTCTAATAGTCCGAAAGCTAGTGACAGTTTTTAGTGTATTATTAGCATCAACGTTAGAGTGCGTTTTTCGCCTAGTGTATTCTCGTGTAAATTATGGTTTCTTGAACATTTTTACGTAAAAAAAACTGTAAATCAAATAAAATTTAAGCGAAAATGCTTTTGCATGCGCGGTGTATCTCGAACGCCTTGTTAGAGCCGGACCGCACGGCCACTGAGAATCCTGCTCGCAACTTTGGCAACTAATGCCAAAACTTTTTGCCCTATTGTGATAACCCTACATACTGCGTTATGTCAGAATGTGGATCTCCGTTCGAGCCACGTCCCACGGCCACTAAGAGCTGTGCGCTCATCTTTTGCAGCTGCTGCCAAGGCTGTTGAACCGCTCTTCTATTGGCAGTACAATAAGTTTTTATGACTTATTAAACACACGGCCCACTCTAAGCGCCAAGTTCGTCATTAAACTGTGTGTGCACTGACAACACTGACTTGTGTTATAAGCTGCATCCTAATAACCTAAAAAATGCAGTCTAACATTGATGCCAGTTGTCCAAAAAATTCGTCCATTTTTTTGCTAAAATTATAAAAATTACTTTGTTCTCACTTTGGAAACTTAAAAAATGTTTGTGAATAATGTTGATTTTTATGCAGATATTGTTTTTAAAGGTAAGGCAAGGAGTTCGAGATCTTAAACAAGCGCCAATGCACGAAAGTTAAGAGTTTTTTAATTAACAGTACTGCCCTTAGCCTTATTTTATTTCATTTATTTTAAAATTGCAATTCGAACTAGCGAAGTTAAGAAACAATTGAATTCAAATTCAAATAAAATGCCGATCTAGTTGCCATGGAAGTTAGATATGTACGTCAACAAGTAAATATTTATATATTTGAGTTCTAAAGACATTTTATCAATGGACAAAGTTTGTTTACATTGCGACAGCCGATAACAAAGCGGAACAGTACAATTTAGGTTGTCAAATTGTGATTGACAGGTGTGGCGACCTCTGGTATTATTGGCGACTTATGACGAGTTTTAAGCAATCTCTTAATTTTAAGCCAATTTTTATTACTTAATGAATTGTTTATTTACATTGTGTATTTGTGTATACAGTATGAGAACATTTTCGTTAAAATTTTTCCAATCATCGACTCAGAAAAATTTAACATTCCCAAACAATATGATAACCTGTTAGATTCGGCAACATATCCAAAAACTTTTATGTTTATAATATTTAAACAACCAATGAAATATTTTCTATTCTCTATTGTGTGCCGGGTGCTGCTGAGTAAATGCGAAGCCCTTTTCGCCAAGTTTATCGTAATCTAGATGTATTTTCTTAATTTTTTAGTGTTTATCGTAATATGTTTAGTGTTCTTTTGTGTATTTTGGTATAGATGTTTTGATTTCAACACTTGTATATAGATATAGAACGTGTGTTCGAATGCCCATTCTTAGTTTAGACTTTGAGAGCCATTTAGAAATAAAATATATAGTATTACTAAACCACTTAATTAGCTCAGTGACTCAATTTTATTATATGTTTAGCTTTGTATACATTTAACTGATGTTAGAACCCCTGAAGCAAACAAACTGAATTATTTTGTTTTTTGTTCCAGAGGATGGCCAATTAAGTAATAAAGAATTTATAGCTGTAATGAAAAATAGATTGCTGAGAGGTCTGGAGAAACCCAAAGATACAGGATTCGTCAAATTTATGCAGTCAATTGTGAAATGTGCTAAAGAAACTAAACCTGCTTTATTGGATCTTTAAGGCTGAAATGTATCATCTTATTTAAGATATAAAACAATGTTAAGATTCTGATAATTACTAACGCATTCTCCTGAGCTTAGCTCGTTATTTCTTGTTAGGTTTACTGTTGTGGAATATTTGAACTACTTTATGTTCTCATTATCTTTTTTTCCTATTAACGCATTTTTTCTTTTTTTTTTGCTTACTGGGCTGCAATAGTAAATTCTTTTTAACATAATTTTTATTGAAGAAGAAAGGTACTAGATATGTTGTTTGTGTATTTGCCAAATTGTTGTTACAATGGTTTAAATTATTTTAAGAGATATTTTTGTAAAAAATTTTAAATAATAATAGTTTTTCGGATGGGTATCTGCTTCATTAATCTAAAATTCACTGAACACAGAAGAATGATGTTTCCTTTGTTTTTGCCCATACTTAATGCTTCTTAAACTCCTTTTTACATCAAATGATCTCGACACCCTCCCTCAGCTGAGAAACCAAAGTTTTTATATTACCTACTGGCTTTAAATGGGATTACTTTACGTTGTTTCAGTTTTCCACGAATCTTTACTTTTAGTAATTCAAAATTGATGTATCTTATGAACGAAATCGGTTAATGGTTTATTCTTTTTTTTATTTATTTATATTTGCAAATCAAACGGACTTTATTATTTAGAATGAATAACGAATTTTTCATGTTGTTGTTTTACGCTTCCTATTTTGTGTTCATGATGGAGATTAACCTGCTACAGCATAAAATGTGCTAGAAAAAGAAGGGAAATTGATTATCGCACATCGAAAAAAAAGCTGAACAAGGCAATATTGCCTCTTATTTCCGAGATTTGACCACTCATATTTTTAAAACTGTTGCCAAAAAAATTTTTTGAAAAAAATTGAAATAGGTTTATTATGTATTTTGTCCCATAATTCTGTGATCTAATAAAAGTCTAGTCTCATTTGCGAGGCTATTTTGTCAACACTGTTCACAAAAAACTTCGCAGTAATGTGAATTTTTTTATTATTAAGAATCGAAAAAAAATTGATATTTTACATTTAGTTTGTGCTTGTTTAAGAACAAGAAATGACATACTAAAGCCGCCTCACGACTTGCGTTACCTATCAAATTTAACGTTTGTGATAAAAACTTATTAGCTTTTATTAATATTTCGAACAACTTTATCTGTAATATACATAACGAAGGAAAATGGCAGCAGACGGGATTCATTTGCTCAATTATTCAATAGACGAGACTGTTGGCTGTTTTTCATATAAAATTTCTTCCCTAACAATGTCTTCCTTACTTTCTTGTTATCCAAAATTGCGAAATAATCTTCCAATTTGGCAACTCTGACTTGCCATGCGGAAAGACCAGAGCTTAGGGGCTCACCACCTAGCGGCCGGAATGAGAACTGTGTAACTAGAGTTTACTTCTTCTTCAAGTGCCTTCTCCATTGCGGAGGTTGGCAATCATAATAGCTATTTTAATTTTTGAGGCAGTTGCTCTAAATAGTTGTTCTGAACTGCATCCAAACCATTCCCTTAGGTTTTTTAGCCATGAAATTCGTCGTCGTCCCACGCCTCTTCTGCCACTTATTTTGCCCTGGATTATGAGCCGTAAGATGCTGTACCTTTCTCCTCGCATAATGTGTCCGAAATATTGCAGTTTTCTCTGTTTTACTGTTATCTCGACTTCCTTTTCTTTTCCCATTCTTCTCAACACTTCGGCGTTCGTAACTCGATCCGCCCACGAAATCCTCTGAATTCTTCTATAGGTCCACATCTCAAAAGAGTTAAGTCTTCTCATTGCCTCTCGATTCAGTGTCCATGCTTCCATTCCATAATATAGAACACTATATACGTAACATTTAGTCAGTCGTATTTTCAGGGCTAACGTTAGATCTTTGCTGCAGATAACCTTTTTCATTCTAATAAAGTTGGCACGTGCTTTCTCGATTCTGGTTTTTATTTCGACTACAGAATTTACTACAATTTAATAAATAATCTTTCATCTTTATTTAACCTATGCCACTTCGGAATAAATATTAAAGCTACAGTCAAAATTTGGTGATGATAGGTTTAGTAGTTTGATATAGATAATAGCGGAAAAGCGTTTCACATGAAGAATAAAAATGTGTTTATTGCCTACTCTAAGGGCTTTTAAAATGTTTGTAAAAGAGAGAGTTCTACATCAAAAAAAATCATTCGGATCTTCTATCACTAGTTTAGCGCGCACAGCATATCTGCCACCATGCAGAGAACAAACATACCACGCTTTGATGTATTATATTTTTAATAATAAAGTTACATTTTTTCAAGATAAAATATGACTTTAAACCTTCTCAGTTATGTCAAGAGATATGGTATAAAATTCTGTTCGGATTGGTTAAGTAAATTTTCCAATGATCTTTACCAAACAAAATCCCTCTTCTTTATATAATAGTATAGATGAGGGCGCTCTGCAAACTTTTTATTAAAAATTCGAAATTTGTTGCTTCTTAAACAAGCAAAAAACCAAATGCTTAAATAACATAAAAATCCATATACAGGGTGACTTATATTGATCCACTCAAATATTTCGTCAGGAATGCATTTGGCGAGATATTCCAGGGGGTCAATGAAATTTTGACGTTCAGATGACACCTAAACCCTCACATTATTATGGAGAGGTTACTCCACTTTCCATTCCTGAAATAACAAATAGGTGTTCCTATTTTTTAAAAATCGACTCGGTTTTCAAATAACCGTCAAAGTCATTCTCAGGATCAAATCCAAGATCACTGCTAAATCCCACCCTTTGAACCCTGGGAAAGATGTTTGAGTGAATCAATTAAAATGTCTTACCCTGTATGTTTTAGTAATAAAAAAAATTCCATTGGACGCGAAATTTTTTCACTACATTTAAAGAAAGGCATGCAAGTCATTTTTTAAAATTTACCTTTTTTTTTTTTTGAAAGGCTTAAAATTGCGTATTAGATTAAACTCCTCGATTTTTCCCATGGACCTAAAACCCAAAATGTTTTATAGGTTTCCTAAGGAACAACAAAAATTATTTAGAATAACGCATTTAATGTTATTTTTGTTTGTATTACCATGCAATTATTATATAATAGGTGTTTTTAAAGATATTTTAATTATAAGAAATCTATGGACTGTTACGTAATGCATTAAATATTATACTATTATTTTATAAATGTTTTGGTTTTAGCTTAAATGATAAATAAAATACATGTTTACTATTAAAAATCTTTTATTTTTATCCTAGTTTAAAAACACAGTTTGATTTGAACCAAGAAAATTGCAGTACTTCATTTTTCGTTCATTAGAAAAAAAAATGTAAAATTTTTGAGTGATTCCTTGTTTATCAAGTAATGTAGGTAAAATACAACAAAACTTAAAAATAATACAGTCGACAGAATTTAGAGCTTTATTGTATTTCTATTTATCCTTTGAATCTTTTCGAATTACATATAGCTTAAATTAACTTTAAACGTAGATAAGAAAATTTTAATGACATCTAGATGTCGTGAAAGCTCTAGATATCTAGTTGGTTTTTATTCGTGGATTTGTCCCAGTGCAGCTAAAATAATCAGTAAGGTAACAGGGCTTTACGCTGGCAGAAGGTCGTTATTTTGGTTACACTTCTTCAGAACTTCTAGTTGTTCAATTGTTTTTTATTGTTATCAAATATGCACAGAACTATGTTATGAAATATGTATAGAATTGCTAGAGCAAGGGCACAAATGTTATTTTATGGCCTGGAACTCTTCTGTGGCTTATCTAGAAGAAATCCAGAATGTGCGAAAAGAGTCAATACAAGACTTACTGGGTACCTATTCTCGTTCTTGAGAGAACGATCACTTGATGGAAAGTGGGCGTGGTTCTCACGAAAAAGTATGAAACGGTATTCTGGATAGCTTTTCTCGTTCTCGAGAGAACGATCATCTTGATGGAAAGTGGCCGTGGTTCTCACGAAAAAGTAAGAAATCGAATTCTGAATACGTTTTCCTTACTTTTTCGTGAGAACCACGCCCACTTTCCATCAAGATGATCGTTCTCTCAAGAACGAGAATAGGTACCCTGAAGAGATATCTCAGGACAAAGCCAAGAGAAAATATTTATTTGGCATTCATCTAAATACTCTAAGAAGCTTCTGTAACTTTAGAAGAACAAACTCAAAAATTTTTAGGAGTTTTCGCAAAAAACATTGCTGAAACCAACCAATTTCCGAGTCAATAGTCAATTATACGATACAGCACGACATTGAAATTTTAAAATATATCGATTCTGATACTCGGATTTATCAGAATGAAAAATATCGGCCAAAATATTCTATTAGAAACCTTGGATTCATCACATCCAAGGAAACTGCGTATGAAAAGAATTAACATCTTGATGGAGTGTTTTGATTTTAGATTGAATGATCAGACTAGGTTTCAGAAGCCGTTACACTGTAGCCTGAGGCATTATTGTGTTGCCCGTTATACATGTTCTATATGACAGGTTGGTTTCTTTAATCAGGTTAAGGAGTTTGATCACTAGTTTGTCTTCTGAGGGGCCTTCAGGATCTCTTTGAAGGTATCTTCAGCAGGGAAGAGCTTTGCATTCATAGTCTACATGTGGGTTTATTATAAATGCCCATTGCGTGTAGATGTCTCAAGTTGCAGGGGCCAGTTATCAGTCCTGGAAGGAGTATTTATTGAGCTTAAAGATATAATGAAACTGGTTCCTCGAAATATCAAAAACTTTCCTAAAGGTTTAGGAATTAAAGGGGAATAAACTATGTAGGATATTCACAAATAATCTTTGAACAAAGTGAAGTATTCTACAATACAATACAAGGTATACAAGCGCCTATATTGAAAAAAAATATATATATTTTTATAAAATCAGTGCTGATTACATCGAGTACTAAACAGGGTAGAATAGCAAAAAAAATTATTTTATATACTTATCAATCGAAATTATGTATTTATTTCACTCTAAAATCTTGGAACATTTTTATTTTATTAGTTGGGTTATATAATGGAATTTTCTACTAATATTGTATCTATTTTACGCACCCCCATTTTAAATGATTTTGATTTATCCATAAGTCAAATTTTGAAAATTCTGTATTGGGTTTGGAAAACAAGTGCCACAATTTTCTTTAAGTGTTGGATTCGAATAATTAAAAGTGTATTATATTCTACATAACCTTAAATAGCCCTATCTTACAAAAAAATTCAATTTATATCTATCCTTATAAATAAAATAATAAATACTTGTGTAAAAATATGTTCATAAAATTTTTATGGTCTTATACAGGATAAATTACGGCGTATGATCTTTTAAGCTTCCGTAAAGTAAAAGCGTAATAGATCACTCGCCATTATTAAGATTATTTCATATTACAAATACAACTAATTGCGTTCGCGCAAAAACCTAATTTCGTGACCTTGCTTGACTCGCGACCCGCTATATTACCCTGGGAGAAATTGAAATTAGAAAGAATACCGCTACAGACGATTTTATCCTAACTAAATGTGACAAGAGGCGTTCCCACCAAAAGCAAATTTCTATTAGACTTTTTTTTTTATATATTCCCGGGTCCGTCCTAAAGCCGGATGCACTGCGACCAGAGTAGGCCTATTCTGCTCACCCTAGACATTACAGCCACTCTGTCAACCTAGCCCCCTGGCTCAATCTGTACAGTCCTGCTAAGGAGTGAGTGAGTATTTCTCCCGGTTCCAATTTTACTGACCCGAAAGTTTGTTGTCTAAATCTCACCAGTGACTCACAGTCACATATGATATGCTTCACCGTTTCCTCGGCTTGTCCACACAGTCTGCAGCCGAGGTTTCCGTTATATAGATTCATTCTATTCAGATGTACTTTGACGGCCATGTGTCCCATCATTATACCTGTAATAGTCCTTAATTGGTTTCTACTCATTTGTAGTAGTTTCTTTGCCAGTTTCGGGTCCGGATTTCCAATAAATAGCTTGCTGTGGTTTAAACCCTGTCTGGTCATTCAGTGGTTTTTATATTCTCTTTTGATCCATTCTTTGACTGCTTCTCGTGCTGCACACCGCGGCACCCCAAAGGCCGGTTCTGGACCAATGTATTGAGATGCTGACCCTGCTCTAGCTAGTTCGTCAGCTTTTTCATTTCCATGTATGCCTTCGTGTCCTGGTACCCACTTTAACTTCTATTAGACTTTCTTTATCAACAATTGTCACCAGTGTAACATAGCTAGTCGCGAGGCAGGCAAGGTTATGAAAATGAGAGCCTTCGACTTTAAAGACACCGTCAAAGCAGTTGCATCTGTAAGGTGATAAAACCTGCGCTAAAACTTCCTGTATTTAACTTTTTTTATAAAGAACATTCATGAAAGTTGCCTAATTAACAGTGAAAGGCGGAGATGTTGCACTACATGCAAAAATATTTTCACTGTATTAAAAAATCACATTTTCAAGTCTCTTAGACGAAAAATGTTTTATAGTATAAATAATTCGAATATAATGCTAATAAAATTTGAGATTCATGACAGAGACGGAAATAAAAAAATTTATAAAATATAAAAACATGAAAACAAGACAAAATATATTCTTAAAAATGTTATTAAAATATGAGTATTTTTAAAAAGCCGCCATTTAAAGGTTGTAAATTAAGGGCCACACACACGTCGAGGGCAACTTGGCCAGCTGAACCACAAAGGTATGACGATGCAGGTTGGCCGAGCGTGTAAGTGACATGGATCTGTGCTACTTATCTTCGTAATGGACCCCAACTCTAAGTTGTTAAAGCCAAAAACGGCGAAACGCACACATTGGGGGCTGTCATATCGGCATGTGTAGAATCGAGTTCCTGTTATCTATCGATTGGTTTGATAGCATCACTCGTAATCAAAGAGTACTTGTTTAACGCCATTTTTTCGTTTTTGCCTTGTAGGTTATGTGCGATTTAGACGGTATTTTTAGAATGTCTAAATGGTTCATTTATTTATATTTTGCGTATTTAGTATAATGAGCTTCTCAAAATCTATGCTTACATTTTGATACAACAAGGTCAAATAGATTTTCGAAGGTTGCTCCTCTTGATAAATAACTGAACATTTTGTAGTACGCAGGTTTAGGTTTTAACATTGCAAATTTGTCATTTTTAAAATTAAACTTTGCGGGTCTAATAAATATTTTATCTAGGAATTCTGCGGGTGAACTATACAAGCAGCCGGAACAAATATAACAAATTATCTATCGACCTGATCGGAGATCTCGGTCGTAGTTAAAATATGTACGTATGAATCGCCGAAATAGCCTCTCTTATCTGTTTTTTCCATTAATGGACCGACCAAGGAAAGACGTTTTAAATATACAATACGTAAATCACACAGGTGGACAAAATTCTGAACCAGAAACCAGGCTATATTTTCCCGAAGCCTTTTGGCAAGCTGAATCCCAAGGAGACCTCCAAATTTCTTTATCAAAATTATCAAATCAAATTTACAAAACACGGTTTTTCACGTTTTTGAGGTTACATAAATTCACCGCTAAACTGAGAGCAGCAACTTAAAGTACTATTTGTCCTTTTCAAATTCCATTTTAAATCGTTCGGATATCCTTATTCGTCTCCAATAAGTCATCCTTTGAAATTTGTTAGTTTAGCTTTGTCGTCTCTCCTCCGAAAATAAACTGCAAACAGAAGTTTTTTAAACCTCATGAATGGGGAAGATTATATATATATATATATATATATATATATATATATATATATATATATATATATATATTCCCCATTCTCCATATATATATTCTAAAAAACAAACGCTTGGCCCCGAAAAATCGCGAAAACCAAAGGAATAGCTCCAAAGTTTTTGTTCCTTATGTCAGAGACACCACAGACAAAATCGCAAAATTCTCAAGAGACACAACATGAAACTATTTTCACCACAGACCGTTAAGTAAAAGATCTCCTGCCATCACCTAAAGAAAAAATCCCTTTAGAAAACCAGGGAGTGTACGAAATTCCATGTGGAGAATGCAGCTCATTTGACGGAGGCCAAACCAAACGTAAAATAAGCGCCAGAAGAGACGAACATATAAACGCTGTCAAGCAAAAAACAACTTCTGCACTGGTTAAACACAGGACATAACATAAATTTCTCAGGAACAAAAATGCTATCGAGATGTGCAAACCTATCGACAAGAGTTATAAGGGAAGCCATCGAAATTGCAAAGAGACCCAACAACTTAAATAGCAGAGATGATAGCCAGCGATTGCCTAATACTTGGAAAAATCTGCTTATAAAACATCAACCAGTAGCAGGTAGTAACGAAACAGATTACAACTCGGCAACGTGACCCCGATCACTGGCAACAGAGCCGATGACACGCAGCAAGTCTCGCAACCTGGTTAGTCAGCACCATCCGCTAGCGAACGTACACACGGGACCGACAACATCCGAGTTGCAGACGTCAGTTTGCTCGTATACCATATATATCCAATCTCACTAACCTACATACCCGAGGAGCAATGAATTCAACCTATCACCGACAAAAAGCACTGAAGGCCCAAGAGCTGACTCAATAGCCAAAAATGCAAGCGATTTAAAATTAATTTTGAAGGAAGTCGCCGCTATTAGTTTTGTAAAAAACATTTGACCGGTGATGTTAAATAATCTCAAAAAACGAGAAGAACAGTGTTTTTTTGCACTTTTAGGTTAAAATAATTCAAAATCCTGATGTGACACCCTTCGTAAAAGTATAATCTGGTTCTGGACAAATCTGTCAGCCGATATAATTAAGGAGGTCCATTCGCTACGACATGAGTCAAATGAAGTGTAGTGCCATATATTTGACAAATTAAATTAAAATGTAAATAAAAAATAATATAATTTAAAAATAGTTTGCAAGGCTATCAACATTCAAAAAAAATATTATAAAAAAAAATATAAATATGGAATTTCAATCGAGTTATTTAAAACAGCTGGTCGTAATCAGTGTGTGATTTGGTAATGTTGTGTTTTTACTGTTTATGTTTGTCTCCGAAAAAGTAGTCTAACCTTACTTTTTAAAAATAAATAAGCTCATAAAAGAGTAAAATGTCTACTCTTAATATTCGAATGTCTTATGACAAAGATGCTGGTAAATTTGTAAGTCACAAACTTTCACTCCATAAGATGTGTGTGACGCCTTGTGATTTATCAATATCTCTAAAGAGAAAATTTTTGGGATAGTAAGTTTTTTCATGTAAAATGCACAACATAATAGTATAAATTTAGTTCATACACTTAGTTAAAAAGAAAATAATACACATTATAAACGTTGCTGACTTTAACTTTAGAATAGCTTTTGGCACGTATTAATCTGATAAATATATATAATTATACATCTCACAAAAATTAATTAATTTGTATTATTTCAATACATCAGTTGGTCAAAATTTTCATACTGGATGTTTCTAAAGATCTGATGTGCGCGCTCATGCAACGTTGCCAAACGTTTTGACTCGATTTTAATGCAGATTAATCTTAAATTTTATGTACTTTTTTTTATTGATATCTTAGTAAACCCCACGGTAAGCTACATATTTTATTGAAAAAAAGAAATCTGTAATTTCAAAAAGCTAATTTTTAATTTTTTTCAGCTTTATTTAATCGACAAATGTCAGCATAATTCAAAAGAACGTGCCAAGATTCTGACTTCCCATAAGACCGGTACAAATTTATACATTTTTGAAAATTGAATTCTCGAAAATTTACACGGTAAAATGAATCGAAATTTCGCGATATAGATGGCGACTTAAACTATTATAAAAATATTATTTTCGTTATGATCTAATATTTTTTAATTAAAATGGAGACGACAATATGCTTTGTATTGCCAGTCGGCCGAAGAGGTTGGCCTCAACATATGTGGGACCCTTTAAGTATGAGAGCAAACTTTGGACAGTAATTTCCTGCTGCAATACATAAAAATTGTATATTTTATAAACATATATCCCAAAGGACTTAATTTTCAAATTATTGAGTGAAAAAGGCTTGTAAAAACGTTTTCCAAAAAGAATTTGAAACCTTGTAAACATTTAAAAGGGAAAGATTGCTATTTGGTGCGTAGCGTTTTAAATAAATATTATGTCATTAAACTTTGTATGTTAAAAAAAAAGCTGA
Organism: Diaprepes abbreviatus; assembly: GCA_034092305.1. NCBI lineage: Eukaryota > Metazoa > Arthropoda > Insecta > Coleoptera > Curculionidae > Diaprepes > Diaprepes abbreviatus. The sequence continues at coordinate 413,354 of JASJET010000135.1, forward strand.
TTGGGACATATGACATATATTTTATGAGGTCTTTGTCTCAAAATTACCACGTGAGTTTGGTCACATACTTACATACTGCCGAATAACATTCCTGAATTCGGCATTTAGGTAAAAGTAATCTTAGCTATTAATTACAAAAAAAGAGGAACAACAATTCCTCTTTCATTGTCCTCATTCAAGTCGTATATCAATCAGCCAGCTACTATGGTAGAAAGAACATGGAATTCGACGTCAAATAACACAATATATATAAAACAATAAAAATACATAAGATGACCGTAGGCTCAGCTTTGTTTTTGCGCTATAACTTTGTAGCCTTAACCCGGTAAAGTTTACAGACAATTAAATTCCGTTATTGAGTTAGTTTGGGTAAATCACCTGAATTTATACTACTTTTTTAATTTACAAATTCATAAGTGGAAATGTTCGGTTTTGTGGCAGCCCTAATCTAGGCCCTAAAGTTCTCACTGATCACATGCCTTAAAAATGTCTGCTTCGTACTTTAAATTCCAAGACGTATGATTTTTTTGACTTTGTTGTACAGCTGACGACTTTTTGTGATCATTTTACCTGAATTAACTGACGACTATGACAAATCGATAAAATATTTTAAAATTACAACATACTTAATCCGTTAGACTAGTTTTGTCATTTTATATTCGCTCCTACTAACTTTTTCTATGGGCATTTCCGGATGTTTTTTCTTTTGGTGTTTTTGCATTGTTGTTCGATCGTGATAAGCGTTTCCGCACATCATACATTGGAACGGCTTCTCTCCTAAAAATAAAACAGCATAAGGGCAATTCTTGCGAAAAAGTGATTATTGATTGTTACTACATTTTACTGATTAGAATATTTTTTAAAGCGTAGTAAGGTTAATTATCAAAATGTAACTTGTTGTTAAGGATGAACATTAATTTACTAAAACTTAACAGAGTAATAAATAAAAAATATTAAAATACTCAGGGCCCATTCAAGCGGTAGTGCAGAGCATGCCCCGCACGAAGGAGCTGAAAAGAAAGGGCGCAATTTAAGAATTGACTCGCCCTCGCCTGCGAACGTGAATGTCGCTGCACTTTCCCTTCGCCCCGTCGACAACTCGCTTTTCGCTTGACATACCGTCCCCCCCCCCCCAAGGGCTTCGAATTCAGAAAAATAGACTCCCCCGCCTGTTGCATTAAAAATGTGAATGTCATATGACTCCCCTCCCCCCATCAACAACTAGCATTTGCTTGCCATACACTCTTGTGATATCGGCCCCTTTTTATTGAATTTTTAATAATTTGACTAAAGCGAGTATGACATCCACAAAAGGTAACTGGTTATTTATCACTTGTTCTATGATAAATTTAATTGTTGGTAATATCATGTTTAGATGTGCCAAAAAATCATTTAGATTTTGATCGTTACCTTTCTACATGATGATGAAGGTATCTTCGATGTACCTCGACCAGGCTCTCATTATTATTATTATTAAATATGCGTTATAGTCCAACATAATATACACTCTTATTGATAAAGCCAACTAAAACTAATTAACAAATAATGGGTAACACTTAATTATGGTTTTAAAACTCTACCAGATGTGGCTAAGCAGAACCATATTACCAACATAGATAAAGCCAGTAAAAGGCTAATAAAAACAAAACAACACTATAAACACTAAAAGCTGTCGGCATAATATTCCTCCAAGCTATACAACGGCCTCTATGCTCTCATTCACCTCAGATTCACCCAGAATAATGAATAAGGCATCAATCGATAGTGCAAGCCAAGGTGGTTATATATTTTTCTTCCTTCATAAATGGTATTGTATGAAATACATTGACAAGTCTCTAAGTTATCCCCCCCCCATATATGCAATGAACCAGACATGAGAACTCCAAAATAAACAGACTTACAACAGTTAAGATTCTTTGTTCTACAATGGCTTACAATGCTCCCTATATCTGGCTTCACACGAATACCTAAGCGCCCTTTTCTAAATCACAAGGACAAAATTCAAGAGATGTTGGCTGCAAAAACCCCAAAACGTCACATCATATCTCAGATGAGACTCAAACAATGCATGGTAAGTTATCCTCGCAGCTGCTAAGCTCAGCAGACACCACCCTAGTCGCGAAACAGTCCGAAGCCAATTTTTTATTTAATCATAATAAGTGATGCTCAAATTTAAGCATACAATCAATAAAAACTCCAAGAAATTTTGTACTACTTTTATTCTCTATTAATTGGCTGTCTAAAGAAAGATTATCAAATGTAAAACCGAATGTTTATCAGTTTTATTTACATTAAAAGAAAGCGAGTTCGAGTTGCATTTAGAATCAGTTGTACCGTTGCTGTTTCTCGGCGTGAATATCGAACCATTCCTTGTATATGTCGGTTACGACCATAGACATAAAAATATATAGACTGCGGATCCTGTACAAGCACGTTGGCTCTCGCTTAGAATGAGACAGAGTGAAATAGGATAGTAGTACATCTGTTGATAATGGTGGTCAGACGAGAGGAGTATCGCGCTTAGCTTCGCCCATAGAAAAAGAGATATTATTGTCCTAATTCACTCCGATTCACCCCGTCTCTTTCTAAGTAAGAGCCAACACGCTTCTATATGACCCACAGGCTATATATTTCTATGCATATGGTTATATAACTAACAAGAGTAAAGAACCCATCAGAACCATTCTTTTGTAACGAAGAATTAAACACAATCTCTATAATGCAGATTTACTTGAAAAAGAGATAGCAAATATTAGATCTGCTTTACAATGGAATGGTTACCCTTCAACATTAATAGAATAGAACTAACCTAAGAACAAAGACAACTGGGCAACAAGAAAAACATTTCTTGTTCACAATCCCATATATTAAGGGAATTTCAAAGGAAAAAACCTAAAAGTATCAATAAGAAATGTGTTTACGAGATTGCATGTGAGTATGCCTGGACAAACAATATCATAAAAAATGGTTTGAAGCTCCAGCAATATCTATGGAACCAAATACGGGAAAGAGAAATTTTATAGAAGCAGCTTACTTTAGAAATAACAAAGAAATCTTGAATAAAGCTAGCATTGAAACACTTAAATCTTTAGTAACCACTACTTATAACATCAAATCATTGAGGTGTGTACAATGAATGGAAACCTTACGCTTCCAAGAAAAGATTCCCTATATAAGTTTATAACCTTAAGATAAAACATTCAATTCATACTTGATAAAATTAGAGATGTATCATAATCGAAACGTTGTACAAACAAATAAAAATAAAGACAATGCAAGTGCGACAACATTTTAGTTGAACTAAGCGTGTTTATAAAATTACAAAGTTCCTTATTAAATGATGGATGGACACATTTCACAACAAAAAAACTTATCCTTACCTGTATGTGTACGCATGTGTATTTCCATGACGTGTTGGAATGGGAACGTTTTTTCGCAAATTTCACATTTAAAGGGCATTTTCCCGGTGTGTTGGAACATGTGGACCTACGAAAAGAAATGTATTTCACAGAGTTCGTAAAATCGAATATTTACATTACAGATTGGTTATTGAAATATTAATACCTTGTTGCGACAAAAAAACTGCTCTTGTAGACCGAAAATAAATTGTAGCGTATAAACACGTTGTGACTAGAACTAATCTTCTTTTTCTTATTGCGCCGTCTCCATAAAAAGGTTGACAGTGTAGAATAGCATTTAGGGCAGTGAAGGATCTAATTAGGACGATCAGGCGTTGACGATCTCCATTACTTATTTAAGACACTAATTCAGAAACGTTTTTGTGTGGTCTAATGGCATTTAGGATATTTTGTTGATGTGCCGCGAGCTGACGGATCGTTGTTTTGGTGGCTGGTAACGCTCAAAAATGACAAGAAAGGGAAGTTTTATTAAATATTCTTAATATTTATTGATATGCCATATTGTGAAATAAAAATCAAAGATTATTTCAATAAAAGCATTAGATACATTGATTCTACAGTGCTGCTTGCCCAACACTTCCTTTTTCTTTTCATACAACTAACCACCTTAGTTAGGGCAAGTCCTATTTTTAAGTGCTTAAAAAGTACAGGTGTTATGGTAATTGGAATATGTCGTGATCGATTATCACTCTTCAAAATTTTGATCACACATTCTAGTTAAGAACCCTGAATATCATGTAGTCCAATATCCTTTTAAATTAAAAAGAATTCCAGCTTGTATGTTTTTTGTATCTACTTATTGAGCATTAAGTTGCAATTACCACTTTGCTGGTATTTAATAAGAGCTAGTTTGAAAAGTCCCGAGGCTAACATATAAAAACACAATTTTTTGGAAAAATTCGACTTTATTCATCAACATAGTATCCTCCTAAAATGATACAATCATTTCAGCGCCGCTCAAACATTTTTATGCATTTCTTATAGAAACATTTGTCCAACTCCTCAAAATACGCATTAGTTTCGGCGATCACCTCTTCTTTTTTCGGCGAGCATTTTTTTTTGAGGTTTGCGAACAGGTAATAGTCGTCGAGGGCCAAATCTGGAGAATACAGTGGGATGCAGAAGCATTTCGAATTGCAATCGACTTGTGATACGGGTTTTGTCTTGATGATAGAGTACTTTTTTCTTCTTCATTTGAGGCAATTTTTTCGCGATTTCTTCCTTCAAACGCCACAATAATATTTGCTATTGGTAATTTTTCTTTTTCAAGATAGTTGATGAATATTATACCATGCGAATACCAAAATATAACGCCATAACCTTGCCAGCCGACGGTTGATTTTGTGATTCCTTTGGCCAACTGCCGATTTGACTCCGGAGTGTAGTGGTGGATCCACGTTTCATCCAATGTCACACAGCGCATTAAAAAATCCTCTCTATTTCGTTTAAACAGCTCCAAACACCGCTCTGAATCAACACGTTGTTGTTTTTGGTCAACTGTGAGCAAACGCAGTACCCACTTCGAACAGAGCTTTAGCATACCCAAATACACATGTAAAATATGATGTACACAGTCTATTGATATCTTTACAATGTCAGCTATCTCACACACTTTTTACTTTACAATTGTTCAAAATGATTTTGTCGATTTTTTTTTATATTTTCCAGTGGAACAGCCTCATTTGGGCGCTCAGAACATTCAGCATCATTTGTGTCAAGACGACCGTGTGGGAATTCACCAAAACAGCGACAAATGGTTGCTTTTGACGGAGCAGATTCCTTATAACACTTTTAAAGTCATTTTTGACTTTCAACAGTTTTTTTTTTCATCAAATAACAGTGTTTTATTACCGTACGAAACTTGCTTTTTTCCACTGCTTTGAAAATAGCAAAACGTGTGTCATTAAAACTTCAATATCTCTATAACTAATTGTTGAAATACAATCAAATTTCGATATGTATCGTTTGAAGGTTAGTACTAACTAAAAATCGTATGGATATGTTAGTAGAGTAGCCATCTACGTATGAGTCACGGGACTTTTCGAACCACCTGTTAACTTAAATCAGCTGTGTGCGTACCTATTATATCTCATTTTCAATTGTAATTTGATTTTGTTTTAACATTAAAATACGTTTTCCATCCGATATATTCAATTTAAATAACAAAAATCACAGGATTGAATTCGATAGAAATTTTATTCAGAACTGTGAATTTGAAGTGGACATAATGGATCGAATCAATCCGATTCGATGGGAAACAAGATCACAGATATTAAACGTTCATGTGCAGGGTTAATCTTATTTACAAACCTTAAGATGAGCTGTTTGCTTAAACGATTTGCCGCAAAGTTCACATGAAAATGGTCGCTCTCCAGTATGAATCCTAAAATGAACTTTAAGCTGAGTTTGAGTCCGTGCTGTTTTCCCACAAACTTCACATCTGAAAATATAAAATAATTATGATACTTTAATGAAAGTAGCTAAAGAAAGCTTTGTAGCAAATATTTTAATATTTATTCTTATCAGTTAGAATGTGATCCTGTTAATTTGGTCCCTTGTGGGTTTAAAACTAATGAACTAAACTGAATGCAATTCGAGGCGATTTCTGACACGCTACTTACTTCTTTATAGAATAAAAGATGTTCTTACCTGTACCTAGCCAGCTCCATATCTTCATGTTTTCTGTGATGAGTCTTTAACTCGCTTTCAAAAGGAAACCGTTTTCCGCATACGTCACAAGTATGTTTGTTATGTTTGTCTTCCATGTGAATATCAAGCTGCTCCTAAAAATAAATAGTGAAAAATTACATCAAGAATTTTTAAGCAGAATTTTTCATGTTTTAGAAAATATAATATATACAGTGTCAGCAAAAAAGTTCCTATGAAATGGAAATATTTTTATTGTTAGAAATAGGTTAAAATTAATAATGCATTTAGTTTTTGCTTGTCTGAGAACCCAAGGTTTATATGTTTTGAAAAACTTTATCCAAAAATGTTTGTAATTTTGGTATTTGTAAGCAATCTACAGAGAGATTAAAAATGACAAAATAAACAATTTTTTTGACAAATTTTGCGGAATATTGATGTAGGTGCTTTTGGATAAGTTCTATTAAAAATGGCAAAACAAGTCGTGTGGCTATTCCGATATACGTTAGTTTTGGTTCTTAGAAAAAAAGAATTAAATGCATTTTCAATTTTTACCTTTGTTGAATACTAAAAAATTTTTCCATTTGTGCGAACTTTTCTTTTAGCGGACACTAAGAAGAAATAAGTTTTTTTTTTACATTTATTTACAAATAAAAATGCGTAACATTTGAAAACCTTCTAATTTTCTGTGTATATTGTTATTGTTATGTATTGTATACCGATTATAAAAACATTCTAAGAATTGTAACTATTTGTTTTTAAATAGTTAAAGGCAATATTAGACTAAGATTCCTAACTAGGAAAGATTAAAGGTAGGTATTTAGAGCGCACCAAATAAAAGGTCCTTAATTAGGATCCTAAATCAGTCGGAAAGTACGGGAACTCCGATATTTACCGTGACATCCGCGCTAAGCAAGTAAATAGATGCCTTGTTCTAACTGTAGTAGCTGGTTGTATGAACAAAAAAAAAAAGGGAGTGCTAGGCGAACAGCATTGTATAACCATCATACATAATATTTTTATTTAAATAATTTTTATAATTTTCATCCTCTAAGTATAGCATATAAATATCGAAGACATATGATAAAACTCCCTTTTCCTAATTTACCATTTTCGGGTGTTACTGACGTTACCTCAACTCGCGTCCCTCTCACATAGATATATTAAATATAGAATATTATATTATATTTACTTGTAAAGTAAAAATTATATTAAAATATTTCTTAACAGATGTATAAAATTAGGTGGAATCTTCATTACTCTACATGAAAAATTACATATAAAGAAAAATATATCACGCGAAAGCTCAAACCCGTGCACGTCTGACTGTGAGGAAATCATCTTATCCGTTTAGCCACCGTAATTATTACTTAAAAAACGTGTGATATTTGTACATAGGCTGCGATCTGGGTCTCAGTGGTTTGGTTATAATCATGGTTTAGGTTGGTTTGGTGGTTTTGTTGGTGTATTAATTAATACAATTCATGATTATTGCATTTATGGTTGTTTAATCGTCCATATTATCTCGTTCAGATAATCAGTGTTTTTTCTGCACCGCGTATCGATGGGAAGGAAAGTTTGTACTGCATATGCGGTATTAAAGAAAGATTCTATTCTATTTTCTCTCTTTCTATTGGCTTTCTTTTTCACGGCTTCAACTAAGCATCGTATTACACCACGTTAAAGCGTTTCTTAATTAGAATACCAACTCATAACTTAAGTTAGGAAGACTGAATTTCAGATAGTCCAATAGGCCCTTAAATATCAATCGAAAAATATTAAATTAAAAACCTCCAGCCAAGCCACTATGCTTTAGCAAAATTTGATGTTTAATTGCAATAATGAAGATGCTTCGTGCAATCGTATCCGAAACGTCGGACAATAATTCCAATTTGACACGGTCTAAACCCAAGAACCATGATTTTCAACTTATGCATGGTTTTAAACACTTTCCCAAAAATTGTCAACATCCTAAATGAAAACCATTTGAAATGTTATAATTATCTTTGTCAATATAATGAAAAAAATTACCCGCGTGTCACAGATAAATGAACAGATCTTGCACTTGAATTCTTTAAATTCAGGATGTCGCCTGATGTGTCTTCCATAACCATATTTAGTTTTAAATATTTCTCCACAAAATTCACATTGAAGGTTGACTGGTTTAGGAGGCTAAAAAAATATTTATATAATTAGAAACTATATTGAAATCAAAAATAGCATATCTTCATTTTACACAGTCATCCACTCGATTTTACGATGGATATCAATTTTTTTCTGTGAACATGCGTCAGTAAGAAACAAGTTTATTATTATAATCAAGTGAATGTTTGATGTAAAAAAGAAGGTTAAAATAAGCAACAATAAAAAAGCATAATTTATTCAAGTAAATTGAACTTAATTTTATTTAAATATGAGGGTCATGCAGATAAAAGCAAATTTTATTGTTTTATACTATAATTTAGTCAGGTACAAAAAAAAAAGACAACTTTTCCCCATACCAGGACCGTGCGTTTATTACTGAAAAAACTTTAACACGTTTTTTTCCACCACACTAAATAAAAATTAAATCTGAAAATATTTGTATTATTAATGGTAAGAAGAGTGGTGTATACCATTTTTCATCTCTATTAAGTCTACAAGTATTTAAATCATAAGGGAAAATAAAAATCTTTTATTTTACAACCAAAACTTAGCAATTAGATAAAAAAAGAATTATTTTTAGCACAAATATTTTTTTTTTATTATTTGTGAAAATTAGGGTCCATCTGAAAAACATGCCTCTTTATTACGTGGTCAATATAACCCCCTAATGAAAAATCTGAAGTTCTTAGACAACTATTTGGTGTGAAATATAGGTGTTCAAGTTTTATTCTCTAAAAAATTATGAACTTACACGTTTACGTTTTTTAGGTTTATATTCGGGGTGTGTCCTTAGATGCCAACCATAACTATACATGCTTGTAAATTTCTCTGAACAAAATTCGCATTTTACAGGCTAAAAAGAATTAAAGATGATTATACAATCGTCAGCCACTTGAAATTTTATTAGAACTAACACCTATTAATAATTTATTTTCCCTCCCCTTCACCAGGACCAGCACTCGTACTCTTATATCAAGAAAGGGCATATATAATTATAATATTTTGAATCCAAAGTGAAGTGTGATTGTTTTGGACTTTTTGGATGACAGAAAATAAACAAAGTAAAGTGTTTTTACAAAGCTTTTGAAAATCTAAATAATTCTGCACGACCCTCTCACGGTTGGGAAACTAAAAATTTGAATATTTGTGGAACAGAACTTTCAGAAAAATTACGATTTTTAGCTTTATATTGTGTCTTATTGAAATTTCAATTTCGATATTTTCAATAACAGGAAGGTGACTTCTTGCAATACACTCAAATTTAAAGGTCAACTATCTACAAGAATAAATTTAAATTTTACAATTAAACACTTTTATACTGTGGTACTTTAAAAATGTAACAGAAAAAAAAATAGATTTTTTGAAGCTTACAACTAGACATGAACCTTTAACAACTTAATATGTTTCTTATTGTAAAACTAAGTTTATTTACTCACAGGCTTAGGTAATGGTTTACCATCTGCATCAACATTTGTGTGCATAATGCGAATATGTCTTTGTAACATGAACTTTGTTGTATACGCTAAAAAATGACAAAATATAAAGATATATTTATTTATTTATTAACATCAAAGCCCAACAACAATAATTAATAGGGCCATAATAAAATATAACATAAAAAAACATACCTATTACAAAATACCAGACATATTATCATAATGGCACGTAATAATATACAACATAAAAAAATATATATTTATTACAAAATAACAGAAATAATATCACAATAGCAGTCCCAGACCTACAATAATACTGAACAGGAAAATAAAAACTGGATATAACTCATACTCAGATCACATGACTGCGACACCCTATTAAACACAGAACACATTCGATATATTGGCGAGATACAATATACATTAGTCCTAGATATCTTTAAATAAAAGTATACACCATCCTGTTCGTCGATCGTGGCATTTTAAAATTTATCTCGCCCGAAAGCTGAGGACAAACAATCTGACCGTTAACCAGCTTCTATAAAAATAAAACTTAATGTAAGTCACGTCTCATTTCAAGACTTTGCAAACTAAATTTATCCAGCAACAATCGATTGTCTATCCCGACCGGTGAGTACACTCCCTCAGTTCTCAACCACAAATACTTCATAAACTTTCGCTGTGCATTTTCCATAGTCAAACATATTTATTTACTTCTTACTAGTGCTATAAACAATAATTTTAGGTTTTCAATATCCTTAAATGATCTACAGTTTCTAATAATTCAAACCAACATTTGATTAGCTTCAGACACTATTCTGCCATAATGAAGGTTAAAGCTAAGTTTAGAATCCAATACAATACCCAAATCCTTAGCTGCATCAACTCTTTTAAGTAGGTCATTATTTATTTGATAACCATAGAGAATTGGAGGTATTTTACGAATTATAGTAATTACTGAACATTTGCTAACATTCAATAACAACTGATTACTCACACACCACCTCTGGGCTGCACTAACACTATTTTACAATCATTTTTTTTTACATTTACATCATAATCCTCTTTCGACCGAATTTGGACGTACATTTTTAAATCATCAGCAAACAGCAGGAATTCAACATCAACTGATTCAGCGATATCGTTTATAAATATTAAAAACAAAAGAGGTCCCAAATTTGAGCCCTGAGGTACCCCCGACGAGACCGCAAAACACTGAGATTGAAAGCTATTATATTGGACATACTGAGACCTATTAAATAAATATGATTAAAAAAAACGTACAAATTGATCAGCAAAACCAAACTTCGCAAGCTTTATCAGAATCAAACTATTGCTCATCTTGTCAAAGGCCTTTGAGAAGTCAGTAAACATCACATCAGCCTGACCACCCGTATCCACAGCATCCACTGTAAACCGCAGAAAACACGCCAGATTAGTGGATGTTGACCTACCCCTCAAAAATCAATTACATATTATGCAAAGTAAACTTTTTCAATATTTCTACCATTTATTTAATAAAAAAAAAATATTTACCATTTCCACAAGAAGAACATAAAAATCTTTTGCCAAAATGCATTTTAAAGTGCCGCACCAAACTTGTTTTGTATGTAAATGTCTTTCCACATTTGTTGCATGAATAATTTTTCTCTTTAAGATGACTCAACATATGTTTATTCTAAAAGTATAAAAAGAGATAAAAATTTAATATTCTTGAAATTTTTTTATAGGTATTCTTTAAAAGATTTTGTCTAAATACATGTTTCATTACATCTCACCTTTTTATAATTCCTTGTGAACTTCTTCCCACAGATCTTACATGCTAAGGACTTGTCATGATCATATTTTGAATAATGAATATCGTACTCCTCTTTAGTTTTGAAATACAACCTACAAGGTCTACAAACATGGCTTTTATTGGAATGTAATCCCAAGTGAAATAAAGGTACATGTTTGGTAAAAGTTCTTAAGCACAAAACACACTGTAAATCTTGTAAGTGATCTTGTTCATAATGTGCAATAACTTGATCAATTTCACCTAGTTTTTTTTCACATAGCTGACATGTAAAAGCTCCATCGTACTGTGTTTCTTTTAGAACTTTTTGAGACAGTTGTATGGTAGAAGATGCTTTTACATTGTCAGATTCTAGAAACAAAAAATATTAATAATAACGATTTATAAAATGTTAAATATATTAACCAAATGAAATATTTTTTTTTTGAATTAAAGAAAAATATTTAAAAATGAATGTACATAAATTAAAACTATCTTACTTGGATCATTTTCTTCTATTGATTCTTCAAGCTTGATCGCAGCAGTTCTATCTGTCTTAAAGCATTCTTTTAGATGGGTAGTAAGTGATTCCTTATTTCTAAAATATTTTCTACACGGTATACACTTTATACTATCCTTGGAATGTAATCCCATATGGTACAGTAAATTATCTCTCTTTTTATAACATTTAGGTTTATCACAAAGGATACATCTGTCCATTTCCATATTTGGAGCATGGTGTTCATCATAATGGTCGATTGTTGTGTTAATATCAGGCAGAACTTCTTCACAAAGCTTACATTCGAGTACCTTATTTTGAGATTCAATAGCTTCCAAATCTTCAGTGTCTTTTTTGTTTTCAACTGGTCGATCTTTCTTTGGCCTCCCCCTCTTTTTGGCTGGTTGTTTAGGTTCTTGTATTTTTCTTTTTTCTACATAGAATGTATTTATTAAAATTTTTTGTAGTTATTTTAATTAAGTGAAATCTAGGAAAACGTTTTTTTTTTTTTTTTTAATTTCTTCACTTACTCCCTATGTCAAGGTGGGAAAACACGAACCTGGTTTTGATTTTTCACTATTTTTCCTTACTTTTCGGGAAAGTAGAGAAAATCACTTTTCATTTTAGGTTGTTTTTTGCACTAAATTGTTAAAATTTTGTTAAAACCACAAATTTCATATTAATAGAATCTTCTCTATTAAAAAAAATTTCATAAATTTGTACTTTTTTAATTGGAAAAATCTAGAAAAATGACCAATAAACAAATCAAAACAAAAAGACCTATTATATCTAATGTTACTTGTTTGGAAAGTGCACTGTTGAGAAAGCATAAATACAATTTCAGAAAAGGTCCCAAAAAAAATTTTTCCCTTCTTTGATTTTTATATTATGCATAATTTTGTCTGCAACTATTAAAGATTTTAAGGATCATATTAGCTCTCGTCTGTGTTCCTTTCCTATAATTTCATATTAGGCATGATTTTCCGTCCCAATACTAACAGTTTTAAGAGGATCATATTGTTTTTGCCACTATTAGCAGAAAGTGTTGAGTGACAACGAAATGAAAAAAAAGCAAAAACATTTATCAGGGATTTTTCAAATAAATGTAACAGGTTTATCCCCCCCTTTAATACAATGAGGGAGAACATTAATAATTGGCTTTTATTATATATTCCTTTATGCCGCCTATTTCTCTTATTGTGCTAGTGCTAAACAATATCCCTCTTCCATCAAATTTATAATCCTAATTTTTATATATCTTGCTTATAAACCTCGAAATAAGGGGGAAGTGTCAAAATTTTTTCATTTCCTAAAATAACAAATGTAAAATAGCATATCCTACTTGTTTTTCTTTCAGTCTCCAATTCTTCATCAGATCCCTCCTCCTTTACTGAATCTTTATCAGAATCCTTTTCAATTTCACATTCAATCTTAACATCTGAACCATTCTTAGCATCATCTTTTAAGGGTTCCCAGTCAGAATCATCATCATGATCATTTTCATCAAAAATATCATCTTCAGATTCACTGAAATAGGTTTTTTCCACTTTTAAAACCCTTTTTCGTGATGGCTTATTTTTAATATTGTTATCAATTAATTCATCTTTCTGTTTATTTAAATTATTTTTTTGTTTTGAAGTTCGTTTTTTCACAGGTTTTTTTTCAAGATAAGATTCTTCTAAATTTATGTTTTGTTGTTCCACCTCATCTTTGGAACTTGAATTTATAACAGCTGGATTTTCACATAGTACAGTGTCTAGAACTTGATTGGACCAAAAACATTTTTCGAAAAAACTATATGACTGACAGAGTAATGTAATACAGCACTTGCATATTTTTTGTGGTTTATTGTCATTTGGATTAACCTAAAATTTAATGCAAAAGAAATTAGAAAGACTGGATATGATAATGATAACGTCATGTAATTGATGAAAAAGAATATTTCTTTGAATTACGAAGGTTTGTTGTTGCTGATCGTATATGAATTGAGCTCTTCTTATTAACTGATTTTATATTAATATACTACATAGGAATCTTAATACTATACTGAACATGATATTTAAATTAAGGTTGAAAACTTACTTCCACATTAGCATATATTTTAAATATTTGAACTAAATCAAGCTGTTCTGTTTTTTGTTCATTCTGCACAGTGACCTCATAAACGGATTGAAGTTCTCCATTCTCAACTAAACATGCACGGCAAATATTATTAAATGTATTTATCGCTATTTTTATATCCTGTTTTTGCATTTTTTTAATAAACTATCCAATTTTTAAAATATATTCAATTATAAACATAAATGTTTAGCTAACATTTGACAGACAGAAGTTGTTGACGCCATGACGCTGAAAATTTGTATTTTCGGTTGCCTATTTTCGAAGGCTAAGCGATTTCAATTGAAGTAAGGAGTAACTTTGTAAAAACTAGGTATAAACTACATGGTTATCCAGCAAATAGCAACAATGCCTCTTCTATCTTAGGCTGTGGCACGAACTCAACACTTAAAATTTTGTATTTTAAGTTCGTGGGCTGTGGGCTAAAAAAATGTCCGTTTTATTTATTTACCACCTGATTTCGCAGCGATTATGCGCAATCGGTTCAATAAACAGCTGCTTTAACGGTCTTATTCTTATTTATATTTTTTTAAGATAATCATTTTTACAGATTACTCCACATGTTGTAGAAAGAGTACTTGAATTTTTAAGACAGTTTTTTAATTTAAAATGAACGTTATTCGTCCTGCCTTTTTAAACTTTAATTTTACAGTTTTTCTAATTATTTTATTTAATTCTTATGTTGTCGATGGAGCTTTAAAAGATTACATAAATGGAATCACTAGATATTTTGGATATAATCAGCAAAACTCTGATAATCCTGAGCTGTATGCAAGTCAATTTACTCAGAAAATTCCTTATGAAGTCTCCGAAGTCGATGAGAATTTTATTTCTGAAGCAGTAAAGCTTACAGGTGTAGCTATTTCAGAGCTTGATTCATGTCAACAAAGGGTAATAATGAATTCTTTATTTTAACTTAAAATCTAATTGTCACTTACATTACAGTAATTACTTCAATTAAATGAAGTCTAGGAAAAGGATGTATTTTTAAAAAAAATTTGTTATATACCCCTATTTCGAGATCGTAAAACACGACTGGCCTTGGTTTTCCTCAATTTTTTTTCAGTTTTAAGGGTGCACAAAATCCACAGGGTCACTTTTATTTCTGAAACAAATATTGAATTTTCGTATTTATTTTGAATAGTACTAGTTAACATACATTGTATGTAGTATATTTTAGCAGATAAATTAAGAAATCCTTGTATTTTCAAGGAGAAAACCAAAAATAAGTTTCTTGATCCTTTTATGACTGAAAACTCCAAAATATTCACTGAGACATTGCCAAATGTAGAATATTTTCATAGTATAAAACTTTTATTTTTAAAAAAACACTGTGGGTATTGAAGGGAATGCCCTTGCACCCCCTGCCTCCAGGATAATTTGAAAGATTAGAAAATTGTATGAAATAACTATAGCAATAAGTAAGCTATTGTGTGTGCCAATGTCTTTATATTTCTCTGTGGTTTATATGGTATTACAATTTATTATTTATTGATGTGAAGTTAACATTTTTTTATGAATGGTTATAAGTATGAAATTAATTTAGCTTACTAATACAATCAACCAATAGAATTGTGACTAAAAGTTCAACAATTGTTTTCCAAATTGGTTTAATTAAAATATTTTGAACTACTTTTGTGATTTAAAATAGGAACAGTTTATTTACTTAAATAATATATTTTGAGAGCTTTAGTTTTTAAAAAAGAGGTGAACTTTGAACTTACTGCCCCCAAGTATGTGTTTATGGGAGCTTGATATTTTGCACCCCCTGACATTTTTTCTGCTAGCGCCCATAATCCTGAGTTTGTTGTTTTAAAATGTTGATATGATATAAAAAGTTCTCACAACCTCTATAAAATAAAATTTAAAATGTAAATTCAAAGATAATATCTTAAAACAACAAACAAAACAAAGCCTGACAACATAAAATTTAAATATCAGACAACAGATCAAAAATAAAGGTAAAGAATAATAATACGTTAATGAAAATTACAAATTACAATAATGTGTTATACAAAGAATTATGATATTTCCCACATATCCACAACTTTTTAAAATAATGTTTTTTTTAAGTACTCTGATAACAAATTCAAATAATTTGGCACTAACAGTACAAGCTGCTATAAATTTTTCTGGAAATCAGTACTTAGAATAACCATCTTTTGTTTATGAAATATATGTGTTAATAATATTAGAAAGTTATTTTTTTATTTGCCATTATTTAAAAAAAAAAAAACACCTCTAGAATTTATGTCTAATTTTATGATTAAAATTCTTAAATTTTTATAATTTTACAAATTACCATGTTTTTTTTTATAATTAGATGTTATGTATAACAAATCTGAAACTATCTCAATGCCTTTTTAACAAATGTGAAGGTGTCCAAGGTTCTTGGACTCTTTACATGCTGCTGTTACCTTACTGCAGGTTGTTTTAAAGCTGAAAGTTGACTGCCATAAAATGAATGATGAACAGGTAGCTAAAATGGCAGTTCACCTTCTGAACTGTCAGTCTTATGTGGAAGGACGAAAAATATATCCATGTACAGAAGAAATGAGTATTAAAGATTGTACTACCGACATGGACTCTGATACGTGGACTAGTTATCACTTAATGAGTAACAGGTAAGAACGGTGATGGTGTAGGATATGTGAAGAAAATTGTTTTATTTTTTTTGTGTGCAAAACTAGAATGGATATAAGGGGGGGTGGCATTGGGGAAACGCCCCCTCCTAAAATATGTACATGTGCTTAAAAAAATGCCGGAAATCTTATATATCAATGAATCAATAATCAATATATATATATATATATATATATATATATATATATATATATATATATATATATATATATATATATATATATATATATATATATATATAGGGTGATTCAAAAATCGATCACGAAACTTAAGGGGGTGATTCTACTTGAGAAAATAAGGGTAGAGCTTCATATAATTTTTTTTCAAAATGTCATTCGTTTTCGAGTTACAAGCCGTCCAAGTTCAAGTTTTTATTTTTTGTTTTTTGAATTACTCGCTTACAGGAAAACCGATTTGACTAATATTTGAAAGATAGGCCAAGTCTTCTGCGCTTCATCATTTTAGTAACAATTCACATTGATTGTTTGCCGCTAGAGGGCACTTTACCTACATTGAAAATTGTTTTTTTGTCATAATTTTTTAGTGTTGACAGCTACAGTAGTTTTTGGCATAATTTCTGAAAGACTGATGCCAGGCCTTTAAAAAAGGTGCTTTTTATTTACATCGCTAAACCCAACGGTTTAGACGTAAATCACCCTTAAAAATTAAGTGGTAAATTTACTTTTCTCATTTCATTACCACCAGCTACCAGGTAAATAGCTATCAAAGTATACTAGAGCTGTCAGTTTAACATCAAATAAATTCGCTTTTTAAACTATTTAATTTATAATCTTAAAATAACTAATAATGGCTAATCAGTAAATATTCATATTATGGATTATTGCGATATACATTTAATTGATAAAAATTAATGAAACAGTACTAAACAAACTAAAAAAGATTCTCAAAATGTCCCCCATTTTCTTCCATACATTTCCTAACACTCTTCAAAAAATGTCGCCTAACTCGATGAAAAATTTCTGGTGTTTCTTTAATAATTTGGCACTTTTCGATTATCCTGAAGCGAAGATCCTCGACGTTGATTACTGGAATATCGTACACCAATTGTTTCAAATGACCCCAAAAGAAAAAATCCATAGGATTAAGGTCTGGTGACCTCGCTGCCCATGCCAATGGTCCACTTCGTCCTATCCATCGCTCAGGATACGTTGCATTCAAATACTGTCGGACACGTATACTAAAGTGGGGCAGAGCTCCGTCTTGGAGGATCCACATGTTGGCCCTTACTTCCAATGGCACATCTTCCAGATACAATGGGAGACGATTTTGGATAAAATCTAAGTATACGTCACCAGTTAATGGGCCATCAAAGAAATGAGGACCAATAAGGTAATCTCCTATTATCCCTGCCCACACATTTAGTGAAAATCTACGCTGATGTTTCGTTTCTACTACATTGTTTGGGTTCTCGTAAGCATATGTGTGGATGTTGTGTAGATTTGTTATGCCATCAGGAGTGAAACCAGCTTCGTCAGTGAATAATATAACGCCAATTAATCGATTATCGTGTTCATACTTAGCTAGGATCTGATTGCACATTTCCAACCGTCTCGGCCGATCATCGTCATAAAGAGCCTGCACCTTTTTTGAATGAAACGGGTAGAGTTGTTCTTCTCTTAGTATCCTCCATGAACTAGCCTGACAGAGCCGCACTTCATTCCCAATTTTTCTAGTACTAATACCTGGATTATCTTCAATAATTTCAAGCACTCTTTCTTCTTGTTGCACGTTTCTAGCAGTTCTAGGTCTTCCCCTATTTCCATTATAACTTTTAAAGGAACCACATTCCGCAAGCCTCCTGTGCACACTGGAAAATGTTTGAGCATGAGGGATATTTCTTTCCGGATAACTCTCCATATAATACCTTCTTGCCAACTCTGCATTACCATTTGCTTTTCCATAACAAAAATGGATATCACAATATTCGATATTTGAATATTGGTGATTAGCCATTATTAGTTATTTTAAGATTATAAATTAAATAGTTTAAAAAGCGAATTTATTTGATGTTACAGCTCTAGTATACTTTGATAGCTATTTACCTGGTAGCTGGTGGTAATGAAATGAGAAAAGTAAATTTACCACTTAATTTTTAAGGGTGATTTACGTCTAAACCGTTGGGTTTAGCGATGTAAATAAAGAGCACCTTTTTTAAAGGCCTGGCATCAGTCTTTCAGAAATTATGCCAAAAACTACTGTAGCTGTCAACACTAAAAAATTATGACAAAAAAACAATTTTCAATGTTGGTAAAGTGCCCTCTAGCGGCAAACAATCAATGTGAATTGTTACTAAAATGATGAAGCGCAGAAGACTTAGCCTATCTTTCAAATATTAGTCAAATCGGTTTTCCTGTAAGCGAGTAATTCAAAAAACAAAAAATAAAAACTTGAACTTGGACGGCTTGTAACTCGAAAACGAATGACATTTTGAAAAAAAATTATATGAAGCTCTACCCTTATTTTGTCAAGTAGAATTACCCCCTAAAGTTTCGTGATCGATTTTTGAATCACCCTGTATATATATATATATATATATATATATATATATATATATATATATATATATATATATATATATTTATTTATTTATTCATGTCTTTAAGAGAATAAATTCTATTCCCTTAGTGAAATTAACATTATTTTCATTTATAATTTCTCATTATAATTCTATTAAAGAACTTGCTAAACTTTCTTTTATTCTATATTATGATGTAATAAGACAACTCTTTTTATCTGAAGTATTTGTAATCTTTACCATTTGTTATCAAACACTTTAGATATTTCAGCAAAACAAATTAAAAGTGGAAAAGAGAATACAAGCACAATGCTCCTCACACTATGAAGGTTGCATATCCGTGCATAAAAAAGAGAAAAATCATTTATTTTAGGAATATAAGCTTATATACTATTGGATAAAAATCTTTTGATCTATTTTTGTCCAATAGTGTATTTTTAAATTAACATCGTTTTTTCCACTTATTATTAGTAAGTACTTTTTCTGTAGAGGATGAACGGTTAAAATTGTGATTTTTGAAGCGAGAAGTAAATTTAAAAAATCATAATATATTCTACACTTCCCTAGCTTCACTGAGGCATCACACCTTCGTATTCCAGGCAAAAATATAGGCATTCAATCCTGTCTTTGAGAGAGTCTGAGGAGAGGTTACAGAGGCAGTATCATCCCCATTTCATCAGATAAAATCTAAATAGGTTACTCTTACGTGGGTATTGGGATGGGATTCACATAGAACAGATATAACCGGCAACTCAATAAGCTTTCAGGCTGAAATGTGGGGACTTCTTAAACAGCCTGCTATATCATTCAATCAATCAATCTCTAACTAAAGTAATATACTTTTAAAATGAACTTAAAGATTCTAAAATTATATTTTTATCATTTAGAGCAAAGGCAGTATGCTACATGATAAGACAGACTCAGTTTAGAGGTTTGGCAGAACATACAGTAAATCGTTTGATGGAAGCATCTAAAGACCAGTTAAGATCTCTAGGGAGAATTGCCCATAACCAAGAAAGCATCATGAACTTAGCTGAAGATACTTACAATACTTTATCTAAAGGTAGATAGTTTTATTGTATTCAAAAATTTTTATTGCAAATGTATTTTTCATCATCTCACTATACAGAGTTTATTTTTAGTTTAAAATGGACCATCATTTTCACTTGGGTTATTACATTTTTTGATAATATGTGGTGTGTGGTGGTAGTCAGTAAGGGTGACATTTGTATCTTAGGAAGTATTAGAAGTAGCCACAAGACCCAAAAAATAAAATGATGTATGTAAGACTGATGTTTCATCCTATAGTAGTTCTAGGTTTATTAATTGATAATATTTGGTGTGTGGTGATAGTCATTAAGGGCGACATTTGTATTTCAGGAAATATTAGAAGTAGCCACAAGACCCAAAAAATAAAATGATATATATATATATATATATATATATATATATATATATATATATATATATATATATATATATATATATATATATATATATAAAGACTGATGTTTGGTCCTAAAAATAGCACTAGGATTTGCATAATAGGCAAATTCAAATTCAGTTGTTCACTAATGAATATATTACATGATCAAGTGTTAAATGTCAAATGTTAATTAAGTTTTTGTTTCAGTTTAAAATCATTTAAAATAAAATATAAGATACAGTGGTGCAAGTTATAAATTACATTTTAGTTAATTTTTAAAAATGTCTAATATTAACATCCATCACCAAACGCATTTTTCACTGTTTCTTTAACTGTTTATAAATAACAATAAATGATACAATTTTTCCTTTCTTCAAGTTTACTGTATTCTTTGAAGGTGATTATAGGTTTTAATAAATGAGAAAGTATGCCTTGGGATCACAAGTTGGTCACAGTTTTTTGTTTAGTAGGTATGGGTGTCGAAATTCTGAGGAAAATGGTCACCCCAGCGGAAGACGTGGCTGCAACACTAACCTTAATATGCTGTTACCTCTGAATACGTGTCTGTATCAATTCAGTCTTCTCAACCCAATCATTTTTGAGCTTCAAAAATTCATATTTTGGTTGTTTCCTTGGCCTCATAGTTTTACATTGTAACAGCATAAATGTGGAGCATATCTGTTTCTCTTCCATTCTAGTTTTGGGTAATGTTGTAAATAAATTAATGTTGTCTGTTTTGTCTTCATTGAGGAGAAGACTATTCAAGAAGCACCGCTTACTCACCTGCATGCAAACGTCATTGATTTTCTTCTGTATTTCTGCCTTGTTTCTGATTGTAACGCAAGATCATTCATAAAAAGAATAGATATAAGTGGGGCAAGATATGAGCTTTGAGGTGTGTAACTTGTGTTCAGTATCAGTTTTCTTTGAGTCAGAAATGACATGGTAAGACTTATTGCTTAACATCGGATATCAACGCTGTACAACTTCTCTATAAGGATTTAGTGTATCAGAAGCTTTGAACAAGTCAAAGAAGACTCCCACCACTATGTTGTTTAACTCCAATTCTTAGTGAATAAAATCAATTAGCTGGTAGGCTTCCATCTCTGTTGACTTGTGAAATCCTTATTGTCCATATCCTAGCACATTGCATAGAGCCAGAATGAATATCTGCTGGTGTATATATAAAATAATAATCAGGCAAGGACCTTAAGGCAGAAAAAATCCTAACCCTTGACCACCGGAACCCATAAAATAAAAATCAGTTCAAATAAAAATGTATCCTGTGAAATGTTAGTCACCTGTTATCAATTTGTTGTATGCTCCTTGTGAAAATTGTATAATATATAAGGGATGTTTTACAATTAACTTGTTAACGACTTGATATCCATAATTTAGCAAAAATTTCCTGTTATAGTTAATAAAAAATTATTCAAGTGTAACCGAAACTTCAATAAATATGCATAATAACTAAAACATATGCAGTATAATTAATAAAACCGATTTTACCCCCAAGAAAAATAAAACTGTATATTATATATATATATATATATATATATATATATATATATATATATATATATATATATATATATATATATATATATATATATATATATATATATATATGGGGGAAGGCTCCGTCAAAGATCTTCGATAAGGCATTTAGCACCCATAAATATGCAAGTGATTTCCGTTCTTGAATATTGGAATTATTATTGCTAGCTTAAAACTGGTCCTAATGCGTGGCCGATTTAATACAAAAGGTGATATGCCACCAGAGCCACATACATTTGTTTCTTGGCTTGTTATAATTTTTCCACTTTATGGCTCTTAGAACACAAAACTTTCACACTGCCAGGCCTATTGTTGCATTTCTAGAAAGGTTTCCTTTCAAATATTCCTTTATTTTTGATGTTACCTTTGTTATGAAATAATGACCACATAACTATGCAATTTTTTTTCAGCAATTTTAAGATTTCCACTCTATTTCCATATGGACTGTTTGCTTTCTCTTTATTTCATCGTTTTGGTTGTTCCAGATAGTTTTACATTGGTTTTTAGACAATTTTTTGCCTGTCATACATATTTTTGTTTCTGAAAGGTTCTGTCCATCAAATATTTGTTCCCATTTTTTATTTCCTTTATGTAATTTTTCTATGCAATAACTCTTTTGTCAGTCACTTATAGTTTTTTTGTTATTTATTTTTTTAGCCCACGAAGAACTTTCTGAACAACAAAAAGATATGCAAAAAGCCCAACTTCACGGACAGCTGGTACTAGAAAATAACATTATGCGATTGGTTGACGAAAAACGACTGATTCACGAAACCCACAATGAACTTATTGAAATGACCAGAGATGTTCAAAATAAACTTGAAGACTCGGCAAAAATGATTGAAAGTCAGAATAGTGAAAGTAGAGTAAACCATAAAGAGTTATTGGGAGATATTATGAGTATACAAGAAAGAGCAGAAGAGTTATTTAAGAAAATTGGTAAATTTAAATACTTTTTAAAGAGTGGGTTTTCATGCAGGGTAAAATTATTCATTTAGGCAAAAGTAAAAAAAATAAATTTTAGGAAATCAAATCAAATATCTCTTTATTCAATAAAAAGTTTTGTGGTTCTGATGGAACACCAAAACTTGAATGAATGGCGTCAAAGTTAAAATACAATAAAATAGCTAAGTTAAAAAACACTACAACTAAACATTTACATACATATTAAATGAAATGACATTCACATAACATTTTATTGTCAGACATAACACTTAAAATTCCCTTAAAAAAATGCAAAGAACTCATTCTGCGTATATAGTTCATTATGAACCAATAAATCAAAAACCGTTTTCTTAAAACGTTTGAAATCCTCATCCAATTTTACCCCGATTGGCAGAGCATTTAAAAATTTAATTGCCAAGAAACCAGGTCCTTTCTCTACCACACTAAGTTAATGCTGTGGGACATTATATCCTATATATCTCGTGGCAAAGCAGTGTTTAACTTCATGCTTCTTAAACCTCTCCTTGTTTTTAAAGAGAAACAGTAGACATTCGTAAATAAAAATTGCTGGTAAAGTTAAGATACCTAAGGTTTTAAATTTTCCCCTGCAGGAATCCAAGTAATCAATGCCAGAAAGTATATGAACTGCTCTTTTCTGACTTTTAAAAGCTCTTTCTGATGCACTGCTCCCACCCCAAAATATCACTCCATAACGAAGAGTAGAATATACATTTGCAAAATATACAATTTTTAAGTTTTCCTTGGTCAAATATTTTGACATTACTGGTAAGGAGTGTGAAGCTGTGTTTACCCTATTGCATACCTCTGATATATGTTTTGTCCAATCTAGATTACGATTAATATGAATTCCAAGGAATTTTGTATCTTCCTCTAATGTGATGCTCTCAATCCCTAACTCAACTGACTCAGGAAGTGTCTGATTGTTTTGCTTTGTTGAAAAACAAATGTGATGGATCTTTTCAATGTTCAGTATTAATTTGTTCTCTCTAAACCATTTTTTAGCCTTGATAATATGTTCATCAGTAATTTTCATGATATCTGCCAATGAGATGCCGATGGTTAAGATATTTGTATCATCAGCAAAGTGTACAAGATAACACCTTTCACCCATAACTGTAGATGCCAGGTCGTTAATATAAAGAAATAAACAGTAGTGGTCCCATAATGCTTCCCTGGGGGATGCCCATGTTTAAAAACTCAACATCTGAAAAATAATGAAACCCCATCAAACTACAACTTTCTGACTTTTATTTTCTAGATATGAATGAGCCCAATCAAGAGCAGGTCCTCTTACACCATATCTTTCAAGTTTCTGAAGCAGAATCTTATGGTTTAAACTGCTTTTGA
The DNA here is from genome assembly GCA_034092305.1 of Diaprepes abbreviatus. Taxonomy (NCBI): domain Eukaryota; kingdom Metazoa; phylum Arthropoda; class Insecta; order Coleoptera; family Curculionidae; genus Diaprepes; species Diaprepes abbreviatus. Next base: position 437,866 of record JASJET010000135.1, read on the forward strand.
TAACTCCAAAAATGTCCTCAACGATAAGTGCTTGTTTTCAAAGCTTTCTATAATTTTCTCAATAAAATCATATTCAGCTGTGCTCACAGATCTACCTTTAAAGTAACTATCTTGTGTTGGGCTTAGTAAGATTTTTGAATTAGAAAATTTGAGCAGTCTGGAACACATCGCAATTTCAAAAATCTTTGAGAAGGATGGAAAGCCATTTGAATATAACTATAAACCTACTATAAATTTAAAAGGTACTGTTTGGAACAAAAAGGCAACATATCTTAAAAATAACAGGGGTTTTATGTTTCTGTGTCAACATTTTGAAACTTTTTATGAGTTTGTAATGTATATTTTTGTTACAAGTATTTTTAAATGACTAAAATTTCTCTATACTATAGTTACTTTCTTTTTGTAGATACATATTCTGAGATTCTTCTAAAGCAAAATGAGGCATTTAAAAATCAGTATGAATCTACCCTTCATAATTTACAGGAAGTAAACAAAACTGTTCATAATTTGGTTAACCTAGTAGGTGGGACACGGCAAGCTTTAGAAGAAAGACTTGCTTGGATAATGACAGGTAGAAAAATCAGTGATGGTTCTAACATAATGAGTTAATAATTTATAAATTAACAGTATATGTGGTGATTGATTTTGGCGGCAAATATGATTTTGCATAACTTTACTGATATTGTCCCTGGATTATTTGTTTTTAAAGCAGTTAATTTTTAATGGTTTGACTTCACCATTTATTTGTCATAAATGTATGTGTATTTTTTCAGAAAAAACGATAGAATCAAATTTGTACTATAGAATTTCCTTTTAAGCCTATATTTTTATATTTATTAAAGATCTAATTTATCTCTTATTGGCTTAAAAATTTTAATTTTTCTATTCATAAATCTGAATGTATTTCTATTTTCCTCACTGATTATATCATAAATAATATCGTAACGTTTTTCTCTCTGGGATCGAATAAAACGCAGCAATATTCACTATTAAATAACAACCCTTTAATCACGATTTTTTAATACTTTAACATTCAAATACAAACTAAATCTAAACTACCTTGTCCTGTCCCTATTTATATATCTATAGAATCTACTAGAATATGTGGGATTACAGGTCCAGGGTTTTACTAGAAACATAAGAAATTATGATAACTGATCAATATAATATTTCTTTTGTTATATTATAATAATTGTGATTCATCGATATATTTCTACAAGGGTGCATCAAAAAATTCTCCTAGTTCCTTGTTACAATATAGGTATGTGAAGAAAACAGTGCAGTTACATTCAAAGATTTTCGCATTTGAGATCAGAATAAAATATTTAAAAAAAGGTAAAAGTAATTTGAAAGCGAGTGTTAAAGAATTTTGGAATTTTACAAATTCAGAGATGAGGAAACACAATTCCAAGTAGTGTTTTTTTTGGATGAGTACAAAGTAGTCTTAGTTAATATATTTATGCCTAATTTTCAAGGTGTTTATAACACCTGAAGTTAAATCTAAACAATGGCTCTGGGTGTCATGCCATTCTACTAAAATTTCTGGTATACCGTATATATGTTTTAAAAAGGATACTGTGCTCGCTTTTTGATCTGTAATTCAAAAATGACATTTACATATATCTACGGGATATTAGGCTAAAAACCTACGTAAATTTAAGCTACGTTTCTACACATTACTTTGAACAAGAAATTTCCTTAAAATATATATCCAAAATGCAACCATTTCTTCGAAAAACAGGTTTAAACATTTCAAATTGTCTTTAAAACTTCTGAATAAATTTGCTTTGTATATAAAAAAAAATATTAATAAATAAGAAAAACTTACTAGCATTAATTTTTCACGTCAACTTGTCAACAATTACCGTTATATAAAGGAACATAATATTATTGTTTTTATTATTTATTAAATGCTTAATATGTTCACTATTTAAGTCTCTACAAGTCCGGCAGCGTCTTAACCAGTTTTGTGGTTGACAGCAGCAAAAATAGGTTGTCTCTAGTAATTTTCATCCCGTATTTTGAAGGCATAAATCAGACTTTTTATATAGCCTCAAAAGATTATATAATAATTTTATTTATAACAATTTAATACGTCAATTTTCCGAAAAACACATAGAACTTCTCTAGAAGCAGATAAATAAGAACCTAAAAATTAATTAAATAGTCCACCTATCAGTTCATTTATTTGCTATGAAAGGTCAAATAAAAATCTTATTTACTGCAAGAAAATTATAATTTCCATTGAAATTATCCGGCGGTGTGTCGGTATTTACAAATTAGACACGGTTGCCATTTGTCTGACATTTTATTCTATATTTAAGGTAAATAATTACTCAATATATATGAATTAAAATTTCTAAAAAATTCATTATATGTGTATTTTAATTTATCTAAAATTCAAGTTCTTGTTGAGAAACCCTTGACATATCTTAATTTAATTTTTTTTGGTATGAGATTATAAAAGGGTTTCACCCTTAAGCAAGTAAATAATATGTTAAAAGAAATAAGAAAAATGCACACAGGAAGGAGTGTAGATGAACGAGAGACCTAATAATATTAAGACGATAATAGCGTCATAATAAAACTGAATTTTTATGGTAGTTGAACTTGTCATTTTATGTATATGAGATGTGGCTATAAAATGATGAAACTTCTACAGAAGAAGTACGGATGCGCCAAAAGCGAACGACCGGCAGTGTAAAGCCATCTTTTTCAAATGCGGCGCCTCCTGCGTTGGTAGAATAATCAATCTGACAATGGTTTTTTGTTTTGTCGAGAAAATGAAAAGTGTAATAATAGAGCAACGAATTGTCTTGAAATTTCACATGAAACTTGGAAAAACGCGTTATGAAAGAGCTCATGGAAGAACCCTTTCAGCAGTGTTTTAAACAACGGAAAATTCGCAAGGAGCGTTGTAGGGATAGAGGAGGGATGTATATTGAAGGTGATAATAACTAAATAAATATAAATTTAAAATAAAATGTTTCACATGATGGTCTCGTTATTTATAGCCACACCTCGTAATACCATAATTTGTGTTTAATTTTTTTACCGTTTAAATTTATACTGTTTGTTTATAGCTTTAGGAGGAACGGATCAAGCAGTTGAAAGATTATACTTAGTCTTATGGCATATTGGTTTTATTTTAACGGCCATGTTGGCATGCGCTTTTTTATCAGCAAGGTCAAGCACAAGATTGGTCGTGGCCACATTGCCTCCATTAAATTTAGCTGTGGCGCTTTACGGAATGGACCATTTTGATTTCATTACATTAAGTAGTGTTATTGGAGGATTCATAGCTGGTAAATTTATTATAGTATTTCCATTTAAATAAGCTTTCAAATATGTTGAACATTCTCATTAACTACATCATTTATTTTTAGCTCAAACTTTAATTATATCAGCAGCAAACTTCCGAAACACCATTCCCCAAGCCATTGTTTGGACAAAGAACAAGCTGACTCCAACAAAATTAGACAAATCGTCAAGTTCTCGCAGTAACTCATCCTCCAACGAATCTAGAACTACAAGTTATTTACAGCACGATCCCTTAAAGAATTTTAATAGTGATTTTAATGAGGATAATGATGGTGGTGGTGACCATGATCATAATGAAACAGATCATTTTGATGCAGATTTTAACTCGCTTACGCCCCCTATGTCAAGAAACGGGCACTATTCGGGGATACGTTCAAGATCGCGCAGTAATACGCCTCTGCATATAAATTCTAGTCTTAGAGGATCATGTCATGCCAAGACTAGAGCTGGAACTCCTTGTAAACTTAGTTCGTTACCTGGAAGAGACTATTGTTATAGACATCAGAGTGGTGATTCTATTTTGGGATAGTTTTAAAGTTAAGTTTAGCATGTTTTAGTCTGAGTTTTAGTCTGGTTTACTTAATAATTAGTAGGTGACATGAAAGGATGAGGATTTAAACAGTTATATATTTTTTCTTTTTTTGTTAGGAATGAGTGATGTGTTACATATTAATGAGAGGGTTGATATATTTAAAGTATATAGTTTTAAACTGTGTTTTTGTCTCGATTTTTAGTTACTAGCAGAAAAAAAAATACATTTAAACCCTTTTTAGTGAGAAAAGGTAAACATTTATTTTTGCTAATAGTCTTTTTATACCGATATCTATCTTTTTTACAAATTTTTAATGGGTAATTTAAATTATATTTATCTTTACTATTGTAGATTCAGAAAACATGATTATTGTAGAGAAATCTACCATGTTGTTTTAAAAGACATTGACGGGTCGTAACTATATATACGCTTTTAAATAAATTAACTAAAAGGTACATACAGTAGGGCTCAAAAATATTTTGACAAATATGATTTTGAAATTCATTAAAAATAAAAAAAAATTTTAATCAACAATATTATTTATTTTAAGAAATCTGTTTTTTTTCACAGGAAAGATTTTAATATTGGATTGCTTAACAATTGGAAAGAATATGCAAAAATTACAATAGCGAAGGATCAAAAGTATGTTGACATTACAAATAATTTTAAAATTGTGTATAAAAAGATAATAAATATCTTCTTTCAGTATCAATATTTTGTTGAATGATGACAGTTTCATAGCCCGCCGGCATTATTCACCAACTTCTCTAATAGTCTAGTCACTGAGGAAATTGATACAGTGATAGAGCCCGGGAAATTCCGAAGTGGTTCGGGATAGTTTCATCGTGAAGAAAAAAAGGTCCTAAAACTCCCTACATCTTTTGATGATTCGTGGCAGGGTTTTTAAAAATAAGCTGTCGAAGTACGAATTTTGCAATTTTTCAATTTTTTTTTTTTTATTTAGTGTGTCGCGTATTAATCCTAGACTGAAAAGTTAAATGAGCGAGTTGTAGGCGTTAGAAAGGCCTATAAAATGAGCTGTTGCCGACTCCGATACGATAATTAGTTATCGCTTTCATTATTTAAAACCGCATTACGATTTATATAATTGCATCGACTCCAAACATAGTGGAAGTTGTTCATAAAACCCTACAGTTTATTGATTTTTAATTGGGCAAAAGTTGGTTGATAATAATATTCCCATTTTTTATAACAAAAAAGGGGTATTTTTGGAGGTTATAAACAATTAGAATTTTCGCTCGGTTATTAGTCGTACGAGTTTCTAACCTTGACAGTTCGAAAGCTGATATTTTACTGTGAATTAAAAAAAATATCCTACGACCAGTAGGAGCCGAGTTTGCGTTTTTTTTTTCAAAAAATCATTCTGCTTTTGTTTATAACAAGTCGCTCATTTAACTTTTCTGACCAGGATGAATACCTGATACACTAGATAAAAAAATACGAAAAATTGCAAAATTCGTATTTTGACGGCTTATTGCAAAAAATCCTGCCATCTGTACGAATCGTCGACAGACGTAAGTGGTCTTGGAATTTTTTTTCTTCACGATGAAACTATCCCGAACTACTTCGTTTTTCAGAGCTTTATATAAAGCTTCCTTACTGGGATAATTTCGGCATTTTGCTCGACGATCCAATTCCTACAAATGCTCTTAGGGTTTAAGTCGGCACTTCGACTTGACCAGTCTAGAACTGATCTTTTCACGTGCTTAGATTGGTACTTTGGATCATTATCATATTGATCCAGGTAGCATATTTTCTTTAGCATATGGTATCTCTAGGTTTTTTAATATATCAACCGTACAAAAATTGCCGCCGCCATGTTTGATGGTGAGTAGTTGGTATCAAACATCATATATTTTGTTTCTAGGACGTCGAACATACTTTATTCCATAATATAAAACAAAATTAAACTTGCTTTCAACACGCCATAGTATTGCAGACTATTCTGAGCTCGTCCATAATCAGAGCCGCTTTGCGACGGCAAATCATAATTTCTGTTCTTTGCCGATATGAAAGGCTTTTTAGTTGGTCGTCGTCCATGCAATCCAAAGTTTTTTAGCTGACGTTTTACAATTGAAACGTGAATATTTACGGAATATTTTTCTTGCAATTTATTTTTAATTGCCACAACAGACTTACGATCACTAGTAAATCATTTTTTTATTAAGCGATCTTCTTTAAAACACTTTTTTTTTTCGAGCGGTCACTTCTAGGCTTATTTTTCACAGCAACAGCTGCTGAGACACTTCAATATTCTAAACGAATTTTATTTGTCCTTTTCCTTCCTTTAAAACAGTTATAACAGCTTCTTAAAAGTCACTGAATATTCGTTATGCTTAGTGTAAACACAAAAACACAAAATTCACCCAATGATGCAACTATGTCTTTGACAAATCGTAACAGAATGATTGTCAAAATACTTATGAACTGTCAGTGGCATACGTACTTCTTAGAATACCTTTAAAATCAACAAACAACTTATGCGACACCAAGGTAATGAAAAATTTCTTCATGTCCAAATACTTTTGAGCGCTACTGTATACAGGGTGTCCAAGATTATGAGGGCCAGTATGAAAATCTTAGTAATAGTAAGAGATACGGGTTTGGTTAAATGGGAAAAAAAGTTGCGTTATTTAAGAACCAGAAATTTTTTATACAGTGTATGTAATTTATTAGAAGACCGGCCATCCGGAACAATATCATTTTTTGTATATTAAAAAAACGGTATGTTTTTATAAAAAAAACTCGACGGAAGTTAATAATGGTTGTTGAAAGACGAAACATCAAATTAAAAAATCGATAATCTCATATTTAAGCTCATCAAAAGTTGTAAGAAAGTGTTATCGGTTTCGTTCTTAGCATTAACACCAAAAAAAATAGCATTCACAATCCAAAAATTATGTTTTTTAAAATAATACAAAGCACTAAAAGCTATATCAATTATTTTTAACCGTTATATCGTTGGTTCCTAAATTAAACAATATGGTTCCTATTTAACCAAATTTGTATCTCTTATTTTTACCAAGATTCCCATCCTTATCTTGTACATCCTGTATATGTTGTTTTTCGCAAAAGACGGTAATAAACCAAATTTTTCTAAATACGACAATGCGTAAATAGTTTACAGGAAAAATAATCTTTCTCAACATGCGACTTCCAAAGCTACTTTTAAAAAACTTTATACATTGATTTCATGTTTTTATAATACTTTTTTATTAGAATTTTATTAATAAATTGACGGTAAAATTTAATTAGACGTAAGTCTCGAAGTATGTATGATATGTAAGGGCATGTGTATTAAATATAAACAGCCTGACATCTTTTTATTTTTTACAATTTTTTTCCGTTAGTACAAAAATAAATATTAAGAATGTGTAAATAAAATAAAGCTTTCAAATGATAAGAGATGAGTAATAAGAGTTAATATCTTTTCATAGTTTAAAGACTAAAAAAACAGTTCATCTATCCTTATAACAATTTGTTGCAAATACTTCTTGGTCACGTTAATTTAGATTGAATGAATGAATAAGCGGTGATACTTGATTTTCGATGCTTAGGCCTCGTTGGACCTTTTACATCACACTAGAGCTGCAAGTTATTCGAGACCGATTACATTTACGGATCCAAGCAGTCTCGTTACCTGACTGAACAGGTGAATATGTTATATCCTCGAAATGTATCTGCCTCAGTTCGTTGGGTGCTAGGCGCTCTATGAGTTTATGGTCGACAGTCTCATTCTCTTCTAGAAACCAACTGCACACCGGATCATCTATGATGCTGATCTTACAAAAATGGCCTCGCATCCCACCACGATTCGCAGTACTTCATCTCCAGGGAAAGTAGTAAATTACGCGTTAGGTCCAATTATTTGTTCATTGGCACGTTTCATTCCAGGGTCTTTTCGCCAGCATTCCATAAATTTGCTTGTCAGCAACAGTTCCAATTCCCTCTTACCAATGGTAATTGGAACAGATGGAATAGGCTGAGGTCGGTATGTTTCAGCAACAGACTCCATCTTTGCCAAACGATCTACTTATTCGTTCCTGCGTATACTCGAATGACGCGGGACCAACACAAGTCTGATTTATCAGATTATCCAGTACATCATTGTGTTCGGACACCAGTCATTAAGGTACGACATTAGGCTTTAGTGCCAATATAGCATATTGCAGTCCTAGTGTCTAAGAATATATTTATTGTCTTATTTCTGTTTATGCCCTTCTCACAGAGGTAGCCACATTGCAGAATGTTATAAATTTCTGCTTGAAAGACTGTTGCATGCTGTTTAAGAGACCAATTTGGATTGAAATATACAATAATAACACAATTTTACTTATCGAAAAACACCATCTTTTCATGCTCATAAATGTATTTTCAAAACGTGGTGATAGTTTATTTCTGTAAATATTTAAATTATTTCTGTTCTTTATTCTTTGAAATGTATTTATTCACTATTTTAATTTAAACAAGATTAATTTATTTTAATGTAAATTTATTGTAAATAGAGGTTTGTTTAAGCAGCTGTTAGACGATAAATTTAGAATATGATTTAAGAGGTCTTAAATTCGAAATTACCAACTTCTAATAACAGTTTCTCTCAGATTATTTTTTATACTAAAGATTTGACATGAACTTATTTTTGTGACAAAATTTGGCGTGTAATTTCCAGTTTATAGTCCTCTTTAACTTGCATCATTCCCTTTTTTAATTTTTTTCTAATTAAATGTAAATAAATTAATTTTCACACGTTACTTTCGGCATTTTGTTGTTCCCTGGGTTCTTCTTTTACATTTTTGTGTTCTACAATGGTATTTTTGTCTTCCACAATTGTAACTTTACCAACTTTTTCTTCTATCTTAGTAATGCTGTCCTTTATAGACCTGCTTTTACTTATGGAGTGAGATCGATTATCATTAAGCGGTATTTCGAACAATAAATCTGCGTTAGAAGGCAGAGATGCCTGAAAACTTGATTTATTAATCGGATTGGAAGAAGTTAGTTCTCTTCGACCCTTTGTCACCGAATCATATCTAAAAATATATACGTACAAGATACTTTTGAAAGTTCCACAAAAGAAGATACTTATATTGTAATTTTAGATGGTGGACAGAGCTTATTAAATGTTTTTGTGGCTTCAAAACAGTAGCGGTTCGTTACTGTATAGGCAGATAGTGCCACTAGATGGGGCAAAATATAGGATAATTATAAAACATGTAAAACAATTTCAGTAATAATTTAACTGTAATTTTTTTTAGAAAAGCAAGTGAACCTTAGATATTTCGAGATCATAAGTCTTTATTTTATCCGATATATGAACAAGATCACTTGGTTTTCAACCCACAGTTTATCTTTTTCCTCATACCCGCACATCCATTTTTATTATATGTATTTTTATTAAATTTGCGACAGCCAGACATTTCTTCACTTCCACTTTATTTTAATTTTTAAATCAAGCAGTGGCCGTCCTGATTGCTTTTAAGTTTTTCCTCTAAAGAGAGCGTGCACCAAAAGAGATGTTAAAAGAACTAACTTTGTTCATAGTCATAGCGGTAAATAAAACGACTTTTAGTAACAAAATATAAACACACTCCAACGTAGAAAAATAAATATTACATAAATACCTGTTGCCAAACTTCCAAATAATATGGAAAAGGAAAAAAGTATTCGGAAAGGTTAAAGTAAAAATAATAAAAACAATATCTTTAGAACAAATTAAGAAGTGTCATGGCACTGTGGCACTACCCTACGAGTTGCCATTGCTTCAAAATTACTTTTATCAATTTAAATTTTACAATCGTTAAGTCAACAATTGTTAGCAAATAACTTTTTTAAGGGGGGAAATACATCTAAAAGCTTCAAAAAATCGATTCATTTTTTTAATGCTCTAAAATGTAGTTATTATTATGTAGAATATGCCTGAAAAAGTTTTAAATTGAAATTTCCAGTGGTTCAAATTATATAACTGTTAGAGCGCGCCTACTTCGATGCTACTACACTGTGTCTGGCGCTCCAGTGTTTGAAGGGGAGGGCTAGCTATTTCATTGTCCATATGATTCTCCTTCGCTTTAAAAGCGCAGTTGTTGATTAGATTCGTATATAATTATATAGACGTGTTTTATACATACATATAGGCCTATTTCGAGGTCGAGACAATTAAGGTATAAGACCCTGTATAGCATCGGTGTCTAGTTTGGCTCCAAATTTCATCGGGAACGGTTGAGTTAGTTATACGAAACTTTTTAAAATAACTTTGTACGTTAAAAGATCACGAAATGAACCGTATCGAACAAGATACACAAAGAAAGCGATCGAGTCGAAGCCGAGGATATTCACTGGAATTTGTGTCAGGGCTATCGCATAATTGCATTAGCAGATATGTTGATTTGTGGTCAGTGTAAAAAGAAAAACTTTCAATAATCTGGTAACAGGCGCCTCGGATTCAAACTTGTTTTGATAAGCTAATGCGGTAGTCGTAAAATAAATGCTGAACATCTTATTAATAATGCAGGCGTTGCAATGTAAGAACTACTAACAATTTCGGAGGGAAAGGAAAGTTGACTAATGCTATTGTGAAAAAGTTGACCACCTAATTAGCGTTTAGCCATATGGAGAAACATTAATAGTGTTAAAGGGATGAAATAAGCTGTTATTGGCATATGTGCTCAACGCAAAAAACCCAAAGCACGATCTGTCCACCAGGGAAGATAGTTTGTGCTTCTGGTAGAAGGCTGTAGCTGCTAATCCCAAATCCAAGAAAAAAAATGGAACGTCTTGAACATCCCCATCGAGTTAGCTGCAGGAATCTTGAATGAAGGCTAATGAATCATTTGGAGATTATAGTCGGCTTGCATTCTCGATCATTTGCTGAAGCTTAGAAGAGACAAAAAAGATATGAAAGCTCGGAAAGATATTTTATCTATCGAAAATGATGCTTGCGAGGAAGCTGAACTGTATGGAGGTTATATTAACCGGTAATTTATTTTAATTACTGATTTTCATCAAACGAATCTTTCACCGCCTTTTTTCGTGGAACAGCATTTTTGGGTACCGCGTATAATCTAACTAGAAAAATAATCGTGCGATCTTGCTCACACCTATAAATAATAGAATACTGATTTGTAAGGCGTAAATATCAAAATTTTACCGAAAAAATTAACTTTTCATTTTAACTTTTAAAGTTTTATCGTCATTTCAACTTTATATTAGCTCATATATAAATCATCATGGTTATTAACTCATACTTCGTGTATGTTGCAGACAAAAAATCAGTAAGTTCGAATATACGTAGTTGAGCCACTTCGATTACAACACGTCCTGCTAAAACGACATTATAACCGATATTTTGTTTCGAAAAAATCGAAACATATAATCTATATGTGGAAAAAATAAAGAACATTGGCACTTTTTTTTACCTGAGCCACTATTGACATGTGTTTTCCCCCTTAAACTGGAATGAGTTTTTTGAAACTTCACAATTTTTTTCTGAAGATAAAATTAAAAATTATGAAGTTTTCGATTCGAGATATTCATTATCTTATTAAAAGTTAATTATGAAGATAGAATATAAGGTAAAACATTACTCAGCAATATTGTTTTCATCGCACATCCTAGATTTAGCCTCTTCAATAGCCTTCACTGCTCTTTGGCAAACTGGATCATCATCATAACTCATATTAAACATGAGATTTCTTATATCGCATCGGAAGATTTCTCGATCGTACATTTCTATTGACAATCTGTTGTACTCGTTAATAGGAATTATCTCTATTTCATAGCCCATTTCATTTAAAATACCTAAAAAAATAATTTAAAACATTTTTATTTTATATGTTTATTCATGAAGGGTATTAAATTTTTCCTGGGCCATTACCACTTTAATTTCAAATAGGATACCCTTCAAACATACCCCTGTAGAAGTAGCATAACGTCAGAACTAGGATCCGGTTGTTTGAACGCTGAATAACGTAATAATATTTTTATTTATATTTGAAAAGTGTTGATAAACATTAGATATTTAATTTCTTGGTACACATGTACCGATTTTATGCTATCCTTTTCTAATTGCATTTTTTAAACAAGTACATATACAAAATGTCTTTCTTAGGAGTTTAAAAAGAAATATCTCAAATATTAAAAGATATATATGGTGTTCCATTTGAAATAAGGGATTCTAGATAATGGTCATTTTACCTGAGCCACCCTGTACAATACAATTTCTTGGCACTAGCAAGGTCGCTCATCACGCCAGAGAACTACATGAAATAATAAGAATGTGTAGATGCTGATGTTCACTTTTGATTCAGTTTTTGAATTGAGCATGCCTTCTCTTACGATGAGAATTTGTGATGTCGGCGCGAAGCCTCGCTGCTATGAACCAACAAATCATATTTATTAGACCCGCAAAGTTTATTAAAAAAAATGGTAAATTTGCGATACAAATAATGTTACCATAGTTTCGTATCTTCAGGCATGCACCTTATAAAATTTTAAGCTGACCTTCGACGGGACCGAATTTCGTAAAATCTACTGCCTTTGATTTAACAAAACAGAAGCATATGCTTTGTGAATCTCATGATACTAAATAAAACACACAAATAAATAAGTCATGGCACACAATTTACAAGACAAAAACCACAAAACAAAAATAGCGGCGAACCGGTTCTGTATAAAGTAACGCTAGCAAATTAACCAATTAATAACAGGAAATCGGTTATGCGCATGCCCATAAGTACCAAGTTTTCAAAAATATGATTACATGCAATGTGCACAATCGTTCTTTTTGGTCCATATTTAACCGCTTTTCGCTTCAATAGGCTACAAGAGTCGAGATCCATTTCGAGGTAAGTGTGTTTTATTTATTTAAACCCACAATAATTAATAATTAAACATTAGTTCTTACCAAAAAGTCCAGCAATTTTTTGTACTCTATGCTCAATTACGCCATAAGCAAGGTAGGGACCATAACGAATTGTTACAAATGGCATTTTTTTATTTTGACATAATTGACAACATGCTCGAATTTGACAATGGTTTATAGGAACTTTTGAAAGTAATTTCATCCAATTGGCCTAGCATCAAATTACGTCATCGTTTTTCTAACCAGCCTCATCGTTAATTTTTTGGTTGGAAAAAAATAAAAGGGTTTGGTTCGGATTAAATTGTTTCTGAAAGGAGTACTCCGTTATTCAACCGATGGAGTAAATTTTCGAACATAATAACCTATAAATTTGGCTTCGTCTATCATGTAAATAAAAGAACGTCAAAGTCGAAAGTTTAACAAATAATTAGTGATAAAAGTTATTTTTATTAATAATTGATGTTTAGTTTGATAGTAATGCTGCCCTTGAAATAAAAGGTCATAAATTTTTAATGTTTATTATAAAATTAGCTTTAAAGAACAAAATGAGCGAAATTAAAGGCTTGTTTTCAAATTTTAACATTGTGGGACCTTTGAGCTTGGCAGTTACAATTCCATGGATTATGTTTAAGATGATAAGTGCTGCTTGCTTAAGGAAAGGATATAATGAACTTGTCGGAAAGGTACTTTTAATTATATTATGAATATAATTATATTTCAAATAAATATTTTGTAAAAAACTAATTTTATGCAGCATTTCTCGTATTAGATGATTAATCAGTTTTCAATTTTAGGTTGTTGTCATCACAGGGGCAAGCTCAGGTTTGGGGGAAGCTTTAGCACATGAGTTTTATAAGCATGGTGCTCAAGTGGTTCTTTGTTCTAGACGTAGACAAGAACTAGAGCGGGTTAGGACTGATCTATTGCATACTCACTGTAAGGATACAACTCATCCACCTATAATCATTCCCCTAGACCTAAATGAAACTGATGAACTGCAGAATCATGTTGATAAAATACTTTCGATAACTGGTCGAATAGATATATTGGTTAATAATGGTGGAATTTCACATAGAGGAAGGGTGAAGGATACCACTTTAGATGTACATAAAAAGATAATGGCAACAAATTATTTTGGAGCAGTGGCACTAACAAAAGGTATAACACTCTTTAAACTATATAGTTCACATCCAAAATTATCATTTTTGACATAAGCAATAAAATAATGTTTTATTTTAAAGTAGCATTGATTGGTAGAAAAAAATAATCCTTTTCTCTATCTGTTCCAATAATTTCTAATATAAAATGTTTTTGTTTTTAGCTGTGCTATCTGATATGTTAAAAAATAAACAGGGACACATAGTTTTTATAAGTTCTGTCCAAGGTTTAGTAGCATTACCTGATAGATCAGCATATTGTGCATCTAAACATGCTCTACAAGCTTTTGCCGATAGCTTACGATCAGAAATTGCTTCAGAAAACATTTCTGTTAGTGTCATCAGTCCTGGTTACGTCAAAACTCAGCTATCATTAAATGCTTTAACTGGTAGTGGAGAGAACCATGGTAAAATGGATACCACTACAGAATCAGGCTACAGTTCAGAGTATACTGCCCAACAAATCGTTAAAGCTGTAGCTCAAAAAAAGAAAGAAGTAGTGTTGAGTACCCTTTTGCCAAAGATAGCAATATTTTTAAGGAAATTTTTTCCTTTTGTGTACTTTTTTGTAATGGACCGGAGAGCTAGAAAAGCTACTCTTCAAGATTTAGCAAAAAATGTTAATGATTTAGATAAAAAGGGTCATTAGAACCAATTTGTTAGGTTTATCAAGCTTTTGTTGTCTTTAAACTTTACATTCAAATATCTGAAAAATGTTGATAGATTTTCTCCCAATTAAAAAAGGTATACGAGATGTGGCTATAAAATAATGAGACTATTGCTGGCAAACATTTGAATTTAAATTTAATAAATTTAGTTATTACAATCTTCAATATACGTCCCTTCTCTATCCCTACAATGCTCCGTATGAATTTTCCATTGTTCAAAACGATGCTGGAAGTCTTCTGTGAACTCCATTATGCATGCCGCTTTTTCTTTCTTGTTCCTTTTATGGCAGATTTGACCTTGGAAACAGATAAGTGACGTAGTGCAAGGTCAGGCAAATAAGGCGGATATTCTAACACTGGAATATTGTGCTTGGCTAGAAAAATCTTTACAGACAATGCAGAATAAGCCGACGCGTTGTTTTGGATGGGATTCGAAGACTTGTTCTTCTCCACTTCAGGTCTTTTTTTCTTGTTCTTTATCAGAGTTGATCAAGAACCTCAAGGTAGTAATGTTGATTAATTGTTTGATCTTTGGAAATTCAGTGAAGGTACACAATCACATGAATATTGAAAAGAAAAGGGTGACCCGGGCGTGAGTCGTATTCTCGGTCAACTTAGAACGCTTAAACTACACAAAAACTCGCACACGTGATTAACATTCATTGACATATACTTCTATGGCCAGACTGATTTGTCTACAGACATGGGAGGAGGCACCTTATTCAAAAGAGAAGGTTGTATTTCTGTAGAAGCATCAGTCTTTATTTTTTAGGCATATCTCGTATAGATTCAAAAATTAGGATATAATGTTTTCATAGATATATATATTTTTATTAATTAAAAATGACATTTTTGGTAACCTCTATTTTATATTTTGGGAACACTTAGACTTAGAGATTTTAAAATATATTTTTGAAAAAGTTTTATTTTGCCACTGGTTACTCTATGAAATTAATTTTTATTTTTAATTTATTGTGCTGACCATATATTCAAAATTATGTTACATTTTTTTTAACTGTTATTAAATACAAATTTTCATTTTCCACAAAATCTTTAAATTCCGAGTACTTAAAACTTATAGGTATATCAATAAGTTATTTTCCGCCGATAAATTGCTTTTGTTTCCAATATTTTTTACTTAACTTTATTATTAAAAATCAGTCTTTTTGAAGTTTTTTTTCCTTAAAAAGCACAGCCTTGTCTCTAACTGGCATTTAAAATTGAAACATGAAAAATTTTCAGTTTGTCTCAGAAAGCAAAACATATACATAGTCTATACTTTTATTTTCTAAAATCTATTGATATCAAAGCATATTTTCTTTTATTTAAAATGAAATGGTATACAAACATGTATAGGAATTATTAAGAAACTTTTTCAAGAGTTCTATTGAGAGACTTTGTATTTATTAGAAAAAAAATGTATCAGTGTAAAGTTTTTTGACAGTGTGATTAGATGTGATGGTAAAAATGATTAATTTAAAATTCAGGAGTATGGGTAATTAGTTTGTATGCATTTAAAGTTATGTTCTGTATTTTAACTCTAATTTTGTAAAGATAGGGCAGAACTGAATATGTCAAATTGAATAATAAAAATAGCAAGCAATGTGCAAATGAACATGACTAGCTCCGATTTTGGACAATGTTTATAATTTGAATTGTTCCTTACAGACAGACTTATAAAATAAATTTTGCAGAACAAGGTAAAACCAATCCTAATCTATGCATATAGCAAAAATGTATTTATCTAGAAGATCTAAAATTAATTATTTGTATCTATGTGTGATTTGAAAGTTCCACCATAAAGTTAGAAACAAATTTTGTTTTATAAGTGTGTGGTATGACAATTAGTGAAAATATAATGTTCCGCCCTGTCATATGCTTACATTTCAATCTTTGATAGGAATAATAATAGCCTTCTTTGTACTAGATTGGTTAAATTACTTTTATACAATAATGTTGTGGTATGGAATATGCGTTTTTTTTTTGTACTTTTAATCTTAGACCAGCCTTAAAGTTATTGCCCAAAGAATAGCCTACTACAAATGTTTTTTGTACTTTTTTATTGTACTATAATGTTTGGCTAGCATTTCATATATTATACCTTGATCAATATATGAAACATTTTTATTTATTCCTACTTTAGGTACTTAAAATAGGACTTTTTATATCTGAATCGATTGAGGTCTTAAACTAAAACCTAAATTGGTGCCCTTTTCTAGCTCAGAAGAGGTTGAAATGTTAGCTAGTCAAAATTTTGTTTTAGGTTTTTTTTTTTAATGAAGAGACTAAATCTAATTACTATGTTATTTGTTATAAATTTGACTTTTATGTTGTTATTGAGGACGTGGCTAGCGTTCTGACTGAGATATCTGGTCTTGAATAATGCAGGAAGGGATCCAGCCCCTTCTCTTTAGAAGGGGGGGGGGACCGATATCATAAGAGCAAAGAAAAGGTCGAAATTACCGCCCTTCCTTGGATCCGCTCCATATATTTTTTTAAGTTCAAATAAGAGAACATGAATAAACCTAACTTGACCATACAAAATGATCTTTTTTTAATTTTAAAATAAGTATTGTGTTTGAGAACGTATTGATAATCTCAATGAGAGTAAAGTTGAAGAAATGAAAATAACAAATAACTCTTCTAGATGTTCAACGTTAAACAAAACAACAAAGTGATTTTAAAAAATTACTTAGGTTTGCATTTTACATTAGGAAGATGTAAAAATTATTTTAAGATAGAGCTCAGAAAATTAATTTTTAGATTTTTCCCTTCCTATAGATGATTTTCGATTCACTAGGCTCCACCAACAAAAAGGTACTTATTATTGATATTCTTACAAAGATTCATTTTCAAGAAAAACATAATTTCCTTAAAGATAATTTTTAGTTTGAGTACTCTTGTTCTGGGAGACCCTGTATCTAAAAAAACTTTTCAATAAAGAAATCTGGAATTGCGGATTATCGATTAAAGAGCGGCCATTACCACTGCTACAACACTTGAAGGAACACACTTTTGAAAACGTAATAAGTGCGATGGAAATATATGAGAAATTAGTATCACGTCGAAACGCTAGGCATCTTCCTTTTATGAATTAAATTGTTTAATGTATATTTTAATGAAATAAAACAAACTGTTTCAATTTAAAATATTTTTTTTTCACTGAATTTAATTAAAATATTACACCAGATCAACAAATTGTGAATTGATATGGATAAAGTAATATATATATATATATACAATAAAATTTATAATTTTTCGGTAACAAAAAAACTTTTAAACCGTTATATAATATAGTAATACAAGGAGATTTTTATAAAGATTGTAATTACTATTTTTTAAATAACGTTTAAAATTGTACAGATTTGTGGCATCAAAATTTTTAGATTGCCCATCGAGGTGTTTAAATAGTACCCATTTAATTCAAGATGTTCTAATGGTGCAATAAAATCTATATATACAGGAAGTCTAGAAATTCCACTTGTATACATTGAAGGAGGATTCTACATATGAAAAGAGGCGCTCGAAGATATCTTGTGAGTCTTCTTTATTTCAACATTAACCACAAGTTACTTGATGTTTTTTCACTCCAAATTTATAGTCGTCATAAGCCTTATACAGAGTTTATGCGTTGATTTAATTAAAGCAGGTTTCTCCTAAACTATTAGTGTGGTGATTTTTTTTATAAGTATATCTATTTTATGTGAAGAGTTTCGCGGATTCATAATTTTTAGGTAGAATTTTAAAAAAGTGTCATGTAAAAAATAGGGATAAATAAACTGGGCCTCTCCCGGTCGGAACGCCCATAACTAAATTTACCGCTCACTCTTAAAATCAAAAATTAGCATTTATTGATATTAGTTTGAATACTAGAAAACACATCGATGTTTAGAGCAGTTCCAAAGATATTAAATAAAAATCTGTACTCGAAGGTCACCTTTAAACGGCGATAGCTCCCTTAAGACGCATTTGCGGACCAATTTTTTTCATATTTTCATAGGTAGAATCTCCTTTGAAAGTACAGAAACGGAATTTCTGGACACTGTATATATTATGACCTTCTACCCTTAGGTGTCGTTAACATCAGACTTTATTGCGTTATGTTCAAGTTTCAACCTAATTTATCCATAATATCATCTTGAAAATTCACCAATAAGATAATCTTTAAAAGGGCATAATTTAAATCAAATTTTCTGCCTTTTTCAAGAATAACAACATTTTCTAATTATATCTACAAACGTTTTCAACAATCTAATATACAGAACTTTGTCCCATCAATACATATAACTACTAATCCATCAAATTTTTAAATACCATTCGAAATGTGGCAATAGTTTCAATTTCAAAAAAGTTTTAAAGTCTAACCTATATAAAATTTTAAAGCTACGACTAGAATTGTACAACTAACTAAACAGTGCAAGGAGAAAGTAATCTGTCCTCGGGTAAGTAAAAATAAATACAAAACATCGTGGGATGAGAGCAAATATTTATATTTTATCACAATTTTAAAGAGATTCCTTTACTAATAGCTGACGATTTTGATTGATCATGCCATGAAACAGTGATACTATTAAGCCAAGTCTCGCCACCTGTAATAAGATAAGATCTCAGCATAGAGGCAATGGCGGCTCCTCGGAGGAGGCTAAGCCGCCCCATACATCCAATTCCAATTCTAATTACATTTTATTGTCAAGAGTTCAGTAAGTTATGTAAATACACATATAAACATAATTATCAAAATCATATATCTGGCACTGAAGACTATCAAGACTGATAGTAGGTTTTTCTGGAGATATGTTAATGCCAAAAATACGAAATTTTCTCTTCCAAGTAGTATGTCACATAATAATGTTACAGCGGAGGATTCAACCAATATAGCAGAGCTCTTTAGAGCTTTTTTCTACACAATCTACACGCATGAGCATTGTGAGACCCGTACTTGTAATTACATGAAAACTGTAAACCTTAGTTTCCTTCAAGTTGAGCCGGTGGACGTGTTTAATGCAATAGATCACTTGAACAGTAAATTGGGTACCGGTCCCGACGGGATACCAGTCATATTTGTTAAAAATTGTCGAGGCATTTTGTCTACAGTATTGGCTCAGATTTTTAATATCTCTTTATCAACGGGTATTTTTCCAAAAATATGAAAAACTACTTACATTACGCCAATCCACAAGAATGGAGACAGAATTAACATACAAAATTATCATGGAATTTAGAAATTCTCACTATTTCATAGATTTTTGAGGGGATTGTTTACCAAAAGATATGTCCTATTTTTAGACATCTGTTAGCGACTTCACAGCATGGCTTTATAGCAGGTCGATCAACTACTATGAATTTGCTTGTTTACGAGCAGTACTTGGTGGAACCTTTGGAGGAGAGGTCTTGGGTATATGCTATTTACACCGACTTCTCTACGGCTTTCGACAAGATTAACCATCAACTTCTTATGTACAAGCTAAAAGGCATGGGCATGCATTTCTACAATGGATAAATAATTACATTAATAACTGTGAATCATCTGATATACATGTTCCCTCTGGTGTTCCTCAAGGAGCTCACCTCACCCAGCTCCTTTTCAACTGCTTTAACGATATTGAGACCACAATTTTCAGTAGATGTCTTCTTTATGCAGATGATTTAAATATATTTCGGATTGTCAGGGTTAGTGACGACTGCGAGAGCATTAAGCGGGATCTAGCTCGGTTCTCTGATTGGTGTAAATAAAATTGTATGCACCTGAATATTAACAATTTCTCCATTATTAGTTTTTATCGTAAAAGGGATTGGATATTTTTTGATTACTTTCTTGATAATAACACGATTAATCGTGTTATCAATAATATTGTGAACAGAGGTTTAAAGTTGCCCTGGTTTGTGAAGAGAATTGCTTGTGGATTTTAATAGTGTTGACTGCTTTGAAGTATTATATTTATTGCTCTGTAGTCCAATCAGTTTTAGAATACGCGTCCCAAATTTGGTCACTTTGTTATATCACATACAAAGAAAAAGTAGAAAGGATACAAAGAACGTTTTTAAGTTTCATAGCCTTTAAATAGCGAACGCAGTGGGAGCGGCCTGTACATAATGATATTGCCGATGCTTTTACATTGCTACTATTGTGTATAAAGCGTACATATCTTGATCTCGTCCTACTTTATAAGATTGTTAACTCTTGTTTTGATACTCCTGAACTACTCAATAATATTGAATTATCGCTCCCTCAAAGAGCTTTTAGAGCTCATGGTTTGTTTGAGGTGATATATCAGCGAACGAATTATGTCATTAAGTCTTATTTCTCGAATGTGTAGGGAAATGAATTCAGTTCCTACCAAGAATGATATATTCCATTTTCCAGTTAATGTCTTTACATTAAAAATACTGCAATTCTTGAAAAACTAGTTACTATTGTCAACTGTCAATACTTGTTTTTTTTTTTGTAGCACTTTTACGCATTCTTTAATTTGTAGGTTGCTTAATTTTGATTCTGCTTATTAACTGTGTTTGTTTTTTTTAAATAGATTGTATTTATTATTATTTTTGAGGAAATTAACTTAAAGCCAGAATAAAAATTGCATAATTATTATAAAATCTTATTAAAAATAATAGCCGTTTTTATTTTTCTTTTTTGTAATGAAATTTTAATGCGCCAATAAAAATTTAACAATTACAATAAAACCTAAAGCCATTACCTCTAGTCTACTAGCCTAATAATAACTTACGACGATAACTACGCCATACGCATGCAGGGCGGCTACGGGTTCTCGCGACTCCGTTACTGAAACCACGGATCATTTATATAGCATTTTAAATCACACTACGAAGTTCCGAGAGCATTCATAAATACCAAAGATTTTTAGGCGTCGAGGGAAAGTAGCCTACTTTATCAATATGTGGCAACATCATAAACCATCAACAGAATTTACAAGTCATCATTCCTTGAGGGCTGCCATCAATTATTCAATAAAGATTTATCCAAGGTGGTCCTTTTTTACGTTTGTCTTGAAATATAATTAATTGTTGCCAATTTTGAGGTTTTGAGGTTAGGCTTGTTTTGTAGTTTTTGTTTTTGAAGGTTTGTGTCCTTAGAAGTAGGTAAATAAAATTAGCAAAGAGGAGGAAATTAAACTGTTTAGTGATATAGCTGATTGGCTACTAAATCCTATAAGTGAAAAGTGCAGGAAAATCAAGGCCTAATTTAATCACTTTAAAATCGTCCGACATTTATCAAAATCGTGGTTTTAATTTAACTTGTTATGACAAATGTGATTGGTTGGCAGAACCCAGCAAACCAAACAAATAATTTTGTTGCTCATGTTTCCATTCAAACCGAGTACACGAGCCTCTTATTTTTAAAGTAGTGTAAGCCCTTAAAATTTACAAGAATAAAAAATTATTTTATTAACAGACATTGTATTAATTATTAAACACGTATATCTTATGTTTATATATAGTACGTGTATGATGCTGAAAACATGTTATTAGATCAAAATTTTTCTACTGTTTAAAAAAAAAACAACTTGGAAATGTAGATTTCCTTATGTTTGCTTTTATTTAAATGTAGTAAAAAGCTAAATGTCTTGTTTGTTGCCAAAACAAATCACACTTTTCCACTTTTATAAATTAAGTATTCACCAAAGATTTTATTAAAGGATAAAATAATCTTTTAACTATATTACTATCCAAGTTTTTCTTGCATGTTTTTATAAATAAAATATGTATCAACTTGATATTCCAATCAAAGATTTTGCCAAAGATTGCATTGTATGTTTGTTGTTATGTCATTATCAATTTCTTATACCAATATTTCCTTATCTAAATTCCCTTTTTTACCGTTCCTGGCAAGATTAGACTCTGAGCTCCCCGTTGCCCTTGCTGGACAATAAATTATGCTGTTTAAACTCTTTTCTGTTATCAAAATATATATAACATATTTAACTAATCACAGTAGTGGTCACCATTTCCATGCACCGCTTGCAAAAAATTAATTTTTTGACCGAACAGAGTTTATCCTGATTCATGTAATATTTATCTTTCTCAATTCTAGTACCCATGAGCCGCCCCTGAATATCTTAAGACCTGATCTCACAAAACCGTAGATGGCAAAGCCTGTTGAAGGACACATTTTTTTTTTTATAATTTTCGGATAAATACACTTCAAAAAATAAAGTATTTACTAAAACCAAATTTACACACATATCACACATAGGATGTTTATTCCCCATATTAAAAAAAAAAAAATAAATTATTTTGATGGGATAATTTCTAGATAAATAAGAATGATTAATAGAAAAATTTTTTCCCTGTACTTTTTTACTCCTCATCGTACAAAATAGACAGCTACTTATTGACGATCTGATTCAGTCAGGAATTAGATAACAGTTTAATCAAAATTTAAATGAAAAAATATATTTTTTACTTCCAATTGTGAGATATTTTAGTTTAAGGGCAGTTTTTACAATAGCTCTCATTTTTCAATAAACAAAAATACAAGGGTCTAATTTCTTGCTTGCCACTGTTCAGTTTTAAAATTGGAGATGAATTTTTGTGAATAAATAAATTCTAATAAATAAAAGTAAGGTTGTTCAAAATTAATATAGGTTAGAACCTCTATAAGAAAAATATACTGGATGGTCTACGTTTTGTCCTATATCTTACAACTTCTTTTACTTGGCTGTGTACAGTCTGTAAATACACAGGGCCACCGCTGCCAAAGAAACAGTACAATGTAAAATTTTTCTTCGTGTGTCATCTTTACGAACTAAAACTACTGGTGAAGCTGCTGTTAAAGCTGTAAGAATTGGAAGCCTTGCTAATTTCCGTGGGTCTCTTTCAACCTTAAAAAAATATATATTAAACCAAGTTTAATTATTAACCATTTGACAATTGAAGAACTTGTACATTTTTAAAGCAAGTTTGAAGTCATTTTTAATGATTATTACTATGATTCTAAAGTGTTCTCTTTATATTTTTATTATTGTATTAACAGACCTCAGAAAATACTTCTTTTTGGAAAAAAAAAATTGTATTTTTCTTTATTATGTCTGATCTGAACTGACCTGGTATTTGACACAATGATCAAACTGCCAAGATGCTGTATAAAGTCCTGTACACAATACAGAAAATATGCTAAGTGGAGCTTGTGGCATAAAATTTTGGGGCCATATGAAACCTAAAAAGAACAAAAATTTATTTTCAAATGAAAATTAAATTATAGATAAAACGAAAGATGTAAGTTCATAATTAATAAGTTAAAATTTATTTTATTTGTAACTGAATATTTTTATTACCATCAGCGGTACATAATTTCTTTTGCTTAATAAAATTTAAATGATCTAAAAAGTCATACCAGTAACTAAAGCAGAAAAGCCCGTAATAACAGCCATTTTGTGTAGACAATTTCCAACCGTGATCCATTTTGCTGTTTGATCAGCTAATTGTGAAGGCTCTATTACAATAACAACACAACATCTATCCAGAGCTTTTTCAAGTTCCATAGCAAAAAACTCTTGAGAATCATGGCCATCATACACTTCTCGAATTACTGCTATGTTACTCGAGTGTATAACCCTTAAAATTAAATTAATAAAAAAATTTTCATATATAGTACATATATACATGTATGTATTACCTTTCTTGTCTATCTCCTCCGCCATCCATGCTTTCAATACAAATATTGCAGTATACAGAAAAACTAAGAGATTCTTTGTTGTTGAAAGACAAATTGTTTAATGTATGTATTCTATCGCTTTGATTGTCTATAAACTCTATAGTCAAAACTCGATTGCTTCTCAGATCGAGTTTAAAAAGTTATCTTACAAAACAGGTAAAAAAATTTTGCAATTGAACCTTGGTATTCAATAACATAACCTGAACTTACTATAGACATAGATGGAAGGTCATCATAAAGCACTGATAAAAATCGACGCGACTTATATAAAGTCCCGACTATTTTTTTATATGTTTTCTTTGCTTTTCTTTAGCTAAAAATAGATTTGGGGGAAATTGACACTGACAAGACAAAATACCTGAAATAGATTTGACAACAATGGCAACAACGTTAACCAGATGATCCAAATATTTTACTGGTTGCATAAGCTTCAAAATTCAAAATATCTAATGTTATTCGTCCACTTTCAGTTTTGTTACACAAATGAATTTGTCAATTAGCCCCGATCCATAAATAGCGTTTTATAATTTCCATTTATTTTGTTCTAAGTATCCAACATTGACGTTTGGCCATAAGCATTTTGCGTAATTTTGTGTACAACTATTTAGCTATGAACATATAAATATTTGTGGCATATTAATTCATATCTGATTTTACGCTAATCTTCGAGTATACGATACTTAAGGCAGCATGGAACCTTCAGAGAGAGAGAGAGATATAGCGTTTCCCCGAATTCGTTCTCTTTTTCCCTTTCCAGTGTAACATGCGCGGAACACTGCGTGCTACCTTCAGTAGTGTATGCTCGAAGACTCTAACACACAGCATTGGATAAACTTCGATCAGTTTTTTTATGAAGAGAGACAAAAATACAATGTATTGTTTGTTGATATAAAATCATCTTTATGCTTTACCTCCACGGGTTAAGGGGAACTAGGAGTGGGAAAAACTATGCCAATTCATTTCAGTGCTATTCGTTTCTTTACGACGTAAAAATCATAAATTCTGGGAGTGTTAAAAATGTAGTATTACAGATCTTTTTTTCAAAGAAAAAATTATTCATATAAAAATTTTTAATCAAAAAAAAATTAATTTTATAAATTAATTCACTATTTATTTCTCCAGAGTTTAGTCGTTCTATCACAAAGGTCGATATTAGGAATACTGTATTGTCAAATTTTATGCATTTAAAAATACCTATTCCATCAGTGTCGCAAATAAAAGTGAATATGTAAGGCCACCTTTAAAAATTCCGTGTTGCCTATATTGTAGAAGTTATCTGCTTTTAAAAATAATAGGCGTACCACGTGATGGATGTTTTCTTATGTTCCCGCGTGTTGCTAGTACTGTAGCTCCTCGCTACTCGTTTTCCGACGACACAATCTGAATGGTTCTCTACACGATATACCTTCTTTTACCAAGTTTTTAGTTCGAGTCGAGCAGCGTGTGATTAAGGTTAGACAACGTCGCATTCCGTTCGTCTGTTTGTTTTGCTTGAAGCGGTGTTGACACGATTTCGGGCCTAAAGTGACAAGTGTGCTTATTTTTGTTTTTCTTTGATCATGGCAATGCCTGATTTTCTTGGATTTATTTTGGACCAATTTGGGGACGGGTAATGCTTGTGTCTACTGTTTATTTTTGAGTATTTTTAAGTTTTGTGAAGTGCAGCATGTCGCAGTGTAAGAAATTCACTCCGAATATTTTTCACAAGTCGAAATGTTCAAACTGCTTTCGACAGAAAGAAGAACACTCGGCCGAGGCCCTGGAATGTAATCGGGTAGGTCCTAATTTTTAAGGTCTAGTTTTAGAGATAATTGACCGGCCGACTGGTATTTTTATGGATTGATGCCCATTAGATGAAGAATTTAAAAGATCGTTCTTTCGTTGAAATTCATTTATTTTTTATTTAATGTTGTTGCCTGACAAGGTCGTATTTTTAAAGAAATGTTTGAAATTAGATTCTTCTTTCGAGCTGGTTTGACGTGTTGCTCAAGTTGCTTATTTATATCGGACATCCTGTATATAAAATAAAAAGGCTACCTATATAGTGCGCCGGATGTTTCCGCGGTGTATTTTCAATGTAATAACATTTTTATCTTATTACCACAGAGTTAAAATATTAACTTGGTTCTTTTAAAAATAAAAAATGTTATATACCCGAATAGTCGAGGAATATTTCTAATTTATATATATGTACCTATTTTATCATCCTATTTTAAAAATATATATTAATTTGACATATTTCTAGACGTTTCTAGTGTCTATTTATTATACGAAATCTTTCTAGACGTTTCTAGGGTGTACTTTTTATACGGACTAACATTAATTACTTTACATGACTTTTAGTAAGATGGCATATATCAAATATAGTCGTGAAATTGGATTGACTTCTACTTTTTAAGATGCCCATTTTAAAAGTTGCATGTCTGTCAAGAAAATAATTAAAATCAGTAATAACTCTTTAGAGCATTAATGAACTATTTCGTGTTATCTAGTTAACCCCAGAGTTGACAGTGTATGTTGCATAGAACTATGACACTGTGATGGTTGAAGATTTTAAAAACTAACCGGGTGAGAGAGATTCAAAAATTTCAGTAAAAAATCGAAACATTTTAAATTTACAGAACTCTTTTATAATAAGTTAACTAAATTTGAAATTTAGAGTGTTCTATATCTGTACTCATCCCAAAAGAGTATTTTTGTTTTATGAAAGGAAAAATTATCTGTTACTGTAATTGTTCCTGCAGAGTTCCTGGCCTTTCTGTTGGGGTTCTCATTTGATTTTTTCGAGTATTTACAGGATACAAACAAAACTTGAAAATACAGAAAACTTTACCCACATTTAAAGCTTAATTTTTCTTTACAGAAAAACTCATAATTTAAAGAATGTTTTTATATAAGTACGAATTTCGACCCCCGTTTATTATTTATTACATATAATTTAAGAGGTCTGCAATTTCTAGGAATTTAGAAGGAGGAAATTTATTGCTTTAAAACACGTGGATAATTTTGAAGAAATTCTTCACACGTCATCCGTTGCGTCATCTTTTATTAAAAATCATTGGAAGCTGCCCGTCTTTATATTTTAATGTTTTTTTTTCATATAAAATGTAATCAAACCCTATTCAAGCGATCATACCTGTAACTGAAACTTCTTCGTGATGGCGATAGTACTCGTCTATCATTATTTTTATAAAAACTTGTCTAAAATCTCGTGTGAAGGATAATTTAATGTTTTAACCGATTTTGATATCGGCGGTCAGATCTCACAAGATCAATATCATACAACCATTTAAGTACCTATACATACCTACCTCAAAATAATAAAAAAATCTTTGACTGACTTGAAGGTGATTCGGCTTGCAAAAGACGCAAAATACTTCTCTATAATACAAAAAGTATGCCCATATAAGACGAGGCAGTCGGGTGTTCATAAGTATAGGTTTTTTACGTAGAGCTGCACGATCTACATACGTATATAAATTGAAAGCCAGCTTTGACATACAAGATTTTAAACAAAAACAATGAAATTTCAATTTTTGAAATTTATAATTAGGTTTTCATATTATACCCAGTAAACTTATAAATTCGTAAAGTTAATTAACACCCTTTTTTGTGAAGGGATTAATTTTTAATGAATTATTGACACTGTTTAGTAAATCTTGCAGTTTTACTTGAAATAACCGTTTACTTCTATTATCGCCACCTTGTGTAGTGATTTTTTAGGCTGACTTTTCCGACTTTTGGTTTAAATTTATAACTAGGTAGTTGATCTCACCTAGATCTAGTTGCTTAAATGGGGTTGATTATTGAGACTGGATGTAGTTCTGAAACTGTTGCGTTGTTTCACACACAATTTAATATTTAATGCTAAATTAAGTTTTTTCGGTATTTGAGTGCTTGGAAGAAAAGGAAATCGAGTAAATCAGTATGGTATGTGTATTAATATAGGTCGCTATTCATATTTAATATGTATGTATTGTAGATTTTCTTAAATGAATATTTAGGGAAACATTTACTTAAAAAAATATTTGGAAAATGTGAGATAAAGAAAATACAATTGACAATTAATGTAATCAAAGAGTATTTAGGTGTTGACTTATTGGCAAAATTATTACTCCAGTGTTTGGCCGCGTTGCTTTTATGGAAGGTCTGCAAAAAATAAAAACAAATTGAGCTTCGGTCAGAAAAGCGGTGAAAAGTTAAACATAATTCTATTAATTATATATATAACATTGATTAACAAAAATAAGCAATTAAAACATTGTTGAATAACGTTTTTACTTGAAAATTCCTTTTATACACCCTCTATTTCAAGGTTGCAGAACACGGTTCCGAATTTGGTTTTCCATAATTTTTCGTTATTTTGTCCAAATTTTAACAACTATATATTAAGAAAAACTTGTATTTTCAACTAACAAACAAAAATAGTCGTGGAGAGTTCTTTTACTTGACACCGCAGAGTGGTGAAAAAGATTAATATCGGTTGCGACGTTGCAAGTGTTAAACATTTTCATGTAATAAACTTTTATTTGAAAAAAAAAATTGTAAAATTTGGCTATCCCAGTCACATATTTTTTTAATATAAAAACAAGTGTAAATTTGGTCTTATTAAACTCAAATTTTTGGTTAGTTCAGGTTAGTTTTAGTTGATTCAGGTGAAGTTTACCAAACTAAACCTGAACTAACCCAGATATATTAGTTAAAAAATTTTATTCTCCAGTAAAGACCACTTGGCGGCTGGAGAATCTCAACCAGGAAAGGAAGTTGGGAAATGTTATGGTGAATTGGGAAGCGGGTAGTTGGGATCTCCTGCTGTAAAGTAAAAAGCTCAGTTAAAAAACAAAGGAAAATTGGAAGAGTTTTATAAAAAATTAATTAGAAGTTCGGTGAGAGATGGATATTGTTCGACAGCAAAATAACAGAATAAATAAGTGAGACAGACAAATATTATTAATAGTCAATTAGTAACAGTCTTCATTGTTCTTATTAAAAGAGGGGGAATAAACCTGTTCCATGTATTTAAAAAAATCATGGTACTTGTGTGAAAATATGTTCTATGGTTCTTTTCTTCTACAAAGCTTAAATAGGAAGAAAAACATATACTAGTTGTATTTCACAGAAATCATATTTATGCTATGATAACAGCGCAAATTATCCGGCTGGCAAAGATAATCATCAGGTTTGTTTTTAAAGTTTTTAGTCGTTTTTCTTGATTTTTCTGATTAAATAAGTGCAGTTTTATTAAGTTTTATATAATATAGAAGCTTTTTTTTTATAAGCGCGAAATTTATGGATGTAACAAAACTTTAACGGTTTAGTCTAGGAAACAAAGCCAGAATTTTGTTCTAGATCTTCGAAATAAGGAACATGTAAAGCAATTTTCAAGAGAAAACCTATTTTTCCTAAATTTTCCTTAATCGGAATAATTGATCTTTGTAGATCCTGAGAATCTTCCATATATAAATTTTGAATAAAAAAGGATAAAACGAAATTGTAGTCCGCCTTATTAAATTCGCTATATTGAATTTTAAATATTTATTTTAGATTCATTTCTACGCTCCTCCCCCCCTTGCAAAAAAAGTAATTTTGACAGAATTCGATAAATGTAAATTGATTAAGAAGTAAATGTTAGTTCCTTAAAGAAAAACAACTGCTATACGAAATTCTAACGTAATGCGTATCCGACAAGTACTTCTTTGTTTATCCTGAATTAATAACATGAACCTCTTTGTATATACTGAAAAAGAATTATCGAAACCTGTAAAATAGACGAGGATTATCATTCGTACAAGGCGTAGGCCGACAGGTAACAGTATAAGTCTTAATAAAAAGTATATACACGAATCCTTGACATCGTTTCACCGAATGATGCACTTCAGTCGTTTAAAAATGGATAAAAATTTATTGAATTCAACTTTTGCGAGTGATTAGCGTGATTTCTAAGACCCAAAATCGATCTAGTTGGGCAGCCCAGTGGGTTTTCGTAGCCCATTAAGAGACATGGCTCTACCAAAGTTTTTTATATGTATTTTGACCCCCTGATTACCAATATCGAGGGTGGATTCCACCAATATATACACACAACATTATATTTATATACAACGAAAGTATAGTAATTACAATGCGAACTCAGAGAATCTATCCATGAATCAATAACATATACAAACCCAATAGGGATGCTTATTTTCAAGTTTATTTTAGAAGGACATTCCTTGTATGTGTGATTCCATATCCATTATCTTCGCGATAAGAAACCAAGTATATGTTGGTCGGCATCACCGTGCTATTTTAAATGCGATCAGCTGCTTGCTATTTAAGGCTCGTGAAATATGACAACAATGCGTTTTAAGTTTTTAGTTCCTGCCCTGTCAATAGAGCGGCGGCAAGGTTTTAAATCATTTATAGTTTCCTGAGATGTTTATTCCATCGCTTTGGTGACCGATATTAAGTTAAAGATTATTGTTTTAATATCGATTGGTGCATTATTAGTCAAGAATATAAAAAGATAGGAAAAATAATATAAGAACAATTTTTGTAGAGAATTGCATGCCCTACAACTTTTGTCTCGCTCATTTTTACAATAACCTTTTGCGAGAAACATGCGGAGAACCGATATTTTTGACCTTTGATCGTGGATAAAATTTTTAGCAGATCTAGGATCGGTGGGGATTTTTGATATTTTATTCGTAATAGTGTAATCAGACCTATACCAATTTTCAACTCTATGCGAATTTTTACCAAGTTAAATGTCTATTTTGACTGGATTAAAATTGTTTTCCGATTAGTTTCCGGCATCGTATTAAAACAAAAAGATTATTCGCCTATACGTACATAATATTATTTTAATATTTTAACATTTTAGGCGCTTTCTACGTGGGCTCAAAAGCAATTAATCTTTCGGTACCGGCATAAAGTGACAGTTGAAATTTTCGATGCGCATAGTTAAATAGAAGTGCATAGGTAAATGACTTGGTACTTTGTCGAAGTAATAAGTCGTATTGTATTGAAATTAGTTAGGAAATAAATAATAATAATAAGGAAATAAGTTTGCGCTTAATGGAAAAAAGTAAAGGAGTAAAAAAGAAGGAGATACAAAATAATGTATTTGTATAAAGACGGTAAACTTAAAATAATAAAAAAATGGTCAAGATTTTGAGTGTTCAATTTATTCAGCATAATGGAATTAATAAAGGGGTTAAAAGAAGAAAGGTGTGTCAGAATGTCCGAAAATTCCGTTGGTATACTTGGAAGGGGGATTCTACATGAAAACATGAAAAAAATAAGGGAGCTTTAGTCCTTTTATGGAAGCCCTCCAACAAGAGTTTTTATTTAATATCTTTAAAAACTACTTGAAGCACTGAAATGTTTCCTAGTATTCGAAATTTAGTAAATCCCATTTTTTTTAATGTTAACTGAAGGCGGTAAATTTAGTCATTATTTTCTTTTGGGAATCTGCTTCATTTTTATAATTGAAACTACATATATAAAGTAGTCATACTTATTGTATATATATTTTATATTTCAGGACGTTTCGATTCTTTCGAATCTTTTTCAACTGAAGGTTTCGGCGGATTCTACAAAAATGTACATTTTTAATATTATTATATACGGAATAACGGATTAAAAACTTACCATTAAGAACAGAGATTTTTGTTTTAAATAAAAATTAATTACATCACAAACCAATTATAATCATACACTCTCTTGTATATTAACTTTGCAATAGTATTTTTAAAAGTCTAGCTAGAAGAATGGACACTACATTTTTAACCCTATAACTGCCTTGACTTGACTGAATGTGGAACCCAGATGGTGTATGTTTTTTAGGTACTTTAAGAGGCGTAAAAAATGTGGGTCTTTTAATTGAAGTGATCTTTCTGAAAAAATATCGTGATTCAATTTAGAAGAATTGAAAGCGGAGAATTATTTTTATTTATTGTTTTATTTATGTTAGAAATTCCCATATATTGGTTTACTTTAATATGTTGAAATAAATTTGATTTAGATTATTAATGTCTGTTTTATCGTTTACGGTATTCGGATTTTTTTTTATTGCGATCATTTCGTAAAATTCTCGTTTTCCTTTGTTGGTTTCAGTTTTCCAGATTTTTGTATTTTCATTATCAAAGGTGTGCTTATGTTTCATTTCGTGTTTTTTTAGGGCTGTAATATTTTTTTTGTCATATTTATGTCCATTTAGACGATTTTGCAGATACTGACTAGTTTGGCCGATATAATTCGATGGACAATATATATGTAGTTTCAATTATAAAAATGAACCAGATTCCCAAAAGAAAATAACCAGCTAAATATATATATATATATATATATATATATATATATATATATATATATATATATATATATATATATATATATGTTTATGCGGCTTTCACGGATTCCCCCGTGTGAGATGCAATAGCAGTGGATATATCCACATTATGCCGTTGTAGTGCTGAAATCACATTCAGCAAACATACAATATGCATCTCTGTGTATGAATGAAGTAAAATGCGAACCTTACAGCCAGCTGATTTTTTTTCTGCAAAGTATTGTGTCAACTATCATTTGACAAATTTTTCGTCGGAAGGAAATGATTAAAAATATTTTTTTTTTCGAGGTGAGTGGGGGTCCGCCACTACTCAACCCACCCACCGACCCGCAGCTGACATTTACGAAGCTTCCTGACACAACTCTCTGAAGCATTTCACTAGTTATCGCCCGAGAGGAATTCGGTCCGCAAAATCTCGCAGTTTATATCTTGTTAATTGAAGCATTTTCGAGTTTGATGCACATAATAACTTTTGTTTAAAATTCTCTTAGGTTTCTTTTTTACAAATAATATACAGGGGATTACATTAAAAAAGTACGTTTTACTGAATATCTTCAAAACGCGATATTGAATAGTTCTTCTAATGACAAATTCGCAAAATACACAAGTTTGAAAATTGATGGATGACAAGGCAGTAAAACTAAATAAGTTACTAATAGTGCTGCCGTAATTTATGTATAAGAAATCCTTACATGTTGGTAATTTCGATTTTAAAAGTCTCTCTTAATCACGATGTGTTTATTCATCATTGGAATCAGTGGCGGCGTGTGGGATGTTCAAGGGTGTGTTCTGCATTGAAAATACGCGAAATACGCAAAGCAAAAAAAGAATTATTAGACCTACCTGTATTCCTTCTAAGCTCTGGTACAAGGTACAAACATGCAACATGCAATCCTTTTGTCGCAGGTGGTAACCTGGTAGCACATTGAATATAAGGGGCAATAAATGTCAAAAAACGAAAAACAACAACAAAAATTTAAACGTTTAAAAAAATCTAAAGTTCACTTTTTATATATCAAATCAATACGTCTTTGTTTAGCTCTTGCAAACTTCTCAATTACTTTCTCATTAAAATTGGGGTCTTTTCTAATAAAGGCATTTTCTATTGACAGCATAGAAAGTGCGGATAATCTACTTTCACCCATGGTATTGCGTAGGAAAGTTTTAACTCTTTTTAAAGTAGAAAAACATCTTTCTGCCTCTGCCGTTGTCATAGGAATAGTTATAATTATTTGTAATAACTTGACAGTTTCTTTGAAAGACTCATCCAAATTGTTAGATGTAAGTAAATTTAAAAATGCTACTGCCCCTTTAAGATTCCTAAAATCTGGCCTTATGTAAATTATGGACAGTTCAGTCTTTAGGCGTTCTAGTTCAAATAAAGGGTACATAGTTAGCACAGAGTTTAATATCCCATCTGGAAATTTTTTTGAAAACTTCTCGAACAATTCAGATGTAAATAACGTCGCGACTGCTAAATGATCTACATAATCAAATCTAGTTTTGGCAGTATGAATTATTGTGTCGCAAACTTCTAATGCTGCCGCACGAAGGTTCTCTTTTGAAAGACAAATTCGTTTAACAGTGGGCTCCAAATCCTGTCTGAGAAGATTTCCTCTGTCTATTACCCCGTCAATATTATCTCTCAACTCTTGGATACACTTTTCAAAAGTATCGACGCAGTTTTTAATTTCTACCGAATCGGCTTTCCTTGTTTGTAGTTGGTTATATAAAATGTCAACATGCGGCATAACATGATGAAAAATATTTAGCCAAAACAGAAATGATTCATCATTAAGCGAACGTTCTATAGCAACTGCCTGACTTACGACTATTCTATTAGCAAACCTCCGTTGAATTTCTTGCATACATTCTATTAAAGAATTTCTGTGCTCATAAATAACGTTTATTGCTCTGCTTTTAAAATTCCACCGAGTCTGAACGGCGCGTGGTAATCTTCTCCCTACTACTTCGTTTAACACATCCATTCTTTGAGGAGAATTCGAAAAGAAATTTACAACGTCATCTACATTTGAAAAGAATACCCGCACTTTTGTATCTTGAGACACTGCCTGGGCCATTATTAAGTTGAGTTGATGAGCGTAACAGTGAACAAAATGTGCCTGGGGATATTTTTCCTTGATTACTGTGTGTACTCCTCTATGTCTGCCACTCATAACAGCAGCGCCATCGTAGGTTTGTGCAATCAGCTTGTTGAAATCTTTCGTTAAGAATGGATCTATAACGGATTTAATACAGGCTGCTAAAGATTGAGCGTCATGTTGCTCAGGATTTATAAAACCCCAAAATCTTTCAACTGGGCTTCCTTGATGTACATATCGTAAAACGACCACCATTTGAAATTTTGAGGCAACATCACTAGTTTCATCTGCCAGAACTGCTAAATAATTTGATTCATTTATTTCATCAGAGATTTTTTCTCTACATACCTCCAGCATGCATTGTAATAGTTCATTCTGCATGTCCTTTGATGTACCTTTAAATAACGTAGCAGATTCTAAATGTTTTTGGAAAACGTTGTCAAGATCTGCACTAAAATTCACCAATCCACGAAAGATTCCGGGATTATCAGACTCGTCACTTTCATCGTGGCCACGGAGGGCTAACTCAAACGTTCCACAAAATTTTATACAATCAATAATACGCGATAGCACATAACGATTTTTATCAACTTGTTCGTTGTGCCGTTTTACATTAATCCAGTAGGCATTATCCAATTGCTTTTGGATGTTTATGTTTCCTAATAATGCCAGGCTTACCGTATTGGAAATATGCTTCTGTGTTCCTTCGTGCCGTTTAATGTTTTGGCTTAAATGTCCCAAATCTCTAAAACCCGTAACTGTCCACGATTTGTCACCTCCAAACAAAATACAAGGGAAACAAAAAAGCGCGTGTTTTTTGTCACAACCGCACAACCACTTTGTATTGTTATAAACCGTGTCATTAAACTGGCGTTTGTATGTTTTGCTTCGACTTGAACCGCTAATTTCAATGTTTAATTGTGGTGTCGATCGACCAAGTTCTTTAATTTTAATTTTGTCCTCGTATGCCAAAGAGCTAAAACTATGACTCTGCAAAAACTCGATCGAATTCATTATAATTAAACTAAATAAAACAACAGGACAAAACAAATAGCCGGCCGCGCGCATATAAAATTACAAAACCACTGCTGGGTGCTGCCGTCCTGCAGCCGCAAATTTTCCATAAATCGCCGTATTAAGCCACGTGCAGCGTTAAACCAATCACTCGCTTTGTTTTCAGAAATCATTAGCTGTGAACCCAAATCCGCGGCGGGCTCGTAAGCGGCGGCCCTACGCTCGAGTGTTCAGGCCGGAAAACTTGCGGTGTTTTGTTTGCCATTTTGCCAATGCTATTAGAGAAATAATTTAATATTTTTATTGTTTAGTTTAGGGATACACTACATTAAAAAATATATAATTTGTCGAAATTATGTGTGTTCTGCAGCTCCGCAGCACTTATGAACGCGCCGCCACTGATTGGAATACACTGACTACCAATACTCCTCGCGAATTCCACTAATCTCCCAAGACAACAATCGTCAATGTTTCGGACAGGATGCGCAGATTATTTATTACTCATCCGACCACGCTTTCATAAGAAAAAGACCTTTCGAACTTCACAAACCCAACAATGCCCGAATAATTAACACAGTTTGGCACATTTCGTGTCGACGAAAAGCCATTAAACGCCTCCCGATTAATTAGAATGGGCTTTAAAATATTAATACCTGTACATTAACCGTGGGGCACTTATAAAGTTATTAGAAAAACAGTAAATAGGCAATATCCTCATTACGTATGTAAGATCGTTGCCCTCGGAGGTTAACAAACTGTTTTCTTGAAAGTTTTCTACTAGTGTATAATCGGCGAACGCTTAACATGAATAATATATTTTTTTTTACTTTCGGTTATTACGTTTATTGGCAATTTGTCTGCATAGAAATTAGTTATCACTTACATTTAATGCGATTGAGCGATTTGGATTTGCATAAAAAAATCGATTCATTCAAGTCGATTGCGTGCATTTAAATGGTTAAAATCGATGTCGTAAACAAATATTTTAACCTTGGTTTAATTAAGAAAACGAACGGATAGGGGCAAGTGAATAGAATGTATTTATGAAGGCTTGTTCCGAAACGCAATTTTTGAATTGCCCTAAGACGATTTTAAAACTATTCAGATCAGTTTTGTCTGCATACATATCATATATATATATATATATATAGATAGATAGATAGATAGATAGATAGATAAATCTTTATTTATTCCAATAAGTATTACTTACAAAAAACCCATAACGGCATGGAACAATGTCAAAAAATATCATTACTGTAATAAACATCACAATAAAAATTATAGTTCACTCTCAGCTGTAGATAAAAAAAGAAAAAAATGAAAAAGAAAAAACCTCAACAATAATTATACAGTTTTAAATATCTTTCTTGAATAATTCTATCAAGTTAATGTAGTAAAAACAGAACAACTAAAACTCAAGATAAAGTGCAATATACAAAAATTAAATAACAAGTACACTTACATACATTTAAAATTTAATAATACAGCCAATAACAAAAATTCTAATTCGAGACAATACTGCCTTTATCACACTCATAAAACTCCTTCAATGTATAGAAGGCTTTTTTACATAAAAAGATTTTCAGGACACACTTTAATCTATTTCTCGGTAGTAAATGTACATTTTCAGGTAAAGAATTAAAAACTTTTATTATAGAAAACTCGACATTTTTCTGCAAAAAACTAAAGATATATTTGTCAGAAAGCAGATTTGTTTTATTTCTAGTAATGTAGTCATGTTTAATAGATGCACCTTCAAAAAGATCCCTGTTATCAACAATAAACATCACCGAATCCAAAATGTACATACCTATAACTGTCAAAATATTGTTACTAATAAACATAGTCCTTCAACTGTCTTGTTGTTTCATTGCAAAAATACATCGTAAACATCTTTTTTGCAGGAATTGCCCCAAAATATCAAACCATATCTGAGTCTGGACTGTACAAATGCATGGTAAGCTGACAGAGCTGCATCGATTCCAACTCTCTCCGAAATAATTCTTAATGCAAAACAATACTGATATATTCTAGTGGCAATTCTCTCGATGTGCGCCCCCAGTCCAACCTTCTATCGACATTTAGTCCCAAAACAACAGCGCTCTCAACTGATGTTATTGTTGTATCCTTAAACGTTACTGTAAATTGATTATTCAATCTGTTACCAAACATAATGCATTGTGTCTTGGAAATATTTAGCGACAGGCTGTTGGACCGAAAGTACCCATCGAGAGTGTCCATCACAGATTGAACCTTCATCGATAGCAACTCCGCCGTGCTTTCACTGAATATAAGCGATGTATCATCA
This sequence comes from Diaprepes abbreviatus, assembly GCA_034092305.1. Classification (NCBI taxonomy): domain Eukaryota; kingdom Metazoa; phylum Arthropoda; class Insecta; order Coleoptera; family Curculionidae; genus Diaprepes; species Diaprepes abbreviatus. Next base: position 475,854 of record JASJET010000135.1, read on the forward strand.
GCATATAGTACAGTCTGCTCTCCAGAGATTTCGGGTAAATCATTTGTGTAAAGAATATACAAAAGAGGTCCAAGTATTGGTCCTTGAGGGACGCCCCTCTTCATTTTAATCCTCTGAGACACTATAGCCCGACCATGGAGATCAGACTCCTTAACACACTGAGTCCTGTCCGTCAAATACGATCTTATTAATTGCAGCGCGTTACCCCTTATACCATACATTTTTAGTTTTAATAATAATGTTTCATGATCCACAGCATCAAATGCTTTAGAGAGATCCAGGCACATGGCCAATGTTTGCTTTTTTTATTTAGAGAATCTATAATTTGTATAAGTGTTTGGTACAAAGCTCTTACTGTGGATTTCCCTTTTCTAAAGCCATTTTGTTTATCTGATATTACAGAGAACTTATCCAGAAATGTTACAATTCTCTGAAATAAAATTTTTTCAAAAATCTTGCTTATATTAGGCAATAGCGAGATTGGTCTATAATTCTTTTCTTCAGACTTCTCCCCCTTCTTATAGATTGCTCTAATATGGGCATTTTTCAGCTTACCCTGAAAAATACCTGTAGTAAAACACATATTTACAATAAAAGATAAAGGCTTAGAAATAAAGTCACCTACATCTTTTAAAATAGAAACAAGTATCTGATCATCTCCAACCGACTTCTTGTTTTTTAAACCCTTTATAACCTTCAATATCTCATTATATATATATATATATATATATATATATATATATATATATATATATATATATAAATATATATACAGGGTGATTCAAAAATCGATCACGAAACTTAAGGGGGTGATTCTACTTGACAAAATAAGGGTAGAGCTTCATATAATTTTTTTTCAAAATGTCATTCGTTTTCGAGTTACAAGCCGTCCAAGTTCAAGTTTTTATTTTTTGTTTTTTGAATTACTCGCTTACAGGAAAACCGATTTGACTAATATTTGAAAGATAGGCTAAGTCTTCTGCGCTTCATCATTTTAGTAACAATTCACATTGATTTTTTGCCGCTAGAGGGCACTTTACCTACATTGAAAATTGTTTTTTTGTCATAATTTTTTAGTGTTGACAGCTACAGTAGTTTTTGGCATAATTTCTGAAAGACTGATGCCAGGCCTTTAAAAAAGGTGCTCTTTATTTACATCGCTAAACCCAACGGTTTAGACGTAAATCACCCTTAAAAATTAAGTGGTAAATTTACTTTTCTCATTTCATTACCACCAGCTACCAGGTAAATAGCTATCAAAGTATACTAGAGCTGTCAGTTTAACATCAAATAAATTCGCTTTTTAAACTATTTAATTTATAATCTTAAAATAACTAATAATGGCTAATCAGTAAATATTCATATTCTGGATTATTGCGACATACATTTAATTGATAAAAATTAATGAAACAGTACTAAACAAACTAAAAAAGATTCTCAAAATGTCCCCCATTTTCTTCAATACATTTCCTAACACTCTTCAAAAAATGTCGCCTAACTCGATGAAAAATTTTTGGTGTTTCTTTAATAATTTGGCACTTTTCGATTATCCTGAAGCGAAGATCCTCGACGTTGATTACTGGAATATCGTACACCAATTGTTTCAAATGACCCCAAAAGAAAAAATCCATAGGATTAAGGTCTGGTGACCTCGCTGCCCATGCCAATGGTCCACTTCGTCCTATCCATCGCTCAGGATACGTTGCATTCAAATACTGTCGGACACGTATACTAAAGTGGGGCGGAGCTTGGAGGATCCACATGTTGGCCCTTACTTCCAATGGCACATCTTCCAGATACAATGGGAGACGATTTTGGATAAAATCTAAGTATACGTCACCAGTTAATGGGCCATCAAAGAAATGAGGACCAATAAGGTAATCTCCTATTATCCCTGCCCACACATTTAGTGAAAATCTACGCTGATGTTTCGTTTCTACCACATTGTTTGGGTTCTCGTAAGCATATGTGTGGATGTTGTGTAGATTTGTTATGCCATCACGAGTGAAACCAGCTTCGTCAGTGAATAATATGACGCCAATTAATCGATTATCGTGTTCATACTTAGCTAGGATCTGATTGCACATTTCCAACCGTCTCGGCCGATCATCGTCATAAAGAGCCTGCACCTTTTTTGAATGAAACGGGTAGAGTTGTTCTTCTCTTAGTATCCTCCATGAACTAGCCTGACAGAGCCGCACTTCATTCCCAATTTTTCTAGTACTAATACCTGGATTATCTTCAATAATTTCAAGCACTCTTTCTTCTTGTTGCACGTTTCTAGCAGTTCTAGGTCTTCCCCTATTTCCATTATAACTTTTAAAGGAACCACATTCCGCAAGCCTCCTGTGCACACTGGAAAATGTTTGAGCATGAGGGATATTTCTTTCCGGATAACTCTCCATATAATATCTTCTTGCCAACTCTGCATTACCATTTGCTTTTCCATAACAAAAATGGATATCACAATATTCGATATTTGAATATTGGTGATTAGCCATTATTAGTTATTTTAAGATTATAAATTAAATAGTTTAAAAAGCGAATTTATTTGATGTTAAACTGACAGCTCTAGTATACTTTGATAGCTATTTACCTGGTAGCTGGTGGTAATGAAATGAGAAAAGTAAATTTACCACTTAATTTTTAAGGGTGATTTACGTCTAAACCGTTGGGTTTAGCGATGTAAATAAAGAGCACCTTTTTTAAAGGCCTTGCATCAGTCTTTCAGAAATTATGCCAAAAACTACTGTAGCTGTCAACACTAAAAAATTATGACAAAAAAACAATTTTCAATGTAGGTAAAGTGCCCTCTAGCGGCAAACAATCAATGTGAATTGTTACTAAAATGATGAATCGCAGAAGACTTAGCCTATCTTTCAAATATTAGTCAAATCGGTTTTCCTGTAAGCGAGTAATTCAAAAAACAAAAAATAAAAACTTGAATTTGAACGGCTTGTAACTCGAAAACGAATGACATTTTGAAAAAAAATTATATGAAGCTCTACCCTTATTTTGTCAAGTAGAATCACCCCCTTAAGTTTCGTGATCGATTTTTGAATCACCCTGTATATATATATATATTATTCGTTCTTAATTATTTACTGTCTAAAATCATTTGTTGTAAAAACCAGTCGATATTGGTGGTACCGAACTATTGTCCTTGGCAATTAACCAAGCTTGTCTTTAATTTCCAGTGAATATGTCGATTCCCGGTCTCGTGAATACATCCTCTAGTACGAATTTCAATATTTAGATGCCGGAGGGCAGTCTATCTATAGAATGTGACTTTACATAGCGGTCCGATCAAACTTTTTTAATAATCTTATGCTATCGTGGGATCGAAACACATCTGACGGGACCTCTCCCACAACGTCCAATGCCTTTACCGCTAGAGTCACCAGCTCGGTGTGCCTTTTAAAAGAAAAAGAACAGACTAAGCAGGAAATATCGTGGAATATCCGTAATTAATTCATGAATCAATAATTAAAAAATTAAGAATTGCACTACTTCTTACCGTATTGCTGTAATTACTCAACGTATTAATTTTCTTAATTTTCCCACATAAACGTGTTTTTAACAAACTACAATTAAAAACCGTAAACTTTGCCGTTTTTTTCAGCTTATTTTGCGCACAATTTCCTGCCGTGATTACCAGTTTGGTTCACCAGATAACACCTCCATTATTGCAATTAGACTGTTAAAAATAACTTGTAATTATTTTGGTAGCATTGCAGGAAATTTCTTAAGAAACTAAATTCGCGTGGTGTACACAATCTAATTATAGAATAAAGTCTATCTTTATCCAATTTAAACGCATAACATTTTTTAATTGCAAGAAAGAATTACCGTAATTCTTAAAATCATGAAAAAATACATAAAAATTAGTGATGTAAAAAAACATTAACCCCTTTATTCACTAATATGGTGTAACTAATAAAAATTGCAATTTCAACATTTTCTAGAATTGCGAGATTTTGAACTTTTTCAACGTGTCAACGTCTTTAAAAAAACGTTTACTTTTTCTTTGGTATTCTTAAAACACTGACAATTCTACAGATATCGAAAAAATTCGTGTTCTCCGCAAGTTTCAAAAGGCCAAGGCTACAGACGACAGACGAGCTACAATCCCCTAACTTTCTAACCCACAATACCTGAGGACAACGAATTCCAGACAACAAAGTTAGCAAATAGGCAAGTTTTAATATTCTAAACCCATGGAGCCAGGACAGAGTGTATGGGAACAAGTCCGGATATAAGGAAGCTTTAATCCCGAAGCTCTACAACTCTATGTAAGTCAGGAGAATGAAAAATTCAAAACTTGAAATTGAAAATAACAAAATGTAAATTAAATGTTTACATTGGACTCATATTAAAATTGAATCTTAAAATGCGTTTAAAAGCTTGAAATTTGAAATCTAACAGACGGATTTGCTAATATGGTTTAAATACCATCCATATGTCAAAACGTTCCAAGTACATATACCATTTAAAATGGATGTCAGTTGGTACCTAGCAACGCCAGTGTTGCGAGTTTCCGAAATATACACAACCCTGGTATACCCTTGAAACTTGTTTTAAGCGTGGCTGTCAATTCCACGAATAACTAGATCAAAATAGTATACGAGCCAAAAACAGATTCTGTAAGTCATTTCCCCCGGACGATAACTCCTGAATGCTCAAGAAAGTGGTGTCATAAAGCTTCATGAACGTCAGCTGCGGTTCCGCGGGTGAATTGAGCAGTGGTGATCCTCCACTCACATAAAAAAAATATTTTTAATCACTTCCTCCCGATTGAAAATATGTCAAATGATAGTTGACACAATACTATGAAGAAAAAAAGAATCAGCTGGCTGTAAGGTGATGAACTATATGCCAGCTGGTAACACGAACATGAAAAAAAAAACACTTTGACCTGGTCTAGTTGCCATGAAAATTAGATCGTCTGGTTGGTCAGTTTTGTTTTCCTTATTATATTGTTATAATTTATATTATATGGGTCAACAAATAAATGCTTATATAAGGATACAAACACAGAGATAAAGCTTTAAAATCCTAATAGCTATAGTTATTACTTGAAAATTAGCAGAATTTTCTGGTCAGTACAGAAATAAAATAAAATTATCATTTATCTTTTTATTTTTAAGGTTTAAAATAGTTACTGTTGCACGTATCAAATTTCAATTCTTCACTGTCAACTTAGACCGGTTTTAAAATTAGACCATATTAGTGAATTAGAGGGTAAATTTTTAAGCATTTTATCAAACTAGTTTTTTCTGAAAATGGATATACGTAATTTCTTTGAAAATCATCATTACAAAGCTTTTAGCTATTCCCATATCGTAGTAAAAATTCATCATATAGTTTATGCGGGACCTCGACAGACCTAATGGCAGTACGCAGCGCACCCTATAGTGTCGGAACCCATTAAAAACTTTCAGAATGTGAATAGATATTAAAGGCATACAACGTTGCCGAATGTAGGATGCCCAGAAACTGAAAACTGACGCATTGAATGTATTGGAAGGACGTCCGGAAATCGACATGATATGCAGCAAATATACTATTTGAATATTTTTTTTCTTCCGAATCCGCCCTGAAGCCAGATGCACTGTGGTTAGAGTAGGCCTATTATGCTAACTCTAGACTTACAGCCACCTAGCCTCCTGGATTAATCTGTACAGGTCTGCTAAGGAATGAATGTGTACTTCCCTCAGTTCCAAGTTCGTTGATCCGAAGCTTTGTTGTATTTTTACAAGCGAGCACTCCGCTGTCTGGCATTTGACGTTGTGGGAGAGGTCCCGTCAGATGTGTTTCGATCCCACGATAGCATAAGATTATTAAAAAAGTTTGATCGGACCGCTATGTAAAGTCACATTTTATGGGGGTCGGTATATTTACTGGAAATGAAATACAAGCTGGTTAATTGCCAAGGACAATAGTTCGGTACCACCAATATCGAGATGCAATAGCAGTGGATATACCCACATTATGCCGTTGTAGTGCTGAAATCACATTCAGCAAACGTACAACTAAATGCAGCTCCGTGCATGAATGAAGTAAAATGCGAACAGTAAATGCAAACTTCGTTCCAACCATATCCTTTCATTGTTAGAGGTTGCACAGTTTGAACAAATTGCTAAGGAAAACAATTTATCTTATTCCACCACCATCGAGATGATGGCCTACCTGTACCACCATACAGAGAAGAAAGTCAAAACTTACCCTCCCCGCCACAGCACACGGCATAACGTGGATTTGTCCACTGCTATTGCATCTCACACGGAGGAACCCGTGAAAGCCGCATAAACATATATACGCCATCCGGCGGGAGGTCGGCGAAGCCGCGTTCAATAGTTGCGTGCTTCCTTCTGATCTTCTTCTTCTTTATTTAACAAAAAATGCAAATAATTGACGTTTCGCCCTTTATTTAACGCATTTTCAAAATTTTTGGTTTATTTTCTTTCCTTGACATGTTGTTACTGTATTAATAATAGTGTTTTAAAAAGAAGAAGATGGCTTTGCAAATTATGCAATCCTAGCAGGAATCTGTTCTGACCAAATTTAGTCAAAATCATGAAAATTCACTCCTCATTTCACTAACATAGTTCAACTTTAGATTTTTTATTTATTTATTCGTATGGTACACATGCAGTTACATATTAAAATTTTAAAAAAGAAAAATGTTAAAAAATGCGATGTGAAAAGGAAACTAAATATTAATATGTTTCCAATTCATTCTAAAGCAGGTGAGCCGGTGCTTCGGCCCCTCATAGCTAATTGCCCCGACAGGATTGTAGGGTACGTTCCTACCTGATATCACAGAGTTATCCTTCAGACACCGTGTAATACCCACTTAAATAGGAAGTCTGAGCAACGACCATATTCAATACGGATTCTGTTCAGTTTGACCCAATGAATCCTGTCAAATTCTGTGCTGACAGTATTATCCATACGTTCCTTATAGTGGTGTTATTTATATCGATCTGTTCAGCCTGTCGCATTGAAGGGTTTCTTGAACGGAGTCTATTTTACCAGAGGAGAGACATGCCTTTTCCGAGTTCTCTTTTATATTGTCATACTCTTTTAATAGGGCCTCAGTTCGACGGATTGGGGGTGGGTTGGTGTTACTCAGCGATAAGTGGTATGGTTTAGTTGGGTATCAATTAAGTTGCACGGTACTCTGCAGCTGAGAAGATCATTGCAGTGGATGATGTACGCAGTGTATCCGCTATCGCTTCCAAGGTCGTTCCACACAATTTCTAGATGATGTTGCATGTTAATAGAGACTCCTAAATATTTGGGATACTTGTTATGGTGAAGAATGCTGCCGTTAAATTGCACCTGTAGTTATACATTTGTCTGTTTATTATTTAGGCGGGACGCCCAGACTTCAGTTTGGCATTGGGTTTAAGTCTCTATATCTTAAAATAAGATTTAATAATGGCCAAATCTGCTGTGAGACAAGTTTCTGCCTGTCCAAGTTTCTTATTCCTGCAGGCAAGAGCAGTATCATCGGCGTAGCAAAATGTGGTTGATCTGGTGTTAAGTGGGTCTAGGGTGTATAGATTAAACACGAGAAGAGCCAGAACTAGACCCTATGTTAATCCATTACTCAGTTTTATTTCTCAGCTTCAATTTCAACTTTAGAACTGGCCCAAGTTGGTAATAAAGGGTTGATGATTGATAAGTGTAACAATAAGTTTGAATCTTCAACACACAGGAATCAAAAATTCCTTTCTCTTCGATTCAGGGCCGTATTCTATATTTTTATCCTTAACAATTCTATATAAGGGTTTGCATGTTGACATATATAATACAAAACATAATAATATTACAAGCAAAATAAAACTGGTTTTTATAAGCTCTAATTTCCGTGGCAGTTAGATCTGTTTTAAAACGGTAAAAACCTGACATTTCAAAGTTATTTCTGATATGTCGTGGAATATCTCCGAAATAATATATATTCCTAAAAAACTGATTTTTAATTACGTTTGCTGTATTTTAAATATAAAGACGTACGCACATTGTTATGTTATTATTATTAGATTCATACGTAGATGCATATCTTTGGCGATATGAGACGCACTTTTCTTACGCGAATCTGTGTGCATAGCATCGACCAGCCAATGGTCATCGAACTTGAGCAGTTAAAAGGGAATCGTTAGAATCGTTGCCCACATTGCTCGCCATATGGCAGTTCTTCTTTTCAAGTATTTGACTGCCGGGAATATGCCATTTAAAAGTAAAATTTTCGAGATTTTAAAAAGAAAAATCTTAAGTAAACAAGCGTTTAGTATTTTTTCCTCGCAGTCAATGAAGAGCAACTATTTGAGTAGAGAGTCGAAATATTCTATTAAATGTGTTTTTTAATTTGGTAATTTTTTTTTTGAAAATATTAATATATTTAATAAAATAGTAAATAATGTAATAAAAAACTGCATACTGGAGCTTATTGACACTAGATTGATCAGCGGGCCGTAAACGGAGTCAATTGTACCACTTACCTGGAGCTCTTATCTCGTATGTGGATTTTCGTATTTCGATAACCACTCGATCGATTGTGACTGATAAGGTCTCATTTTTTTGTTTTCATATACTGATGCAGAAATTATATCACTGTATTTCCATCCACAATTTCGAATATGTGATTTTTCTTTGGTTTTTAATGTTTTTTCAGTAAAAAATCTTACTGGATTTCTTTCGTCAATACAATTAATTTTAAGAACGCACGTGGCTTAATCTGCCATGTTAAAAACGTTATACTCTTTGGAGATTTAGATGATGCCCGTGTTGTTGTTTTCACCTATTCTAAACATGGCAGCCTCCAAAATAAAGGCAACAAAAGTCTGATTTTAGAGTTTTTTCCTGACCCTTAATTGGCTGGATTGTATCAATACCTTCCTACAAAATTTAATATCCTTATTATATTTTTCATTAAAACAGTATATAATTTAAATATTTATTTAGTTTCTTCTTCTTCTTCTTCAAATGCCTTCTCCATTGCGGAGGTTGGCAATCATAATAGCTATTTTAATTTTTGAGGCAGTTGCTCTAAAAAGTTGTTTTGAACTGCATTCAAACCATTCCCTTAGGTTTTTTAGCCATGAAATTCGTTGTCGTCCTACGCCTCTTCTGCCACTTATTTTGCCTTGGATTATGAGCCGTAAGATGCTGTACCTTTCTCCCCGCATAATGTGTCCGAAATATTGCAGTTTTCTCTGTTTTATCGTTATCTCGACTTCATTTTCTTTCCCCATTCGTCTCAACACCTCGGCGTTCGTAACTCGATCCACCCACGAAATCCTCTGAATTCTTCTATAGGTCCACATTTCAAAAGAGTTAAGTCTTCTTATTGCCTCTCGATTCAGTGTCCATGCTTCCATTCCATAATATAGAACACTGTATACGTAACATGTAGTCAGTCATATTTTCAGGGCTAACGTTAGATCTTTGCTGCAGATAACCTTTTTCATTCTAATAAAGTTGGCACGTGCTTTCTCGATTCTGGTTTTTATTTCGACGGTATAGTCATTATTTTCTGTTATTAGGGTTCCCAAGTAAGTGTACTTCTTAACTGTTTCTATGTGCTGACCTCCTACCATTAGGGTGTCATTATTATTGGTGTTGTTCTTACTAATTTTCATGAACTTGGTCTTTTTCGTGTTAAGAGAGTCCATATTCTCCACTAACTCTTAATATTTTATTCATTATTTTTTCTACGTCTTTCAAACTATCAGCTATTATTACGGTGTCATCTGCATACCTAATATTGTTGATTAAAACTCCGTTTACTTTTATCCCTGCTGTTTCAGATTCAAGACTTTCCAATATAACCTCTTCAGAATAAGCGTTAAATAGTAAAGGTGACAATATACACCCTTGTCTGACTCCCCTTTGTATTTCCACATCTCCGGATATTTCCTGTCCAATTTTTACTGCCGCTCACTGATTGTAATACAGATTTGATATCAACCTTAAATCTCTTTCATCCAAATTTTTGTTTCTGAGAATCGCTATCAGTTTGTCATGTTTGACACTATCAAAAGCTTTGTTGTAATCTATGAAGCAGACATAGAGGTCCTGATTGACATCTAAGCATCTAGTTTCTTACTTTAACAATACTATATCAAATTGTTTCGACAGTATTGGTATTTAGAATTTTAATCATTAGCTTACCAAATTACATAGTCCTTTAAAAACATCAAGTTTTCAAAACAACATAGTGTTGGTTTATATATTTCTGCTGTGCCAGTACTTGTTTTTTATGAAGTCATTTTTTTTATCAATTAAATTGAAATCTCAACGTATGAATTTTGCTTCTCACATCTTTTATATTCAGAGGTTGCTTAGAGCATATATGCAGCTTCAATAATTTTGGTTTTATAGCATTTAATTTTGTAATCAGTATCTTGAAGCTTCAATGGAATCGAATGGTTTTCATACGACCTTATGAAGGTCAGCCCAACCCCCTTTTTTTTTGTTGCCGTTGCACACATTTTTAAAATAAATCGTTTACAATAGAAGAAATATACGAAACAATATTAAAAAACTGAGGTTAATGGCGAGATCAGGCCATAGACATAGGAGTAATTAATAGTACTTGATATAGATTGCGGATCCTATAGAAAAAAGTTTGTTCACGTTTAGAAGGGTTGAGCGTTTTTGCTGAGTAGGACCTCCCCTTGAAATTTCAGTCAGGTGACAAGGGTATGATGTTTAAAGTATCGTTCTTAGCTCCTTGTAAGCGTGAGCCAACTTTCTTGAATATGATTCGCGGTCTAGTATCTCTATATTATCTCTATGGATCAGGCTGACTAGCTTATTTTTTATGGATTTTTTCCAAAAACGCATCACCCACGGCTCGATACCCCGACTTTTTCACCCACAGTGTGAACAAAAAAATTGTGAGAACAGGCCTTAAGTGGCTAAAATTTCAAAAAGAAATACGGATAATTACGATTTACATATAAAAAAGTATGATTTTTTTACAATATTTCCCTATTTCGTGTTTAGCGACATTGAAAACATAAAAAGGAGGTTTCAAGGACTATAATGTTGTGACCACATGGTACTATTTGTAAGCGACTTTTTTGGGGCGCCCCGCTCACCTAAAATGCATCTCAAAACATGCTTGTGCAAAAACCACAATTATTATTTTTCTGACGATGACCTCATTTCTTTCATAAAACTATGATATTATGTCACGACGGTACCATTCACAATTTAAAGAGACTGTTATTCTCTTATCTGTGTCCTGTATCTAACCAAATTTTAAACACATACAAGAAAAGTTAAAGAAATTCACGAGTGTAAAAACAAGATAAAGTATATTCGACGGTCATAAAATGCTGACTTTAGGCATTATCTTCAGAGTAATGGCATGTGACATTAAAGGCCAAGAAAGGCCGTAAAAAATGTGGGCCCAAAAACAAATCGCTCGCAAAATCGTAACACATGTCCCAGATAGGAACGCGCTTACGTGCGCGGCCTTTGGGTGTATGTTATCGGGCATCCACAAGAAACGGCCTCGGGCTACGCGAGCCAACGTGAGTGAACAGTTAGGAATGTGCCTGCCGTGCCACCGCACTGTTTTATTTGGATTTTAGGCTCTTGTTTGCTTTTTAAGGAATTGTTTTTAATAAAGTGATAATCCTTAACGGAGAAGTTTTATAGTTTTCTAGTTTTTAGTTTTTTTTCTTTTATTTTAATCATATTTTGATTATTTATTGATTAAAGAATTTCATGTACCCATTTTATCCAAAGCTGTAAATCACCCTAAAATAAACCACTAAAAATTCTTTGATCCTTAGAGAAATTATGTCAAACAAATATTTAGTCTGTTATAATAAATCCACAATCTTAAATTTCAAATTAATTTTAGATTGGTAATATTGGCCCCAAAACCTTCCAATATCGATATCTAAAGAACTTAAGACGTAAATTTCGTAGCCCGATATATTTTATACTGCATATTGAGTTTGTATACACCCCAAGAACCCCGCAATATCAGTTTTAGACAAAATCGGAAAATGTAAAATTTTCACTCTCTCATATAGTATCTTATCAATCCAATAGCTGTTAAAAATTAACTTCATACTCGTAATACACGACCCCGAAAACATTCTGATACCAAATCTTAAAAAATGCGAATAAGGTAAAATTTTCAATTCACCTTATTGGATCCGCCATATTAAATTTCAAAAAAAAATAATTTTAACGTCTTAATCTAATCTAACTCTAAATCCTTTAAAGCCCCCTAGTACCAATTTTGGATGAAATACGCAAAATTTAAAATTTCAATTTTCATATTGCATCTGACATATTAAATTTTGTTAAAATAATTTTATATTCCTTCAAAACGATTCAGTCTCACATTTGAGCAAAATCGAAAAATGTAAAATTTTTAATCTGCCATATTGAATCCTGAAATTCTGTTATTAAATTCATAATTTACACCCTCAAGAACCCCCTATATCAGTTTTGGAGAAAATCGAAAAATGTATAATCTTTAGGACGCCATATTAAATCCTCCAGGTTGATCCCCCAATACTGATTTTAGATAAAATCGAGAGAATCTTTAATCCGCCATCTTGGATAAGCCTTATTTATTTTTGTCTAAATAATAGATTCGTAATGTGCGATCCTAAAAACTCCATATCGATTTTGAAAAAGATCGGACGAAATTAATTTTTTATCCGCCATATTGGATACGCCATATCGAATTTTTTAAAAATAATTTCAGATTCGTTATGTGCTACCCCGAAAACTTCGCCATAACAATTTGGGAGAAATTCGAACAAAATTGATTTTTTCGTCCGTCATATTGGATCCGCCATATTGAACTTTTTAAAAATATTTTGGATTCGTTATGTGCTACCCCAAAAACTCCACCACACCAGTTTCGGAGAAAATCGAATAAAATTAATTTTCTTGTCCGCCATATTGAATTTTTTAAAAATAATTTTAGATTCGTTGTGTACGAACCCGAAAATTCCCTCATACCAATTTTGGATAAAATAGGACAAAATTAATTTTATAATATATACATATATATATATATATATATATATATATATATATATATATATATATATATATATATATATATATATATATATATATATATATATATCCGCCGTATTGGATCTGCCATTTTCAAATTTCGAAAAGTACAATTTAACTGTTGTACATTTATTCAAGCACTTTAAATTATTAATCAGTAACTATAAAAACCTCTTTATTTAAATTTCGGTTTTGAATCGGTTAGATTAAAACTGATTGAATCCGCCATCTTGGATACATCATTTTTAAATCTAGGAAACTTCACTTCAATGATGCGAAATCATTCAACCACATGAATTTTTATATAAGTTAAGTTGCGTAATAATGAAATTTATTCCCTAAAACCGCCATTTTGGACCTACCATTTTGAAAATATATCAACTGAAATTTGGCTATTGGCTATTTACTTCGGATTGTTAATAAGCACCTTGTAAAACCCTTTTATTTGAATTTCTGTTTTAAAGTGATTGGGTTGACAGTCTAGTATAAATCAATCATCTTAAATACGCCATTTTGAAATGTAGATAATTTCCCGTAACCTATATTTTCATGGCAAAAAAATTTAGTCCTTAAGTCCGCCATTTTGAAAGTTGTATTATAAAACATTATCATTGTAATAAGAAATGCCAAACATCATTTTTTTATGTGTTTTGAAACAAATTGGTAGGGTATATTGATATTTATGGCAAAGAATTAAATGTTACATCTAGGATTTGTTCATAATAGTCGCCATATTGTTTTTTTCGAAAGGCCCAACTGCAAATGAAATTGGACATCTTTACCAAAAATTTAAGCCCGATATAGGCTATTTTCATTATGATAAAAAAAAATAGAGAATGTGGATATAACCACTACTAATGCATCTCACACGGAGGAATCCGTGAAAGCCGTATAAACATATATATATATATATATATATATATATATATATATATATATTGTTTGTTCATGAACGAATTGAAATCAAATTTGACACACAGTGGATGGTTTCTATCTTCACTCCGTAGATACATTGTTTATGATGAATAAAAAACTCTTCACTTCCAACCGTGGTATTAGCCTAACCGTTTAAGGCGCTAGGACTGATAGGGACGACCACGGCCAGGCGCGGGTTTAAGCCCCGTGCACGGCAACTTATTATTTAAGTTGCCAGACCATTAGAGGATAGTCCCACTAGTCGGGAGAGACTTGACTGATAAAAGAGTGTAAAAACTCGGGGTTAGTTGTTGAGTGTCGAGGACCGTGGTTCGGAACCCACGTTAAAATGTAGGTCCAGTCGCTAAATAGTGTCCGCTTCCGATGCGACTTTAAGCCCCAAATCTTTGACTTTTTTTTTCTTCACTTCCAATAATAACAATCCTGGTAGTGGTGAATTATTTCTGTTTCTAATCTGTTAGTCCATGGACACGCTGTATTATATATTTCATGAATTTTTATCCTTGAACCCTTTCAGCTTTCTATTATTTTTCTAACTTGCAAACCAAGTACAGCTTTCACAACCGAAATTAATCGGGGGCCTCACCCAATACTTCCTTTTTATTTGATATACAACGGCGGAATTTCTGACTGGTGTATTTTATGACTTGGCACGTGTGCATGTACTCAATCCACACATAGACGTAGGTCGATAATTGAATGGTATATTGTAATAATTTTAAAAATAAATGCAAGATGCAGGAGTATATTTTGTGGAGCTGTTTATAGAACGTTACGTGGTTGGAAATTTTATCTAATTAACTAATTTAAGATATAATGATTCTTATTTAAATTTGCTTTTTCATCTTTATTAATGTCTTTTTCTCTCACATCTTTATCGTTTATTAAGAGCAGGTTCTTGTACACACATTACATTACAGTAATGGTGGCTGGTAGAGCAGTACCCTTGTGATATTTAATATATTCTAAAAATATTTTTTTTTGTTATTTTTTACTTAAAACATTTCCAAATACTTTTCTACATGTTTTTTTTTGGACGTCTGGCAACAGCAATGCGCGTATTGTTTATAATGGACAACATCGGATAATGCCGTTTATTGATACGGCACGGTGGAAAGACGATAGTCTAACGGGGCTTATCTGTGTGCAAGAAAGATAGAACTACATATCAATATTCCCCATTCGCAGTTATGCTTAAAGTTAAACAAAATTTGTGCCATGCATTAAATGACTGGATTGCTATTAGATAAATGGAATCACACTTGTTACCGAGCGACAGATGATATTATTTTTTTATTTCCGCGTTCGTGTTTGTTTTATTTGCAGTTGACGGTTCTAAAAAAAAATATTGTAAATTTATCTTTAGTTGCTGTTTTTCCACCGAGATAATTACATAATATTTACTTTTCCACGTCGGTGTATATTTTTGTTTTGTTACTAAAAGTCGGTTTATTTGCTGCTATGACTATGAGCAAAGTTAGTTTTTGAAAGAATTCTCCTAATGCGCTCTCTTCAGAGGAAAACTTAAAATAAAGAATCAAGACAGCTTTTGGCTTGACTTAAAAATTAAAAAACAAAGGGAAGGAGAAAAATCTCTATGTCGCAGATTTAATAAAAATATATAGATATGATCAAAATATTTGGCCATTGACATATAAAGAATAAACTCCGGGACCCAAAGTATGGACTTGCACTTGATGTGTGACAGAGGATATATATGTTGTCTTTCTTTCGCTACACTGATATTTCATATAAAGGCGCTAGTGAGGATTAACTCGAGCGAGCAGAGCAGAGTTGGTTAGAGGCGGCACCAGCAAGCAAAATGCCAAGCTAGCCCCTAGGCCGTAGAGTAGGGGTGGGTATTTTTAAAATGCGCCACTGAATTTTGGCCGGGTAAACTCAGAAACTCCCCCCCCCCTCCCACGTTGTTGCTTGGGCCTAGCGTTCAACTTGGCTCTCAAATCGCTGCACAAAATATTCAAAATAAAAAAGTTGCGGGTCAAATGAAAACTCAAGAAAGGTTTAATACTAATTCTACTCTTTATTTACTGAAAAAGATGTTTTGAAGGGTGTACTTGTTGATGTCCCTTAGGGTGGTTCTAGGCTTTCTTGTGCCCAGAGGGTGGATATGGATATTCGACTACCCCCGGGGGTAGATCTATATTGTTTTTTTGACCCAAAGGGTGGACCCCGATTTTCTGGGGTCAGACTGATTCCTGGTAATAATGCTAAGAGACCGACGAAATCACCTGTTTTCAGGTTGTACCTCGATGACTAACCAAAACGCCATACTGGCCTGAAAATGCTCAAATCACAACTCACAAAAACGTTATCGAGGTACACAAAACGAAATTCCACATCCAAATCCTGCAGGATGGCGGCAATAAAACGGGGTGGAAATTTCTCGACTCTTGTTTGCAAAAATTCACAGGAAAAAGTAGGATTGATGAATAAATTCCCGCCATTTTATACGAAGCCTGAAGTCTGCGCTGTACGAGCTTTTTCCCTCAACATAGGGCGCGAGACAAAAAGGACTTTAAACGAGTAGCAATAAGATAAAAGAAATTACAGCTCAAAACAGTGGGCTTAAACAGCATTGCTAACTAATAAGTCGTCGACATTTCCGACTCAAAATCAAATAGGACTTCATTGTTTATCCCTAAAACAAGAAATAAGAATTTTCCCTCAGCCATTAGCAACACGGTATTAGTTACTCATCCAAATTTCCTCCCAAAAGTTACCACAGAAATAGCAACCCAACATGTAACGACTTAAAAGAATGCAAATTTGCCTAAAGGTCAGCTGGAAAGGTCACATAACCCCAACAAAAAGGTAAATAAACCCTTGAAAATACTTCAAATAAAAATCTGGAAAACTGTAACTAAAATAGATAAATGTAACAATTTCATTTGAAATAATTAGCACAAAAAAAGGTAATTAGCAATATCCTATTTAAATATAAACAACCTAAAACAGTGACGTAGAGTCGCCGATCAAAAAAATCATGATAGGAATAGAATTAAATTAGGGCTGTATTTCTTAAAGGCAAATTTCTAAATGATAAAGAAAATGATTAAGTTGCGAAGAAAATTTGCAAGGGAGTGAAATTTGGAATGGCTCGAAAAGCAGTAAGACCCAAAAATGCAACGAATACTAGGCTGTTATACGAAGGAGAACTGAAAAATGCTTAATGACAATGATATAGTGCTGTCCAAAACATGAATATTAGCAAAAAGAAGGTAAAATTAACCGAATTAACCATAGTAAATTTTAGAACAAATTTAAACCGTGACACTATCTCTAAATGAGCGGGGTTAAGCGTCACGTAATTGTATGAAAAATCACTTATTTGAAATATCTTCTTCTTTTTCTTCATCCAGCCCTTTGCGTCCATTGCTGGACATAGGCCTCCCTCATTCTTGTCTATTGTGCTCTATCTTGAGCGATTTGCATTCAATTTGTTTGCAGTTCTTTTGAGATCGTCAGTCCAACGAGTAGGGGGTCTTCCTCTACTTCTTTTGTCTAATCTCGGCCTCCACTCGAGTAATCTCTTCGTCCACCTTCCATCACTGATTCGAGCGACATGTCCGGCCCAGTTCCATTTGAGTGTGGCAGTTCGGAAAATTACGTCGGTAGCTCCTGTCTTTCGTCTCAGGTCTTCATTTCTAACTTGGTCACGCAACGATATATCTAGTATTGACCTTTCCATCTTTCTCTAAGCAATTTGCAGCGTTTTGGAAGTTGCTGTTGTCGATGTCAAAGTTTCGGCACCGTAGTTCATAACCGGTAACACACATTGGTTAAATGCTTTATGTTTTAAAGAAATTGATATATCGCTTTTAAAGATGTCTTTAAGTTTTCCATAAGCTGCCCATGCGAGATTTACTCTTCTCCGTAGCTCGCATGTTTGATTATCTCTTGTGATCTTTATTTCGTGTCCAAAGTATATGTATTTTTCCACAAGCTCCACTTCGTTGTCTCCAATATTGATATTTTCACTAGGTACTAGATTGGTCATAAATTTTGTTTTTGATATATTTATTTTAAGACTTACATTGGCGCACACTAGCTGAAGTTCATGTAACATTGTACATATCTCCTTGAGATTAACTATGTCGTCCGCGAACCTCAAATTTGTTAATCTTTGACCGTCTACATTCGGGCCTCTTTTTTCCCAGTTAAGTTTTTTACAGGCGTATTCTAGTACTGCAGTAAACAGTTTAGGCGATAAAATATCACCCTGTCGGACTCCTCTGCCAATTGGGATATGATCCGTGTTTCTGTGTAGTTTCACCGACATAGTTGCATTCCTGTATACATTGTAAATTAACTTTGTGTATCGATAGTCATACATGCTCGTAATGTTTCCATAATTTTGTTAAGCTCTACCGTATCAAAGGCCTTATGGAAATCCACAAAAGCCAGAATGAGTGGTCGATTGTATTCGATAGTTTTTTCTATTACCGTTTTGATGCTCTGTAGGTGATCGTTTGTTCCAAACCCAGTACGAAACCCCGCTTGCTCTATTTGTTGGTAGAAATCAACTTTTTTCTCAAGTCGATTCGTTACTATTCTTGTTCGGAGCGTATATAGGTGACTAAGAAGGCTTATTGGTCTGTAGTTTTACAAATCATGGGGATCTCCTTTTTTGTAAATCAAAATTACCTCAGCATTGTGCCACTTTTCGGGTATTGTACTGTCCAAAAGGCACATATTAAAAAGGTCTTTTATTTTTTTTAAGTAGACAAACACCTCCGATTTTGATTGCATCAGTAACTACACCATCTTCGCCTGGAGATTTGTTATTCTTAGTTTTTCTTAGGTCTAGTTTTATTTCGTCTATTGTGATTTCCGGCATTTATTCTGATCCTTGGTTAACAATGCCCTTTTTCCTTGTCAATATTTCTGGTACTTGATCTTTGCTATTCTCTTTATTTTGGCTTCTGTATAGTAGTTTGTAAAAATCTTCGACTACTATAAGGATTTCCTCTATATCTGTTGAAAACTGACCATTCTTATCTTTCACTTTGATTATTTGTCTTGTTCCCGTTCTTAGTTTTCTTCTCAATTCTTTCATACTTTTATTGTTCTCAATGGTATGTTCGATCTGTTCTTGATTGTACTTTCGAGTGTCTTGTCTAACAGCTTTAGATATTTCTTTATTTATTTTTTGTAATTCGTCAGCTTTAGAGTCCGTTTCGCTTCTTTTCTGCATCAGTTGTCTGGTATTTTGACTGTGCTTCTCTTCTTTTTGGGTTTTAGGACAAAATTTGTTCTGACTTTCTAGTAAGGCAGTTGTTAATTTATTATTTAGGTCGTTAGCGTCAGTTTCTGCTTCAGGATTACTAATTAGGTCGGGAATACACTGCTGAAAACCATTTTCTTCTTGATCATCCTGTACCTCTCCTTGATTTGAAAGATGGTCGAGTTATATTTTCCCTCGTAAATACGATAAAAATTTTGGCCGTTACAGTGGTGTTACCCCTTAAATAAAAATATTTGTGCCTGTCAAACAACTAAAAACATAAACAAAGATTAAACAAACTTGTTTCAGTCTACAGGTAAAATCGAAGTACCACATATATATATATATATATATATATATATATATATATATATATATATATATATATATATATATATTTTACTTTTAACTCTTCCGATCACGAGTTACCACTGATTATAGGTAGGCTTAATTCATTAAGCCCCTAGAGCAAAGTGTGTGCTGTGTTACCTCTATTAATCGCATTTATGTTTATAACATACTAAATAAGACGAAAAGAATCTGAAAGGTTTAAATGTTGAAAATTTAACGGTACACTTAAACTTATTCTGTATATGATAGGCCAGAAAGACATAAAAGCAAAGAAACGAGTACTTTAACATTTTTAAGGAAAATATGCGGCCTTCTATAACTTTCATGCAGGGCCGTCTCTAGATATTTTTTACAAACGTCGAAAAAAGGTGGCGGTTCACAATTTGACATGTATTTTTTTAATAGTTACTTAACAATTTTTTTTAAGTCAGCGTTAAATTTAAAATTTATAGAAAATGCCTGCAAACTCCTAAAGAAGGTAAAAATGAGTAAAACACATATAGACCAGGGCTTATCTGTTTTTAGGTGGATGTGAAATTGAATATGGAGATTTTTGCATGAGAGCCTTTAGAATAACCTGAATAACGATAAATTTGATATGCGTCAAATCAAAAGGTTGGGCAACATTGTTTTTATTAATAAAAATATAAAATTAACGAAAAAAAAAACTTTTTTTTTTAACTTTCTCTCATGTAACTTTGAACGTATTCATTTTAGAGGAAAGCTGAAGAGGAATAAAAGTTTCGTAATTAAATTTGCCATAAGATACGGTTGGTCGGAAATCTCAAAATATATTTCCCTTATTGCAAAATAGCAATAATAAAAAAAAAGTTTTTTCATCAATTTTTTTCGACCCATTAAATTTCTCTGAGGACCTTCATATTAGAGCAAAGAAAACTCTATGCCATGATAAAATAACACGCTAAAATTTGTTAGGATCGAATAGATAGTTTTTGCACAATAATTTTGCAATCCGATTTCGTTTACAAAAATTGACTAGGTTTGTCTGAGTTCAAAATATCACGTTAACGTATTTAAATTTATATTCGACATATAGTAGGGAACTCAAGTTTTTCAACGCTTTTTTCAGAATCAAAATCGGATGATTTAGACGCCCTCAGGAATTGTTTAAAGACATTGTTGATATTTTTGCTTATAAACAAATAGATTATCTCGGCGGATTTTCATTGGATTTTACAATACATGGTTTGAGAGTACTTGGAGAGACGCTTCTTTTCGTGAAAAAAAATTCAAATCCGTCAATTGGTTTCCGAGATACAAACTGTCAAAGCCTGTTACGGTGAATCTATAAACAATACAAATATTTAAATGTTTATGTTATCGGAAACTTTATTCAAAATACATATCTGAAATTAATTTTCATTTTCTCGGCTTATAATGGAACGATTTTGATCATTTTTTTAAACCGATGTATCTGCATTTTAGGAATAAAATAATTTAAAACCAAAATTTTTTTCAATTTGTTTAAACAATGATTGTTTAAACAATTTTGATAATTAAAGTAAATATATATATATATATATATATATATATATATATATATATATATATATATATATATATATATATATATATAGTTATAGTATGCTTAATTATATTAATAAACAAAGATTCGCTTGGAAAGTCCAATACTGTAAGTATGTTGCATAAATAACTTCATTTGTTTATAACAAAATGAATGCATGATTGACACATGGCATTATAATATTTGAGCTCCGTTATTCGCGGTAAATCGGTTTAAAAAAAATGATCAAAATCGCTCCATTAGAAGCCGAGAAAATGAAAATTTTTTTCAGATATGTATTTTGAATCTTCGAATTCATTTTAAAATGAAAGCTCCCACCCTTTTTTTCATTTTTTATTAAAGTTTCCGATAACATAAACATTTAAATATTTGTATCAAAAAAGAACTTGGCAAGTCAAAGTCTTTGGTTTAAGAATCAGGTCTGTATTGTTTATAGATTCACCGTAACAGGCTGTCAACTTTGACAGTGTGTATTTCGGAAACCAATTGACGGATTTGAATTTTTTTTTCACGAAAAGAAGCGTCTTTTCAAGTACTTTCAAACCATGTATTGCAAAAAAAATCCAATGGAAAACCGCCGAGATAATCTATTTGTTTATAAGCAAAAATATCAACAATGTCTTTAAATAATTCCTGACGGCGTCCAAATCTTCAGATTTTGATTCTGAAAAAAGTGTTGGAAAACTTGAGTTCCCTACTATATGTCGAAAATAAATTTAAATACGTTAACGTGATATTTTGGACTCAGACAAACTTGAAAAATGGTCAATTTTTGTAAACGAAATCGGATTGCAAAATTATTGTGCAAAAACTGTCTATTCGATCCTAACGACCTTTGCGTGTTATTTTATCATGGCATAAAATTTTATTTCCTCTAATATGAAGGTCCTCAGAAAAATTTAAATGGTCGAAAAAATTGATAAAAAACTGTTTTTTCTCCCTTTTTTTTTAATTATTGCTATTTTACAATAAGGGAAATACATTTTGAGATTTCCAACTAACTATATCTTATAGCAAATTTAATTACGAAACTTTTTTTCCCCTTTAACTTTCCTCTAAAATGAATACCTTCAAAATTACACGAGAGAGAAGTTGAAACAAAGGTTTTTTTTTTCGTTAATTTTATATTTTTATTAACAAAAACAATGTTGCCCAACTTTTTGAATTGACGCATATCAAATTTATGGTTATTCAGGTTATGCTGAAAACTCTCATGTAAAAATCTCCATGTTCCATTTCACATCCACGAAACCCCAATATTTTACGGATAAGCCCTGATCTAAAATCAAAATCCATATAAACAACAGGGCGCCCCTGGCAACTGAAACAATTTTAAGATAATTTTCAGCATATTGTGAAGAATAGTCCCCGAGCTAGATCCTATCAAGATAATTTCCTGCTAGGTTTATGTAAGGAAGTTAAAAACTGCAAAAAAAATGTTTAGCAAACTTTGTCACGTTTTTCTTATATTTCCAAATATAAAATTCTTTCGAGAATACCATAATTCATTCTACAATTAATTTTTTTTTGGAAGTAGCCTTTTGTATCTACCTAAAGACGGTACTGTGTTTACACGACATGTTATATTTCTAAAGATAAATTTGTAAAGATAAGATAATATAAAAATGTTTTACTGCCTTTACTTTAGAAGCTTTTGTTTTACCTGCATCACGTGCATGCATCTTAATTTGCTTGAAAGACATTAGAGAATGAAAGAGAGAAATGTGTTGTCGTTGCCAGTATCAAAATTACAGCTAATTTGTAGCCGTGCATAAAAAATAATGTGCATAGAGATAATGTTGTATGTTTGTATGTCAGTGACGGGGAAAAATTAAATCGTTAGTAAAACTTGAAACTAGCGCCTTCAAGCTTAACAACTGCTGCGTAGTATTTTAACATATATTTCTAATGAGTCATTTGTACTTTCTTAATTCTACCTTTCGGTGTAGAGCCTTCTCTCTATTGCTTCCTATACTGGGTCTGTTGTTTTATTCCTTTCCACCTTACTCCCCTTTTCTGTCCTCTGCTTCCCTAATATTGTCGTTCCATTTTCTCCTTAGTCATCTTTCAGGTCCTTCCAGTATGTCTCATGCCTTATTTTATCTCTCTTGGTCTTATTTTCTGTTCTTATTAGAAATCTCTTAACCATTGTATTCACACGTGTTTTAGTCTTTCCTGTGATTGTCCATGTCACACTACTATACATTATTGTTGGTCTTATCACCTTTTCTACTATTTTCGTCTTGATTTGTTTTTCTTCATTCTCTCATTTATCTCTTGATCCATTTTTCCACGAATTTGTATTGTTGCTCTCAGATATTTATAATCTTCTCCCTGTTTCAATGTGTTTTCTTGTATTTTAATGTCATATTTTTTCTTTTCTCTTCCAATTATCATTGTTTAGGTATTTTCGATATTTATCTTCATATTTATCTTTGTGATTTCCCTGTCTAAAATTTGTAGATGCCTTTGTAGCGGGGTTACCACTTGATTTTTTTCAATAAAAGCATGATTTAAATAAAAAAATATTTATTATAATATTTTAAACAACTTGCGAAAAAAATCACAAACGACTTAATAGCTACCATGTAATGTCTTATAAAATTTTTATAAAAATTTGAACCGACTTCTAAAAGTGCGCTAAAAAGTGAAAAATATAAATTTTTATATGAAATTGAACTTTTTGAAGTCGACGCCAAACTAATACCTGACAAAATGTGATGTGCATAAACAGATTAAAAATACTTTATTTGTAATTGTTTTCTTACCATAATTTGTATATATTAGTAGTTATTTATTTCATTTGCAAATATTTTGGCGCCGACTTCAAAAAGTTCAATTTCATATAAAAATTTGTAGTTATTTTTCACTTTTTAGCGCACTTTTAGAAGTCAGTTTAGTTGATCGGTAACTATCATAAGTCAGGTTATCAAAAAAAAGTTATATTTACATTTTGATTTATGGAATCTTGATGTTTTATTAAACTTTGTAATAATATACAACTAGACATGTCTCCTTTAAACTTCCTGCAGCAATTTCTTATAAATAACTCCTAAAAAAGGGGGATCGCTCGTGCATCAAAAATTATAGACCAATCTCCCTGCTTCCAGCAGTGTCAAAGGTCTTTGAAAAAGTTGTATATACTAGAATATTTGAACATCTAAACAGACTCAGTATTCGGAGTAATAATCAGTTCGGCTTTGGACCTAACAAATCTACTGAGATGGCAGTATTCAACACAATTTCCTATATAAATGAAAGATTTGACACAAGGGGGGGATCAGAGGTGTAGCTGCCAATTTGCTACAATCCTACTTATCCGATAGGCAGCAGTCTGCTTTACTAAAAATAATCACCATTACTTTTCAGATAGAACTAAATTGTTGCAGGGGATACCTCAGGGCTCCATTCTGGGACCCATATTATTCTTAATATATGTAAACAATCTAGGAGATGGATTGGCCGCGGATAGCGTATGCTAGTTTGCTGATGACACATCAGTGATCCTGGCGGACATTTCTATGGCGGGACTGTCTCAAAAGTGCAGAAACTGCATTGAAAATGCAGCAGTGGTGTTCTGATAACAGACTCACTCTAAACGTAGTTAAAACCGGCCTCATTCTTTTTTCAAAGCATGCAACAAGGTCTGAGTCACTGCTTGTGTGGCTTGGGTGTAGATCTGTACCCACTTTGGAACACATTAGCTTCTTGGGTGTTCATTTGGACCCCTCTTTAAACTGGGAACATCATATCTCAGCTCTTGGGGCTGGGCTTAGCAGTTTGTGTGGTGTAGTCCGAAGGCTTCGTGACGTGCAGAGACTGTTAGGCTTTTCTACCTTGGGCAAATACAATCTCTTGTCTCTTATGGTATTTCCCTTTGGGATCATCAAGAAAGGCTATTAATATACTTAAAATTCAAAAACGCATAAGATGCATCTTCCACCTACATCCAAAAGCTTTGTGTCGACCTTTTTTTACCCAGTTTAAGTTGCTTACTGTTCCCTCATTATACTTTAGATCTTTAGTCACGTTTGTCAAAAGAAATACGGAATTATTTCTGCTAAATAGACACCTTTATGGGGAAAACATGGTTATGACTACCAGAGGGGCAAATGACCTAAGGGTACCTTTACATAACTCCACCTTTTATGAGAGAGGACCATACTATATGGCAATTAAAGCCGTAAGAATGCTACCAAAAGTAATCTGGCTTATCGAGTCGATTAACTGCTTTAAGAGACGCGTAAATGAATGGCTGTCTGATAGGTCCTTTTACTCTTTCAATTTTAATGAATAATTTTTATAATATCAATAGTTTTAACCTAAGATTTTTTGTTTAGGGGGTTTTCTCATGTTTTTGAATTTTGTGTAAAAATTTCATTCCTTTTTAAATTGTAATATCTTATTTTCCAAACGGTAAAACTTTGTTCAGTTTAAACTGACTCTTTTATTACTACTTTAAAAATTATTTTGTATCTGTCTTTTTCTCCTTTTGTTTTCCTTTGTGTAAAGTTCCTATCGAAATGTCGATTAGTTTATATCTTAAATTGTAGTTAGATCAATATATTTATAATTCTTAATGTTAAACATTTCTTTCTCTGACGTTGCTTTGTTATGTGATCATAATTTTGTTGGCAAATAAAGGATATTATTATTATTATTATTACTAATTCACGGGCAATTTTTTGTAAGTAAAAATGCCTATTTCTGCTGTAGAACAAAACACATGGTAACTTGTGTTTTAAATGTGCTTATTATGTTTACAAATAAAAAAGCGACGAATAAGTGAAACCATAAAATCTCGGTAGCAGCCGTCGCACACTCAACTCTTGAAAGAAATAACATTTGTGGAGTAAAAAAACATGACGCAGATTTCTCAAGAAAGCCAAAGTGAAGAAAGATTGCGGAACTGTGTGCCTAGGAAGCCAGAACAGACGCTCAACATGTGACAGGTTCACTGTTCTTTATTCTTTTTCTCCAACGAGATACACATCTCGGAATCTATTTTAAATCCGTTGCTGTGTGCCATCCTGCAGCACATTTGTGCGACCGACATTGCTTGGAATATTATTTTCGTTGGTCATGTCGTAAGTTTTAGTATTTTTTTTATTTTAGTAATACGGAAATTGTAGATTTTAACATAAGTTGAACATAAATAAAGTGGAGCGCCATACGTTAAATTTTTTAGTATAAATTTAAAAAGCATTTGATTCAATTGAACAAATACAGGGTGTCCCACGAAAAACTGCCGCGATCGATTTCTCGAAAAATAGACTATGGAAAATTTTTGAAATTTGGCGCTTTACTAAAGTCGATGAGGGCAATTCGGCTAAACCATTATCAAGATGATGGCACTTCTGGTTATACCGGAAGTTGATGCCTTTTTGCTTATTTTAAATGAAACACTCTCTATGTTATTTCATTTTTCGATTCTGTGCAAAATTACAGCCATATTTCTTGTATAATATCTTATACCTAAGTCTACCTATTTTTGACATTTTAAATTTTATGTCAAAAATTACGTTTGCAGGCCTAAACGTAACTATTAATTTCACCTATATAAAAGCCTTTATTATTTAATTAGGGTTGATTTCCTTCTAGAAAGGCATCTATTTTAGTGTATTGTGTTGATATTTTGATACTAAAGAAATACAAGGTGATCAAAAACTAACATTAAATATTAAGGGTTTGGCTAATTAAGAGGGTCGAAGCTGCCCCCTCGGTAATAAAAAAAACATCCGGTTGTTCTACGTCAAAAAGTACCCACACAAAAAAATTTTTAGCCACTTTTAGAGTCCCATAACCTCAAAAAAATAAAATAAAAAGTCTTTTTTCGTTTTTTTGACGATATCTTCGGTTCTAATCATGGTAGAAACTTTTTTTTCTCTTTTTGTAGGTTTTTTTTTGCCTACAACAAGATATTTTTTATAAAAATTTTAGGCGCGAAATTGAAATTTTTATGGGTGTTCTAAAATTTTTAAATTCAATAAAATAAAAACTAGGACAATAGCAGGGCCGAAAAATCATACGTTGTTTTTTAGACGCCAAACAATGTCCATAAATTTTTTCAGATTTTTAAAAGTGTTGAAACAGTCAAAATCGCAAAAAATGGCATTTATTAGCATTTTATCGAGTTTTCAAGCATGCAATTTTCTTATAAATCCTCAATTATCTTAAAAGAATGTATGTATATAATATATATATATATATATATATATATATATATATATATATATATATATATATATATATATATATATATATATATGCCGAAGCCATTTTCAACCATTTTGTATTACTTAATGACCGTTTTTTCCCTTGAAGGCATGATTAAGACAAGATTAAGATAAGAGTAAGACAATTTTTGGTTATTTCTTTATTTCAAATACTTGGTCACACCTCGTAATTTTTTTAAATACAAAGTAACATAGAAATAAATCATTTCAGTTCATGAAAAAGTTTTTTTCGTTAAATATACACATAAGTATTAAGAAGTATTATCACTATTTTAAGCAGTAAAGCAATAAAGAACGTATAAAAAATTTTGTTTTATAAAATGCTAATATCAGGAAGCGAGCCAGCTAAACAAAACTCGAAATTCATCAGAGGCCACCATCAGTTCTCAGCGAGTAAGTAAATGAGATTTTGGCGAAACCTCGTGAAAACGATTTTTTGAACGAACGGATTGAAACCCGGAATAACCAAACCATTCATTCTGCCATCCGTGAAAACCTACGATATATATATATATATATATATATATATATATATATATATATATATATATATATATATATATATATATATATTTATTTTCTTGATTCTTGAACCATAGATTATATCATTTTTCTTAATTTTGTATTTTCTTGGGTTTAGGTTCTATAATTAATAAAACACAAAACGATTGACGTTTCGCCCTTTATTCAAGGCATTTTCAAAATTTTTTCCTAAAAAAATATACAATTAAAATACATCAATATAAAAAACATATTTTACCATTTTGGAAAACAAACAATCACGAAACAGAGAATAATAATAAAATAAATTTTCTAGATGTGACACTTATACGCAGAAAAAACAAAATTTTAACTGAATGGTACACCAAACCAACTTGGTCAGGTAGATATCTAAACTATTTCTCTAATCATTCAAAAACTCAAAAAAATAGCGTTATAATCGGTCTATCTGATCGTGCTATCTCCCTAACATCTCCAGAATTCCGACCAACAATACTTCAAAAAGTAAAAGAGACACTAATAAATAATAATTTCAACGAAAAGACTATCACCAAAATAATTGATAAACGAACATATAAGTTTTATAACAACGTAAAAACAAAAAACATAGAACATAAACAGCAGAAATATGTGGCATTACCTTACACTAGTGAGCTGTCAGAAAAAATAAAATACATTTTAAAAAAGCATGATATTATCGTATGCCACAGGTCACATAATAAATTAAATACATTATTCACAAATTTAAAAAGTAAAACTCCTCTAATGAATAAATCAAATATAATATATTCGATCCCTTGCACAAATTGTCCCAAAAAATATATACGCATGACGAGCCAATTACTGAAGAACAGATTAAATGGCCATAAATATACAAAAAACGCCTCAACAGCGTTAAACAAACACACACAGGACGAAAAACACACTTTTGATTATAACAGTACCATTATAAAAAACAAAGATATGAATTACCAAAAATTACAGATAAAGGAAATGATTGAAATTAAAAAAGATAAAAACACTGTTAACGACAGAACAGATATAGGAAATTTGAGCCACATTTACGCAAACCTAATTTAAACAAAACTATTAAGTATTCGATCCGGTCAAATAAGAATCAAAAATAGAATATCCTCTTAAACATAAAACCAAACATATACCTTATTTGTTTTTTTTATATACATTGTAAAATATAAAAAATATTTAAAAAAATAAAACACATTCGCATTCCACGTATCCTCAGTAAACGATGAAAATTTAAAGTTTATTTAGAAACAGAACAGCAAAATGTCAAGGTATGTACTGGTAAAATTAAATATTTTTAAAATGTTTTAAAGTTTTTGACTACTGTTTTTAAGTGTCTTGTTTATTTTCCAAAATGGTAAAATATGTTTTTTATATTGATGTATTTTAATTGTATATTTTTTTAGGAAAAAATTTTGAAAATGCCTTGAATAAAGGGCGAAACGTCAATCGTTTTGTGTTTTATTAATTATAAAACCTAAACCCAAGAAAATACAAAATTAAGAAAAATGATATATATATATATATATATATATATATATATATATATATATATATATATATATGTTATATCGTAGGTTTTCACGGATGGCAGAATGAATGGTTTGGTTATTCCGGGTTTCAATCCGTTCGTTCAAAAAATCGTTTTCACGAGGTTTCGCCAAAATCTCATTTACTTACTCGCTGAGAACTGATGGTGGCCTCTGATGAATTTCGAGTTTTGTTTAGCTGGCTCGCTTCCTGATTGGATGAGCGGCTTCGCAGGCTCTTTCTCTCTGCCGAGTGCGATATATTTTGTTCTTGTATGCTGGTTTCTCGTGTACTAGTTGATTTTTGTTGTTTTCTTTCTTGATTTTTTAATAGTGTTTTCCATGTAGTTGGAAAATTTATAGCATCGTCTCGTTTATTTAGCTGTCCCGTTTTTTAGATTTCTAGGGCCTCTCTTATGACGCGTACCTTGTAGTTCTGTACTGGTGCTATTTCTTTTGCTTTTTCGAAATCGATTGGTATGTGCGGTTGTTTGATGATGTTGAAATAGAGCTGAGGTTGTATGTTTGTTTTTGAGGCTATTTTTATGTTCTTGGATTCTAGCTGCCTGTTTGTCCTATATAAATTTGATGGCGATATGCACATGGAATGCTGTAAACGCCATGATTTTCAAGGTTGGTCTTATCTTTGGGATTTCCCAGGATATTGGCTATTGTTTTTTGTGGTTTAAATATAGGCTGTATGGTGTGT
This sequence comes from Diaprepes abbreviatus, assembly GCA_034092305.1. Lineage (NCBI taxonomy): Eukaryota > Metazoa > Arthropoda > Insecta > Coleoptera > Curculionidae > Diaprepes > Diaprepes abbreviatus. The sequence goes on from JASJET010000135.1 coordinate 505,996, forward strand.
TTTCTTAAGATTCTTCCGATTCTGTCTGTTATTCCTTTTATGTATGGTATTATGGCTTTTTTCCTTGTTTGATCTTGGTCTTTGGTCTTTGTTGTAGTCTTCTCTTGTCTTTTTATGGCTTTCTTTATATCTCATTGTGAGAAACCATTCTGTTCTAGAGCTGTTGAAATGTGTCTTATTTCGTCTTGTTTTGTGTCAAGTTCTGTTAGGCAGAAAGGTCTTGATATTAGTGTGCTGACTACTGCCTGCTTTTGAGAGAGATGATGATGTGACACTGCATTGAGATATCGGTCAATATGTGTGGGTTTCCGATATACGCTAAAGCCCAGGGTGTTGTTGAGTTTCCTAGTAAATAGCAGGTCCAAAAAAGGAAGTTTTTTTTCTTGTTCGATTTCTAGCGTAAATTGGATTCTGTGGTGGATATTGTTCAGGTATATGATGAAATCGTCCAGGTATTCTTTTCCATGTGGCATATTATAAGTTCCAAAATTTCGGTTTTAAAGGTGCCTTTTACAGTGCCTCTTGATCGAAATATATCATCAGACGGAGGAATCCGTGAAAGCCGCATAAACATATATACGCCATTCGGCGGGAGATCGGCAAAGCGGAATAGGATAAATTATTTTCTATAGCAATTTGTTCAAACTATGCAACCTCTAAGACGGAAAGGATATGATGGAACCAAATTTGCATTTACTGTTCACTCCTTTTAAAAATCGGAAAAATTCATGGACATAGTTTGGCGTCAAAAAAACAACATATTTTTTTCGGCCCTGCTATCGTCCTAGTTTTTATTTTATTGAATTTAAAAATTTTCGAACGTTCATAAAAATTTGAATTTTGCGCAAAAATTTTTATAAAAAATATCTTGTTGTAGGCAATAAAAAAACCTACAAAATGAAAAAAGTGTCTACGATGATTAGAACCGCAGATATCGTCAAAAAACGAAAAAATACGTTTTATTTTTTTTGAGGTTATGTGACGATAAAGGTGGCTAAAAATTTTTTTGTGTGGGTACTTTTTGATGTAGAACAACCGGGTGTTTTTACTTTTTTATTACCGAGGGGTCAGTTTCGACTCTCTTAATCGACTAGATCCCCTTGTAGAACCCAAGATAATGTTAAATTTTGCAGCGCGCTCCAATTTAAAGTTCCGATATCATAACAATGCCATGAGAAAACGGAATTTCGAGCTGTTCCCTGCACCACCAGCCACAGCCCATTTCTGCAAGTACCTTCACTTTAAAGGGCTTCGTGCACAATGCATAAATTCTATACTTATTTATTGCATCATAAAATATAGGTCTTCTCTGAAAATCTGTGAAAAAATCAGCTCTTAGTGTTTATAAACAACAGAGATATGATTTTAAAAAAATGTATTTCTTGGCTCCCATTGATGGTAGAGCGTTTTTTTTTCTAAAAACCGAGGTTTTCTACCACCTTTACAGTCCACCTAATAACAAGTCTGTACCGTGAAAAATAACAAAGTTATTCTAATTGTTTATAAACAAAAAAAACACCTTTTTTAACCCATTTCTTAACAACAATTAAATATATTATTTTTTTAACCTTCCTTGCAATTTGACTTTTCAGGAATGTATTTCACATTTAAAAATATCTCTAAAACCATTATCTTCTGAGCAACAATTGTTTAAACTTCCGATGTTTTTAATAAACAGTTGGCATTAATCTAGGGTTGCCATCTCTAAAATCTGCCAACCAGGACAAGAAGCGTGAAAACCCCGGGTCTTGAAGCTCTAAACCCGGACATATCAACAGTATTTTTTTAAGTTACTCAGTAAAAGAAAAAATAGTTTTAATTGTTATATATCAACTGTTTATTTATTTTCTTACAACTTTAAGCTAAATTTAGTTTTATAAAGAAACAAAACCAAATCTTCTTAAAGTTTTAACAAACAATTAGCTGTCTTGCATTTTTATTTCTCTAAATAAAACAAAATTTTACTCTTAAACAAAAGTTTGAGGAAACTATCAGCAGTTTTACTTGCATTTTGAATTTCTTTAATAAAACAAAATTTTTTTAACAGAATAAAATCAAATTTTAAGAAACTTTAATAAAACAGGTGGCTTTTCTAAGCTTTCAAAATAATTCTTTAATGAACGGTAGCTGGAAACAGGCTTAACCAATGCGTTTTGGAATGATAGAGAAGCTGTCTTATTCGAAATCAGCTCTGTCGCAGAATTCTTTGAGGGATTCGGTTCGTACTGTGTAGGTAGAAAAAAAATTATAAATTTTGAAGATGATAGATTCAGCATCCACTGGCAGTAAATCACATCCGTGGTGTACTGCTTTGTTAATGACGTGTGTAGAGTAGCTCACACCAATTATGTTGAGGTTCAGACTTTGTTTGATTGATTGATTAATTCATATTAATTAAGGACACGTCAACCCATGGGGTTTTTTGGTGTCCAAGACTTTGTTTGGGCTTATAGAAAACGTTGTTGAGTCCACATCGTTCTATTTCACCGAAGTTTGTGTTGCATTTGTCTCCAGCAAACGCAATACACTTAGACAAGGGATCATGCTGGCTAAGTTGTTTTATAATCAGTTAAGTAATTGTGTCAGATGTCTTATTTTCCGTGCTTTCTAGTTCGATGAGCTTTGTAGTGATTCTGTTTTTTTTTCGTCAAAATATTGAATAATAAGAGGAAATAATTTTGCTCTTTCGTGATTACCAGCATCAGTAGCTATGCTGATAAATCGTATATCTTGTAATTTCGGTAAATGTGTCAACAGCCTAAAACCCGGACTACAAATGAAGCTCCGCCCGGAAGCTCCCCGGGCGCCCTACAAACTAGGACACATCCGGGGAAGTCCGGATGGATAGCAACTTTACATTAATCATAAAAGATTCATCCGATATGGCTGAATTTTTACACTCTTTGATCTCTCAAAGCGACTGACATGGCAGAAACACCACTTGTTATGAGTATATTTATTGCCTTTCGGGTGTTACATTCCGTTTAGAATGTAACATGGATACCCGTTACCCCATTCTACCCCACCGTTTTAATCTATATACCCCAAATCTTCTTCATTCTTTATAATCAGTTGACATTTGTCATTATCTTTGTCCATACTTTTCTTCAAGTTTTCCATTAATATTTTAATAACAAATTTCACTATTCACCTGGTATCCATTATTATTTGCAGTGTTAATAATTTTATTGTGAAACAGTCTTTCTTTTACCCACAATCTGCATTCGAAATGAATTATTTAACAATCAGTGTAAATCCCACAAATCTATTATTTATTGTTTCAAAGTATAACTTATCTTATTTCTTTGTTTGATGGCAATCACCATTGGCGTAGGTCAGCGTTTAGAATGTAATGCAATGGCGTCATCAACGGCGATTTTTCGTGTTAACTAGATTTGCCGCAGTTTTAAAACCGTTAGCGACGGTCGGATTTTTTGCTCTTGTTTTTTTCGTAGTTGCTTTTACAACAAGTACTTACTTGGCTAAAGTAATATTTTTAATTTCGGTCGTTGAACTTAACCTTTTTTTAGTTTATTACTAACAATATCTGCTAATGTAGATCTGCGTATTAAATCGTGTTTTTGGAACTTCAGGCATTGAGTGTATGAGGGTAGCCGTTTATAGTTCGGGAATTGGCAACACTGGCGTTGCCAAGTGACATGTGACATATTCACTATAAAGTTTGACATTTTAGATGGTATACGTACTCGGGACGTTTAACATATCGAAGTTATTTGTGTTGTTTACAGTAACTTCAAAATTTCGCAATTTCTGATGTGATTTATCTCTACAAGAGTGCATCGATGAATTTAATTCTTTATATGACGATGAAGCACCTACAATATTTATATCCCGTTTGGGTCTTTCATGATGAGCTAAAACCATCAAAAGTTGCTTGCACACGAAGTTCTTCGAAGTAAATGGTCGTCTGTTTTTTCGGAAAATCTGGCCATGTCTCAACCGTGCCTCTAAGGAATCATTGAACGGTCAATTCTGAACGGTACGTAATAATTTATTTGTTGAAAGTCTGGTGAATCGAAAAAACAAACAAATTTGATACGACAGATCATTTCCTACCGTGACAATGCGAACTCTCACACATCAGCTCAGACAAGCGAGTTCTTGAGTGCTAAAACGCGAAGTTGATCAGTTATCCGCCCTGCAGCCCTGATTTGACCCCAATGATTTCTGTTTTTCCTGGTACAAGAGGAACAAACTGGCTCCAGAAGAGGCAGTTGATATATTTAAAAATCATGCTTGGCGGAAACCATCTTCACAGTGAATCGAATGCTTTTGGGATTGATTCAAATGCTTATTAGTCATTGTGGAGTACATTTTGAAAAACAGCCAAACCATTTTCAATGATAAATATTTGCTTTTGTTACTTATTTAATTGGATCAACGTAACATAATGTTTAAAAATATAGCCAAGAATATTGAACTTGTTTTAGATCACAACTAAACGTTTAATAAACACGTTAATTAGAAAATAAAAAACGGACTATTCAGCATTAAAAATGTTCTAATAGACATTTTTGAATCAAAATACCAAAACGGTGCTGTGCGATTCTCTTGTTCTGGCACCTCTCAACTATTGTGAGAGTAGCTATGGGCCCTGCCTGCATACATCTACTGTTGGACGCATTAAAAGCTTCAAAACTCATGTTTAAGATTGATCTTTGGTATCTGCCGACGGGAACAAATAGCTCATAAATTAAAAGATTTAAATTGGCTTAATATATGTATGTATTGTCGTTGTGTGATGCATGCAACTTGCTTCTTTTATAAAATACTCAAGTGTAAAACTTTTTAGAGCAACACATCCTAGCTCTAGATATTTTTATAATATTACATTTCCACAGGTTCCACACAATAACCCTCGCTATCCCCTTGCTCAAATGTCAGTTGCAAGAATTTTACAGCAAAATTGCAAATTTCCCTACCTCCAATCTTTCACCAACATAATAACGGTTTTTATTTTCCCTCTTGGAACATGACTTCTATACCAGTAGATTTATTTTATTCAATAAACTCTCCACCCCACACAATTAATAAACAACACTAAGGACACTTATTTTAGCAAGAATCCGTATTGGCCACACTCGCCTTACACATGAATACCTAATAAAGAACCAAAGGCAACCTAAATGGATCTCCTGCTATCAACCACTCACTATTAACCATATTCTATTCACCTGCCAGCATTAATGAACTTACGAGTTAAATAAAACATTTCTGAACCAAACGCACTCTCTGTCATCAGAATAACACATATTATCCCAGTTCTAAAAGATGCATCTATATACGTCAAGATGTAATAAGTAAATAGGAAATAATAATAATTAAAATAATAATAAAAAATAAATATAAATATCTGAAAAGACGCCAAGACTATTGTCGATGCGTCTTTAATCCATATATCTCTCCTTCTCTCTTTCTTCCTCTCTCGATTATAAAATTCCTTCATATTTTCAAAGAATAGTTTATAGAATCGACGTGTACTATCTTAATATTCGTCGTAAAATATTCCAACTATCCCATAACATTATAAGCAATATTTTAAGCTTTCCTTTTTTTATTACAGATTTTTCCGTTTCCACATTTAAAAAGACATTGAAGTCCATGCATGGAAATTACCCACAAGATCTCACAGTTGACACGCCGCATTTTTTCTAATTGAAATAATATTTTCTTTATAAACATTTTTCTTTTCATCATCATTTCATACTGTGTAATATTTTTTCCCTCATCTTTTGTCTTTCCCCTACCTTATTTATTTATTGGTATATATAATTAACTTATATTTTCCAGTTATAATTCTTGCTTAGGTATCTCAGGCTTAAAAGAGGTTCTTTACCTTTTTCTGAAGCTTCCAAGCTTCACCTACGTGGTAAATTCTGTTTGGGAAGCTGCATATGAGGACAATTAACCCGTTATAATTTTTTTGTACAATTTCTTGTTTTTATTTTGTAATAACTATTTTCTTTAAGTTAATAAACTTTTTAATATTATTTTTTTCGTCAGGGCTAAAATAAAATAATAATAATGATACGTTCATCCACATGGACGTAAATAAGTGTATCATTACGATTATTATGATTTACAAGCCAAACTCGTACCAAATATACAAAGATACCAAAAGTATGAAGCTCTGTGGGAACCCTTTCCATGTTATTGGGTCCTAGGTGACGTGGTCTGCTGTATTTTCTACGAAATTTAGGACGGTTCTCGCGATAACAAGGTAAATCGCTTTTTGCATCGGTTTATGCAGGTGCTCATTAAGGCCCAGTCCCTTGATGTTCAGTAGGAGGTTCTTTGGTATCACTCCAGTTGTTGCACCTCCAGATCTCTGTATTTGGCGATAACCGTTTTATTATTATAATTATTATTTTATGAACTTAACCAAATGACTGTCGCGCTCCCTCCAGGGGAATGTTCAGTCATCCCAGATATATATCGGGCCTTGGGTGATGTTATGCTCCTCTGCATTTCCTATGAATTTCTATACAATTCCAGCAGTCCCATAGCTTTATATAGGTGTTCGCTAAAGCTCAATCCCAACTAAGCAGAAGATTTTGGTACTATGCCGTTTGTTGATAAAATTATGAAGATCGTCCAGACGCTACTGTCTGAGTATTTTTACCTCCAGGTCTCTGTATTTGGCGATCTTCTCATTATTCTTGTCTCTTAGATTGTTATTGTTAGGGATGGCGACTTCTATTAGTGTTGCTCGCTTTGATGTTCCTTCTACTGTCTGGTCTGTTATGGGCAACTGTATGATCCGTAAACATTGATTGATCCCAGTACAGCTTGAACTAGTTGTTCTTCAGATTATAGGTGGTATTCATTCTATGGGCACTTTCTGTACTTTCAACGGTTTTCATTTTTCTGTCAATTCTTGGTGAATGATCTTGGTGTCTCTACTGACTCCTATTATGTGCTGGGTTGTCTCGTCTTCAATATCCATATGGGCATTGGTCGTTCTGGATTGGGGGGTTTCTAACGAAATATGAACGTCTACCCTCGTATTTTGCCCTGCAATGACACACTGGAGTTCATAGCGCATTTGAAATAAGCAGTACCAAATGTACTCGCTGTATATTGTGTTATTCATCGTCAGCATTATTTTAAATAACTACGATATTTAATAATAAAAAAAATTTAACACTTTAGATAATTAGATACGCAAAATGGTCATTAAATGAACAGAAAAAACCTGACGTCATTTCGAGCAATTTTGGAACAAAGCTAATCGATTTTCTTGTTATGAAAGTATTAGTTCACATGGAGCAGAGTTCATTTAGTTTTGAATTAACCCAAAAAGTTATCTTTTATTAGTGCAAATTGTAAATAAGTTGCAAATTGTAAATAAGTAAATTTATGATTATTCAAATAAATGCAATATAAGACGGTTTAAAAGACGTTTTGGCGACATAAACCAGGACGTAATTAGGTTGCCACTCTTGAACATTCCCAAGCAACGCATATTCAGTTGTTTCTGTCATGGCTAGGTCGATATTTTTAAATATATTACTTATTATGGTCAAAAACCATATGGACCTCTATAAGAAATCATAACCTTTTATTACTTGAACAGTTACGCTAGCTAATTGCCACAAAATATCAGAAAACATTAAAATCTGTTCTTATAGAATTATAAAGAATTATTTTTGTTATCATGATTTGATCATTTTTGGCTTTTTTTGGCATAATTTACCAATTATATATAACATATTTCCAATGTCGATACGTTTTTAATTAATAAGCTGTCTTCATTAGTATAAAATTCGTCAGAAGTCAGAATTCTCTGTTAAATCACATCTGTCCACGTTTAGATTTGAAATAATATCAACTTTTACAAGTTTTATTAAAAAATTTAACCTATTTTTAGAATGCACTTCAATTTTTTTTATTAAAATTTAGTTTTTAGATTTATAGTTTTCAACTTGTCACAAAATCCATAAATTATTTGAATTAAATACTAATTGAGATGTTTAGTGTCCCTCACAATGCTTCCAAGGTGGCAAATAGTACCCATTTTATCCACACTAAATTGAACAATAAAAAAATTTCTGATTCTAACAATTTTCCAAATCCCAGTTTTAAATGAAATTAGACCGACCAAGAATTTAAGAATTTAGTCCTTTCTAGTACATCTGCTATCTTGAATTTTAAGAAATTAACTTTAAACTTGCAATCTACGCCTTCAAAAACCCCCCAATACTGATTTTGAAAAAACCTGAGATTTGTAATGTACACTCCTAAAACCCCCTTATTTCAGTTTTGGAAGAATTCAGAGAAAATAATCTATCCCCTTAAGAAGCTTCCATTGTAATTTTTGTACAAAATAGGAAAAATAGAAAATTTTTAGTCCCATGTTGTATCTGTCATATTAATTTTTCTGCTCACTATATTGAATCCGCAGAATTGAATTAAGAAAATATATATTTGAGACTCTTAATCTAATTTAATATACCCCTCTAAAAACCCCCTGTACCAATTTTGGCTAAAATTATAAATTTTTAGTACGTTCTGTCCGATCCGCCATATTGAATTTTGCACAAATAATTTTAAATTCGTACTTTATAGCTTTAAAACTTCCAGTACTAATTTTGGACAAAATCGAGAGATAATTCTTCATATTGAACTCCGCATAGATTTTTTTTTCAAAAATAATTTTAAATTCAACAAAAACGAAAAATATAACATTTTTTAATCCGCCTATATGATACTAATTGAGTTATTTAAAAATTATTTTAAATTCATAATTTACACCTTTCAGAAAGCCTCCAGTATCAATTTTTAACAAAATCAAAAAATATAATTTTAGTGCGCCATATTGGATTGGAAATATTAAATTTTTTAAAAATAATTTGAAGTTCGTTATGTGTGACCCCGAAACCTCCCCCATACCAATTTTGTCCACCATATTATATGCGCTATCTTGGATTTTTCTGAACCAATTTCGACCAGAATGATGTGGGACCACTGCAGCAATTTCCTGAACATGACCCAAAATGTCGATCAAGTCGGTGGACCGTTCCGGGGTAATCAGGAAATATACTTAAAAAAAATTTTCTATTAAAAATTTTAATAGAAAGTTTTATTTAAAAAGATCAGAAAGTAAAATTTTGATACCCGAACGCACAAAAGAAAAAATATTATGCCCTAGATCTTATAGAGTATTTTATGCCCACAGGAGGTGACTTTAGACTTTGGACGTTTGGATTTCTGCGACCTCGATGGACGCTGTGACGTGCATCCTTGTTAGGTCTTGTTAAATAATATTAGCATAATGATATGATTATTTTTAATAATTAGTTATTTATAATACATCAAGGCGAAAAATTAGCATATTTTCAAAATACCTGTATTTTAGGGCGCAGAGTGGAAAAATGCGTACAAAATTTTGAGGACACGTTTAGTTTTTGAGATATTCATTTTTAATAAATCATAAAAATCATTAAATCGACCTTTTTCCATTTTGGAAACGGTAAAAATTTTTGTTTTAATTTCTTATAAAATAATGTTAGAACAAATTTTAAGAAAGGTCACCTAAAATCTCATCTGGCTGAGATAACTTACTGATTATTTTAATTTTACTGTAGTTTTCCCTTAAGCTTCACAGCAGGAACATGCAAATTTGCACATGCAAAGTGACACATTTGAAATTGTGCTGTTATTCGTTTTCTGATTTTTGCAATTTTTATACGACAGTGGGACAAAGAATTGAGCTGCGCAAGATAGAGCAGAAGATTAATCTGCGTTCAGTTAAGAATTGATAGCTCCAACCAATCACATCAGCGAAATATTAAACTGGCTTTCTTTTTAATTTAAACCCACCGAAAAAAGATGTCGTTCCGCCTATGTTCCTTATTGTTGCGTGAGTGTATGTGTGTGTTTCTAAGTAACACAAATAATTATAATAATGAATACTGATCATTATTGAAGCAAAGCACATTGTAGTTGTAATCGGGCATTGTATTTTGATTTTAAACTGCGGTAATTTCTATTCTTAAGAGGTTAAAACGAACTTATTAAATGAGATACATGGAGGATGCTGAATCTCATTACTACAGCTAATTTTAATAGTTTTTTGGAGTTGAATGCATGTTAAAGACAATTTTTTAAAGTTGTATTGTACCAGGCCCTGCCTTAATGTTTTTTAGATGTTGAAACCTAGTAATTGTTGTAAATTCGATTGGGAAATAAGAAACAATATTACCAGCGTTTGTTCTTGCCTATTTATTTTAGATTAAAATCAGCGGCGGGTCCAAAAACATAGTAGGTTAAAATGTACATGGTCATTTCCCTTATTTACACTCTAATTGCCTTTTATGGAAGATGAATTAGACGAGAAAAAAATTATGCAATTTTTATATGAAAAACCTTATATACGTGTAATAAAGTCTGTAGAACAAATAAAAGTGTGTACCATGCAGGTTTGGGTTGATTTTAATCAAATTATTTAAATCAGGATTAAAATCACGATGTATATCAGTTGATTTAAAAAAAAATCGTAATTTAATTAAAATTTTTATAAAAAAATTGAACCGACCTCTAAAAGTAAGGCAAAATTATAAATTTTTATATGAAATTGACCTTTTTGAAGTTGGCGCCAAACTAATACCTGACAAAATGTGATTTTCATAAACAGATTAAAAATATTTTATTTGTAATTGCTTTCTTACCATAATTTGTATATATTAGTAGTTATTTATTTAATTTACAAATAATTTGGCGCCGACTTCAAAAAGTTCAATTTCATTTAAAAATTTATAGTTATTTTTCACTTTTTAGAAGTCGGTTCAGTTTTTTTATAAAAATTTTATTTGTCTATTTTTAGTTTTAGAATTCATTATGATATCTATATCTATACTAATCGAGATTTGTATACCTCGCAATGACTCCAAGGTGGCAAAAAAGTACCCATTTTATCCAAAGTTGTAAATCACCCTACAATGAACCACTAAAAATTCTTTGGTTCTTAAAGTTTTGCAAATACCAGTAAAATTGTGTCAAACAAATATTTAGTCTGTCATAGTAAATCCACTATCTTAAATTTCAGATTAATTTTCGATTGGTAATATAGGCCCCAAAACCTTCCAATATCGATGTTTAAAGAACCTGAGATGTAAATTTCTTAGCTCGATATATTTTAACTGCATATTGAGTTTGTATACGCCTTAAGAACCCCACATTATCAATTTTCGATATTAAACGAACTTAAGATGTAAATTTCTTAGCTCGATATATTTTATACTGCATATTGAGTTTGTATACGCCTTAAGAACCCCACATTATCAATTTTCGATATTTAACGAATTTAAGATGTAAATTTCTTAGCTCAATATATTTTAACTTCATATTGAGTTTGTATACGCCTTAAGAACCCCACATTATCAATTTTCGATATTCAACGAACTTAAGATATAAATTTCTTAGCTCGATATATTTTATACTGCATATTGAGTTTGTATACGCCTCAAGAACCCCACAATATCAATTTTAGACAAAATCGATTCAGTCCCACCTTTAAACAAAATCGAAAAATGTAAAATTTTTAGTCCACAATCTTGGATTTGCCATATTGAATCCTGAAAAAATACTTTTAAACTCATAATTTACACCCTCAAGAACCCCCTATATCAGTTTGGGAGAAAATCGAAAAATGTAAAATTTTTAGGACACCATATTGAATCTGCTAAATTGAGTTTTTCATAAAATATTTTAAATTCATAATTACACAAATTCCCAATACTGATTTTAGACAAAATCGGGAGATGAAGAATCTTGATTCTTTTATCCGCCATATTGAATTTTTTTTAAATATTTTGGATCAATTATGTGCGACCCCGAGAACTCCCAAACACCAATTTTGGAGAAAATCAGAAAAAAATTAATTTTTTTGTCCGCCATATTGAATTTTTTAAAAATAATTTCAGATTTGTTGTGTACGATCCCAAAAATTCCCCCATACCAATTTTGGGGGAAATCAGCTAAAATTTTTTTTGTCGCTATATTGTCAGCGCCATCTTGGATATTACTGCATCAATTTCATCCAAAAAAATATGGGATCATCGCAACAACTTCCAGAACATAACGTTAAAAATTTCATTCAAATCGGTGCCGCCGTTCCAGAGTAATCGGTGTACATACACAAAAAAAAAGTTGAGACAAATTGAGAATCTCCTTCTTTTAGAAGTCGGTTAAAAAATATTTATTATAATATTTCAAACAACTTGCGAAAAAAAAATCACAAAACGACTTAATAGCTTAAAGACATAAAAAATGTGGTTGTCATTCTCATTATTTTTACGACGTTTCGATTGGTATTATAAATTATTAACTGAATGTTTTGTCTTAAGGCTACGAACTTATATAGGAACTGTGTCCACTGAAGCGCAAAGTTTCACTTCACTGTACACACTTCAATGACTTGATGTTACGAAGTAGTGGTTGCCAAAGATTAGGTATCACAATACTGGGTTTATTGATGATTCCATTATTATTTGTAATGTAAGCTGTTTCTATATTTTATTTTATATGATGTTGTTTATCTCAGGCGTGTTCTGCAATATCTGATCTCGACGTTCCCCCTTTTTGTGTTTGAGCTTTATGTTCCTTAATTCTAACTTCCAGTGGTCTCTTGGTTTCTTCAATATATATTCCACCACATTCACATGGAACTTTGTAAACACATTCTTTCTTATCGGTAGCTTTTGGTTTAATTTTTATTAAATGACCTCTCAGTGCATTTCCTGATTTAAAGGCTGTTTTTATATTATAACTGCTGGGAATTCGTCTCATTTTCTCCGAGTTTCCCTTAATGTACGGAATTGTGAAAAAGGAATGTGTTTCTTGCTGTCCACCGGTCGTTGTTCTAATGTTATTTATAACATCGTCAATTAATTTTAAAGAATAATCTTTCTGTTTTAATGTTTGCTAACCCTTTTTCCAATGTCTCGGCATTATTGCATATAGATACGCATGATAAAATACATTTAATAAATATATAATTAAATCTTCTGGACGCTCTGTGAGTTTTTATATGGAAATCTCAAAATAAATTTAAGTAAAATAAAAAGATCGTACTTTTTTTAATTAAAAAAAAATCAAAATCAACCCAAACTTGGTACTATGTGAGATAATTTTTATTATTGATTTTACTGAGAGTTTATTCTTGTTGTACAATTGTTTTTTTTTTGTTTTAGGCCAGTAGATCTATTGCTCGAAGTGGCTACCTCTTTGTGGCTCCAGATTGGGATTTTTCCGTCCCACTAAATAGAACTAAGGTAAGTAAGGCATTATTGTCTGTTAATATTTGAAACCCAGAAATGCACATGCGGTATTAAAGAGGTACCAGTAGTATTAACTACTACTGGTACCTATGTGCAACATGGAACCTATTAAACTTTGTTTCGTTCAATAAACAGTGCATTAATGATTTTTCTGTGCGAAAACTGATTAAAAATGACTACTGTCTTATCAAAAATAGTATAACTTAACAAGGAAGATATTTTTACTGGAAATATCCAGACTTTAAAATCGATCAACTAATATTGAAATTCCTGTATTTTTTTCATATAGGCGTCCTCTTCGGAGATACGGGCTCCCAAAGAGTTTTTTTAATATAATTATTGAACCACTAGGTATATTTCAATTTTTTTTTAATATGATGTATATCAGGTAAGACCCTTCAAATTACTACCCAAGAAAGTGTTGTGAATTACTCACAGCTGCAGGGACGGACTAGTTGTGACACTCATAATCCCATTTTTTTTACGCCCTGTATGATAAGAACTTTGGACAACGTTTTTTACATACCTTTAACTTTTGACTAAAAATTAAGTACTTCATTCATGTAGCTAATCCCAACCATTTTCAAAAAAACGTCATTTTATTTACATCATGTACTTGGCGTATTTCGATAAAAGATACATTTTCGTTCCTATCAAATGTTCAACCTTCAGCCTTATTAGAGTTTACCTCTTTAGTTAAAAATGTCTAATTCGAGGTTATATCATGACAAATATCCTAATCGTACTCTTCCAGATCAGAAAACATTTCAACGAGTTGATCAACGTCTAAGGGAGAATGGTAGGTTATTCCATTTAATAAGGTAATATTATTAAATTGCCTCCTAATTTTAGGAAATTTTGGGAAAATAAGTACTGTAAATGACACTTCTTCAACGAACACTCGAAAATTGTCAGTGCAGTTTAATACATCGAAAACAATAGTATATGAAGTTCTTCAAGAACAGTTGTTATATCCATATCAGTTGAAAAAAGTCCATGAACTGATTTCTGAAGATTTTCCCCGTAGAATGCAATTTGCAAACTGGCTATGGGATCAGTAACGAAATTTCACTCGCACTATTCTCTTCACGGATGAAGCAGGGTTTACCAAAAATGGTATCATAAATTTACACAATACACATGTATGGGTTGATGAAAATCCTCATGCAACTATTGTTTCACATCATCATCATCAGTTCCAATCAGTTAATGTCTGGGCAGGAATCATTGGCAATTTTTTGATTGGACCATTCGTATTGCCGGCACGACTGAATGGAAAACTTTATTTGGAGTTCCTCCAGAATGCTTTTCACGATTTAGTAGATTACTTACCTCTTGAAACCCGCCGAAACAAGTACTATATGCACGATAGGGCATCACCTCATTTTAGCGTGTGCGGGAGTACCTGAATAACGTCTATCCAAACCGTTGGGTAGGTAGAGGAGGACCTATTGCCTGACCTCCTCGATCTCCCGACATAACAGCGTTGGATTTTTACCTGTTGTTGCACCTCAAAGCCTTGGTGTATTCCACTTCAGTCGATAGTAGGGAGGAGGTATGTAAAAAACATCGTCCAAACTTCTTATCATACAGGGCTTAAAAATGGGGTCTTGAGTGTCACAGCTAGTCAGTCCCTGCAACACTTTCTTGGACAGTAATTTGAAGAGTCATACCTGGTATACATCATATTAAAAAAAAATTAAAATATACCAAGTGGTTCAATAATTATATGTAAACTTGATTCCATTCTCTTTGGGAGCTCCTCCGAAGAGGAGGCCTATACAAAAAAGTTTGTATGAAGTTGTAGTATTCCTTTCGCGTGTTTTTTTTTTCATATCCGGGAAATTTCCTACATTTTCCCGGACACCTTGTATAATTTATTTATTATTTTTTTCCTGGGGTGAGCATTAAATAGTTTTTTTTTTTAAATTCCTTCTCAACATATTGAATTTTTAATTTTACTACTACTTGTTCTTTTGATAATTAGTTTTTTGTATAATGTTTATTGCCATTGATAAATCGAAGAATTTCTGCCTAAGGTTCTCATAATTTGTCATAGTTGTTAGTGGCAGTATTAATGAAGTAAATTACTGTTTTCCAGTATACATCCTGTATAATAAAACCTATAATTTTTTAGTACTTTTTGCCGTTTAATAAATCCAAGGTGAGTGAGAAGTTGAGAAGACGGGCCTATGATGACGAGATTCTTGCATGTCGCATTTTCCTTTTTTTTTTGTATCTACTTGTTTGTATGTGTCTATACGTGTTATGTGGTAAAAAATCTTAAGAAAAATAATATTAAGATTTTTCTTAAGATTGTGTTTATGATGCAATATAGTGCAGGGGCCAGGAGGTCCGCAGTGGCCCCTTTAATTTATCTGCACCCACCCAATTTTTTTTTATATATTTTGAGTCCCTGAACAATAATTTTTAGGGTGGAAGTTCGTCCGGGTGGGGAAAAGATTGTTGTAAACAAATAATTGTTTAAACCTTTAAAAATGCAATTTTCGCAAAACCAACTATTGGATCGTGTTTTTTGAGTGATTTTAAGCGAAAAGGTTCTTATTAACTTTTACGTACAATGCTTAGTTTCCTAGATAATTGATGTTTCGATTTTTGAATGCTAATAACTTTTGACTAAATGAACTTTTTTCAATTTTCTTGACAGCAATTAACAGTTTGAATCAGCATCTACAAGCTACAATCAAATGTCATACGAAAAAGTTACGTCTTAATTGTTTATTTCGGTTACAAACAAATGGCATTCTGCCGCTTACATGCATGCGCCGTTACGTGTGGCGGGTAGAGGGTAGCGTACTCGCAAGCGCCTCGCGCGACCAAGCGCGGATACTTAATACATCATAACCGAAATAAGCCTGCAATATAAGTTTTCCGCATTGCATTAGATGGAACCTAAAAAACATATTTTATTCTATAATTTGATTGTTAGTAAACAGAAAAATGTCAATTTTTTAAGTTGTTCTACTAACATTGTTGTCGTATTCTATATGTATTAATTAAATGTCGATCGTTTTAAATTTGTATACATGTCGATGCTAATTAATAAATAAAGAAATTTTGGGAAACAATGGTGTAGAGTAAAATTCATATTTATTTAGATCATTTGATGTATCTGCGTTATAACAGTTATCGTGCGTTATCTACTTCATTCTCACGTCGTGCTTTTTCATTTGATAAGGACCTATTGATAATGTACTTTGTAATTTCCGTGATACAACAGTGTGGCTGCTGAAAGGGATTGAAAAGAAACTAAATGTGTAGTGTTGTCAAAAGCTGTGACTTTGAAATTCCGATATCCTTTGAACAAATTTTGGCAGTATCAAGTTTAGATTATTCGTGTAGTTCATCATCATGTTTTTTTTTAAACCATTAATATAATAAAAAGAACTCTTCTTAATGACTCCAATTTCATTCGTTTGGATCGACGTTGGGAGACAATCGAATCGCTATTGCTTTCTTCTTCTTCTTGTTTTTTTTTGTCCTCATTTTCGAATATGAAGGGTAGGTCTCGATTTTTGATGTTTTGCAATGTTTTCCCATATGTAATTTTTGTAGCAATTGTTCAGATGATAACAAAACGTATCTGATGAATAAAATCATATATTGGTGTTACAGGTGATTACACCTAATTGGCCCATGTTTCCTTCCATTAAGATTAAATGTCGACTAATACTATATACATATATATATATATATATATATATATATATATATATATATATATATATATATATATATATATATATATATATTATCCAATTTTTCAAGGGAATCCATAAGAAATTTTCACAATAATCACATTTGAGCTGAAGAAAATTCACGTGCATTTCTTGAAGCCAATTATCAACATCAGTTTTCATTAAATTTATGAATTGGTGTTACAGGTGATTACCTAATTGGCCCATGTTTCCTTCCATTAAGATTAAATGTCGACTAATACTGTCACTTTCTCGAAGAAAAGTTACCTGCTCTTCTTAAAGAGGTTCCCCTTCAAGTTAGACCCGAATTATAGTTTATGCATGATGGCGCTCCAGCACATTTCAGTATCAATGTACGCCGTCATTTAGAAGCAGTATCTCCAATTCGTCGGATAAATCGAGGAGACACTCAACACTAGCCTGCCCGATCTCCAGATCTAAATCCTTTGGATTTTTGCATCTGCGGTATCCTTAAATCTTTGGTTTATGCATCTCCTGTTGAAGATGTTGAAGATTTCGAAAATTGCATTATTGCATCTTTCTAAAGGATAAGAAATACTCCAGGATTATTTCGACGAATACGCTCTTCAATGAGGTGAAAATCGGATTCTTGGATTATGACTGAGGGTGGTCATTTTCAACATTTGCAGAAATTAATCAACACCAATCAGATCGTCCTAAAAGAGCTTGCTGTCACCTTATACTACCAGGTCAATACTGTGTTTCTTATAACATCCTTTAGTTTATTCGGCGTATATCGAACTAATTTTCGGAAAAGTCTGAAAATAAATGTTTAATCCAGATATCAGTTAGAGTTGTATACACGTTCCGAATTGTGTGACATCAAAAGTTGGCAGAAATATAGTTTTTCTGATTCACATATATCCCGGTAGTTAGAACTTAAAAGCGTTTAATGGAACTCTTGTAGCATTAATTAGAGGGTACAGAGTACATATATTATACGCCGCAATTCCTGCTATGAAACACCGATGCGCAGTCCCATTCTCACTTGGACGGGTTATATTTTTAAATAAAAATTGAGAAATTACAGAATTTCTAAAATGGCTCATAGATAGACACACAATTGCAAGCTATCTTGCACAACTTAAAAAATACAAAATAAATAATTTATTAGGTGTATCGTCTTGAAAAAATATATTCTCCACACCCTGTTCGTTGATCAAGAAAAGAGATACGGGCATGTGATTGCACATCGCGCAATAAACACAATGTCTATGCACATCTTTATTATTGATGAAACCTATTTTGTAATACTTGTGCATGCTTCCTGCAGACTATAAATATATCTACACACTGAAACGTTGAACATTGTGTTGTGTGGCAATCAAAAACCGCAGACTTAAAATACTCGAAATGCCAGTGAAAAAGTTTTTAAGATGCTGGTCTACGAATTCGTACAGATAGATGATGTTACGGAAGTTAAAAGTACAGGTTTTATCGTCTTCAAAGATCTATAAATTTAAAATTAACGGATTCTGTCAATTTTTTACATACTATTTGAGACGTTTTATGAAATCAATCAAATGCAAATGAGTCTCATAAAATGTAATATAGCTTTCTGGTTTGTAAAATAAATAGTTTTATTATTAAGTGCGGAGAACTCTAAAATGATGGAGAAGCTCCAGGTCTGGAAAATGACGACAGAACTGTTTCGTCCTCGTTGGGACTCATCAGGCCATTTTATCCAGTATAAGTCTATCACCAGGCGGTCACACCCTATCTACTATTTTCAAGCTGAGAAAACCGCAGGTGTCTGCAGAACCTAAATTCCATATTTTAATTTTGAAAATTATACAGACGTAAACTTATTTTATATTTTTGTCGGTTTAAAAAAACGCAGCGTTTTCAGAAGGTGGTCGTTGGTGCGATCCTTTCTTTTACTGCAAATCCCTCGATTAGTTTACATGACAGTGCCGAATAAGGTGCCCTCTATCCTTTGGTGCAGCATACTCGTATTTAACCTATCTCTAAAGGAAGGAGATTTGAAATCCAACGTCGATGTATTTTTTTAGTACATCAATTAGTCCGGAACGGCGGCACCGATATAAATGAATTTTTTCGCGTATATTCAGGAAGTTGCTACGGTGGTCTCATATTATTTTGGCAGAAATACGAACGAAAAAAACGAACCTAAAATTATATATATATGGCATGGCGCATCCCAGACGCCATCGTATCCTATCGTTCCAGTCTCCTTTGTGGAGTCCTCTACTTTTCATTTCGGTGCAGATGTTTGAAATACATTTTTTCCGTGGTCTTCCACGTTTATTTCTTTGTGCTGGTGTCCAATTCCAAACCTTTAATGGTATCTTTTCTTCTCTCATTCGTTGCAGGTGTCCATACCATTTTAACCGCTTTTCAGTTATATCGTCCATTATCGTATTTTTTAAGTAAAAAATACGATAATGGACGATATAACTGAAAAGCGGTTAAAATGGTATGGAAAATGGAAATGGAAAAAAATGGAAGTCATTCTCTAATGGTCTCATTTCTTATATGATCAAGTAAAGCTGAACCGGAACATCTTCTCCAGTACATCATTTCGATTGAAAGAAGTTTTTGTGACATAGTTTTATCTGTGACCCACACTTCTGACTCATACGTCAGTACTCGTTGGAATCATAACCTGGTATATCCTTTTTAATTTCTTTATTAGGTTCTTTCTCCACAAGATTGGATGTCGTGCTTTAATTATATTTTTTCCTTTTTCTATTTTCTTTTGTATATCTTTTCCATTTTCATATATTGTAGGTATCCTAGGTATTCGTATTGTCTAACGTTTTTTATTATTCCTCTTTATGTTTTCATGTCTTGTCCTGTGCCTTTTATAGTCATGTATTGTGTCTTTTGTACATTTATCTCTAAATCCCATTTAGTGAATTCTCCTATGAGTTTCTTTATCATATAAGTCAAGTCTTGTTGGTCTTCCGCAAGAACTACCTGATCATCTGCAAAGAGGATTGTGTACAAGTGAGTGTCCTCTATCCATATCCCCATGGGGCTACATTTTCTTATCCACTGTTTTAAAGCGCTACAGAGATAAATTTTAAACAGTGTTGGAGAGAGGCACGAGCCCTGTTTAACCCTTTTTGTTTGTGAGAAAGCCTCAGAAGTTTGATTTCCGACCTTAACAACCGCTTGGTTTTCTCTGTACCGTGTTTTTACGGCGTTTATGTATACACTATTTATGCCTGCTTCTTTCATTCCGATCCATAATTTCTGCAAACATACGGAGTCAAATGCCTTACGAAGATCTATGAAAGTAGCCCCGTCCTCGAAAAAGTGCCCAAGACTCAACGGGCTGAAACAGAGATATTTCGGAGATACAATTTTGTTACCGGAAGCAGGTAGGCAAATTCAATTAACGAGGCTGCTTGGATTCGCTAAGGCGATCGGCATCGAATAACCTGCATATATGGTGGGATGCAAAGGGCCCAATGGAGACCTAGGCATCGATGATCTAGTATCACCACTCCTTTTTCATACATTCATTCATTCTATGAAAGTAGCGTAAAGCTCCATTCTCTTTTTTGCCAGTTGTTATATTGTAGATCTAAAATTATTTTTAAAAAATTCAATATGACGGATCCAATATGGCGGACTAATAATTTAACGTTTCTTGATTTTGTTCAAAATTAGTACTGAAGGGTTTCTGAGAGTGTACATAACAAATTATTGTTAAAAAATTCAATATGGCAGGGAGTAGATTAACGTTAAATTTTTTTAAACTCAATATGGAGGATATAAGTATATCGGACTAAAAAATTTGCATGTCTCAATTTCTTTCAATATCGGTGTTCGGGGTTTAAGGGGGCCCAGGTTACGAATCTAAAATTAAAATCTTATAATTTAACATAGCCGATTTATTTTAGCAGACTAGATATTTGTCTGGTAGAATTTCATGCAAATCTGGTATTTGGAGAATTTTCGGAATCAAAGAATTTTTTGTTGTTTAGTTTAGTGTTGTCTACAACTTTGGATAAGATGGGTGCTTTTTTGCAACCTTAGAAACTCCACCCAATTCAGAACTACAGGTTGGCTGAAAAGTTTTGAAGGGAAAATGAAAGAATGTGTATTTTTTAATGAAATTAGTTTTTTATTTAATATAATCTCCCTCAACTTCAACACACCTATTCCAACGATCCTCCAATAATTTTATACCATCTTTGTAATGATTTTCCCGAAGCTCTGCAAAATAATGTTTTACGGTTGCAATAGCTTCTTCATTCGACGAAAAACGCTTTCCACGAAGAAATTGTTTCAAATTCCTGAAGACGTAGTAGTCGGAGGGAGCCAAATCTGGTGAATACGGTGGGTGTTCAAGTGTTCAAGCAATTCGTACTTTAATTCTTTTAATTTAGCCATCGTCAAACCACTTGTTTGAGGACATGCATTGTCTTGATGAAAAATAATTTTTTTCTTCTGTAAGCCGGGTCTTTTTTCACGAACTTTTTTATCCAACTGGTCCAAAAGTTTGCAACAATACTCAGAGTTAATTGTTTTACCTTTTTCAAGATAATCAACCAACAAAATCGGTTTTGAATCCCAAAAAACTGATGCCATAACCTTTTTTGCCGATCGTTCTGACTTGACCTGTTTTGAAGCTGAACAACCAGCTTTCTTGTTTCAGTTTAGGATCATGATGGTAAATCCAAGTCTCATCCACAGTTACAAAACGACGTACAAAATCGGTTTTATTCTGCTTAAAACGCTCCAAATTACGCTTACAAATTTGTTTTCGATTCAGTTTTTGTTGAATTGTTAACAAATGCGGCACTATCTTTCCGAGTAGCTTTTTCATACGTAATTCTTCGTGTAAAAGATAGAGTACTCGTTCGTCCGAGATGCCTATGGTAACAGCAATTTCACACTTAGTTGTACTTCGGTCTTTACAAATAATATCATAGACTTGCTCAATGATTTCTGGTGTTGTTGCACTTTTTGGACGTCCACTACGTGGTTCATCTTCAACGCTTGTACGACCACGTTTAAACTCTAAAACCCATCGATGCACAGTTGTAAATGAAGGAGCAGATTCGTTTAACACTTTCACCATTTTTATATGAATTTCTGTTGCTGATAAACCTTCCAAAACAAAGAATTTTATCACTGCACACGATATTCGGTTTTATCCATTGTATAAAAATTCACTGACATGTCAACTTCAAATGGCTTGTAAACAAAGAATGAATTGACAGATAGAAATAAACTTTTGTGTGTGTTCACATAGAAGATGAAATATTAAAATGGCGTATAAATTTTAATTCCTCTACTGGTTAATAGATGTCACTTTCAAAACTTTTGAACCAACCTGTAAAAATCTGAAAGTAAATTTTGTATAAGAAAATAGAACCGTCTTCTAAAAAAAGCGCTAAAGAGCGAAAAAGCGATAAATTTAACAATATAAATACAAATTTGTTAGATGCTTGCTAGATATATTATAATAATAATCATATCTTGCTCAATTGCCGAGGGATTAATTAAGTGGTGTTGTAAATTCGGTTTAGAAGCAAGTAAACCAATATTTAAGATTAATAAATATAAATTGTAATTATATAGTTTAGGAAGGATAAATATTTAAAATTAAAAATTATGCTTTAACAAAAAAAATTAGCAATTATTTTCTTATACTTAATAATTATCTTTTTCATTTGATTTGATGCAAATAAAATTTTATTGAACAGAAACAGGAATTACGATTCCAATGGATCTTCAGATAATGCGGATCCGGGGGGGAATCCCCCACAATTTTAATTTATTTAAAAATATTTTGTTTCTTTTCAATATAGGTAAACGGCCCTCACAATATCGTGCCTAGATACAATGTATAGAGTCGATCTTTTTACATGATGGATTATTACGTGAGCAGGGTGATTAAATCCAAGATATTTCCAACCGCGCATTTCAAAAAGTTGGTTTATAATCTAGGAAACGTGAGACTCGTAAGTTCTTTTGTCTCCTCAAAATGATAAATTCGTTGACGTAACGTAGTAATTTACACGCGGTTGCGTCCGGCGAGCGGAGAATAACCAAGCAGGCCGCGCAAATTAAAATAAATGAAATGTAAATGTGTACTTTCAATTTCTGTCTTTTGTGGTACACGAGTATTTATTACACACCGTGTGCACGCTGGCGGTTTTAAAATATGCACGGACATATTAGAATGTTAATAAAACTGATGAGGTGTACATACACATATAACCCAATACCGGGTGTCGCTTTCAAACGCGGTAATTATTGTCTCCCAATAAAAAATGCCACTTATTAATACGTAGGCGATTCGCATAAGAATTTTCATGTGCTGCGCAGGAGATATGCGTGATTTATTGGACAGACAAGTCTTTCTCTTCCATATTACTTGGTACGTCGGGGGAAACGATATACAGTAGTGTTTTGCAGTGTAGCCCTCTATGGGATGGGTCACTGCATCCCTTTTTAAGTACCGATTTAGCAATAGAAATGGGTAATTATAATAATAATAACTGGAACAAATGCTTAAAATTGTAGAGGAGCTCTCTGGTGATATCGGAAAGCAATTTGGACTTGACAAGTGCCGTATTTTGAACATCGTTAAAGGGAAGATACAACCTGGGGCTTTTGAAACAACAGTTTAAGTTATATTGGGACCGAACGGTTTTGACGGATCAGACAGTTGCTCATAATAGACCAGATATTATACAAATAGATGACATTTCTAGGTGAACTACACTAATTGACATTGCTGTACCTAACACCAACAACCTAAGGCCAAAATACAACGAGAAGATCGCCAAATACAGAGATCTGAAGGTGCAAATCCGAAGACAATGAGCAAGGAACAGTGTCCAAACGATTCGCATAATACTATCAACAACTGGAGTAATACCAAAGCACCTTCTGCAGAACATAAAGGGACTGGGCCTTATTGTATAAGCTGATTCAGAAAGCAGTTCTTGCAACCGCGCGAACCGACCAAAAGGTCGTGGGAAATACAGCGGACCACGCCACCTAGGACCCGATAACATGGAAAGGGTTCTCATAGAGCTTCATACTTTTGGTATCTTTGTATACCTGGTATGAGTCAATATTCCCTGGAGGGAGTGCGAAACCATTTGGCTTTTAAAAAAGTTAAAATTGAAGAGAAATTTTGTTGAGATAAGGTGAAACAAGCGATGGTTCAAAAAGAGATACGGAAATCACATAAAATTGGCTAAAAAATATTTTTTTCGTTTTTTTTTTAGTTTTTAATTTTTTTTTTGCAATATGCCCACTATGGAAGTATCATTCAACCTTTTGTCGGAGATCTGGCAAAAGTGATCCGGGATCTTATCTAAATTCAAGCCAAAAATTCATGTTTATCAATTACGAAAACTCAGAAATATTGATTTTGAGTTGACTTCGACTAAATGATAAAAATTGTCGGCCTTATTGAATTTGAAAATTCAAAATAGAAATTCATATTTAATTCTCCTGAAAAATCAAAATATCGATTTTAATTCAAATTGCAGTATAAATGCTAAAGCTCGTCGGCCATCTTGAATCTCTAAATTTATACCAAGTAACGATACTTGGAGACAACAAAAACTGTCAAAAATTGACTTTAAACCGAATCAGATCATAAGTAATAAAACTTTTTCGCCATTTTGATTGTTTAAATAAAAGTGTCAAAGTGGGAAGTTGGACGAAATTATGTAATTTACAATTTTTGAATTAATTGCAGTATAAAATATGGGGGCATTTTTTATCCAAGAAATTTAATATAATAGTTCAAAAGTATAGTGTAATATCCGAATAATAAAATTATAACTCTTTGGCAATACGTTTATATTTTACATACATCTTATTTCGGAGTAGTAGAATCCTAGTCTGAAGATTTTTCAACATTTTATATGTTTTATCGTTTGTTTAATCAAAAAAGCTGTTTATATAACATACAATAGCTTTTTTCATCTAAGGCTAACAGAGTTAAGCTTTTTTGAATGGAAACTAGGGAGCATTTTAAGCCTGCTAAGCCTTTTTAAAGCAACAACAAAATGTCTAGTTCTTTAGTGTCTCATTTCAAAACTTATACCATTTATTTCAACTCTACCTTAACAAAGAAAGTTATAATTTTTCCGAAACAGGAACCATGATAGAGAAACTAAAAAATAGTTTGGTATAGGATTTTAAAAACATATATTCGATAAACAATTACACCATTGCATTCTTTCTGGACTCTAGCTTTTTTTTTAAACTCGAATAATAGAGCCTGCTAGAGTCGGAGAATACTCAGAAAAACAAAAACATAGTAGCGATAACGAAAAGGAACCTCTTGTTAAGAATCCTTGCTCTTCTGCAACATCTAGAAGTGTTCACTACCCTTGCTTCACTTTTTTTTGGAGAACCTACTAAGACTTTGTAGAAAAAAGTACCAGCTTTGTCAAAATCTTCTTTCATTAAACTAAAATCGCCTACCAAAACATGCGTTTCTCCACAATTATAATGTTAAATCAAGCAATTTAAAAATTCACCTATTGTTTCAAGGACAACAAATCCTATTTTATATTGGAACGAAAAGCAGGAGATCCTGCCATTATTATATTCTCAAACCGTTATATATTTAACATACAGTTGGTCCAACGAAAGAATACCAATTCTTTTTTTTCCGCTTTTAATCATTTTGCAATAAACTCGCTGTGGAAATATCATTCAGTCCTTTGCATATTTCTCCCTGGAGATCTGGCACAAGGCGTCTAACATCTGTCTAAATTCAAACCGAAAATTCATGTTTAGCAACTACGAAAACCCACAAATATTGATTTTGAATCAGACCTAACATTGGGAGTATGTAAAGGAAATTCATCTCTTTAAACTTTATATGAGATCCCCTAAGTACTTTTTCTTTACTAGCCATTTTCGCTTGTCACCAACCATGAAAACAACGATACGTTAGCTAACGTTGCTCGCTGCACATCATCTGAATATCCTAAACAGTGATATTACTCATCTATGTTTTTTGAGTGAGCTGTTCAGTCAAAAAAGAGCGAAAAGATCTCTATAAAAAAATCACAAAAAATAAGAAAATAATTATCTTCGATTTGCCTCGCACAAAATTAGAGTTTATTGCAAGATTTAACCGATGTAGGCAACCACATAAACATCATTAGAAGTGCCACCTATATCAGAATAGCTGAAATTTTTAATAATTTACAGTTCTACAGCTTTTATTGTACTCAAAGTACTGAGAAAACTCGTTGATTTGACAGACAAATGATATAAAAATGGTATCGATCATATAGGGAGTTCAAAATTTCCCTAGATCAGTAAATTATTGTTGCGTGCCGTACTAGCCCAAAGTGACTGAAATTGTTATTTTATTGTAGTGTTTTAAACTCATTAATAATTTAAAAAAAAAATTAATTTTCTTCAATCTTTTACGCTGAGTACTAAATGTCTTTAAATGGAATAATTTTATATAAAACGGCTAACGAAATTTAAAATCCGGTCCTGAACTTTATACCAACCTACTACCAACTGAATACAGTTATATAAACCAAAACTATTCAACCCTGCCGCTATTGTCATATGTCGTTTGTAAATTCTTTCAGTACTACCCAAATTTGCCAAGATTAAAAAAAATTCTGTTCGTAGCACTTACCAATAATCCTAATTTTCAAATTTTGATACAAATTTTCATCCTAGACGCAGTTTAAAAATGTAATAATTTTATATGTTTTTCACACATTTTCTGTATAAGACATTTTTACAACCCGTTTTTAATTTTCCCAACTTTTTGAAAGTTCCAAAACATATTTAAAAATTATGTTTAAAGAAAACTGAAAATTATAACTTGAATTTCTCAGGCCTGTGTAATTCTTATGTTTTTACACTTGTATGTTTCACTCTGTAGATAAACACATTCATTTAAAAAATAAAAAGAGACAACGCTATATTGCTACGTGTCATCTCATTTGCCGAGAAGACGTTTTCAAAGCCGCGTACGTGTCGGTTGGTTACGAGAGAGTCTCTTCTTGAATTTTTATTACATACCAAGATATTATTTACTGAGAAATATTATGTTACTGCCCATGTTCATGTCTATGAATATTATTATCATTTATTTTGGTCATAAAAATAACTTTCAAGTTATACATTCGTGTAAATGCGACTGTAATACAGTTAAATCTATTTTGTCGTGTTAACACTTTTTTTGGTTGATTTGTTACCTAAATAATGTGAAAAATTAACCTCTTACATGGATGAACTTAGAATTAGGGGAATATTTGCAGTCCTTTTTTTCCTCCTTGAATGGTTCAAAGGTTTAA
This sequence comes from Diaprepes abbreviatus, assembly GCA_034092305.1. Lineage (NCBI taxonomy): Eukaryota > Metazoa > Arthropoda > Insecta > Coleoptera > Curculionidae > Diaprepes > Diaprepes abbreviatus. The sequence continues at coordinate 533,320 of JASJET010000135.1, forward strand.
AAGATTTTTCTTCCCGTTTTGCTACGCAGAAATAGACGTTTGTTCCTGGGGAGTCCATACTCGCCATTGTTAATATTTTCAAATTTGAGCCATTTTTGGCATTTGATGACAAAAAAAGACACTTCTTCTTCTTCTTCCTGTGCCGTGTCAGGTCCCCTTGATGACCAAACTGGGTCTCATCTAGACCGCTTTGGAGTTTATTTCTTATTCTACTGTCAATAAGACTCAGGAAAACCAAGGTGTGACTCGTGAGACCTATTAACACCTGTATTTGTTTTTTTGGTACTGTTATGAAGACAGATTTCAGCCATTCTTAACCAGTATCTCGATATTGTCTTCATCAGTTGCAGGAATTTCACTGGAATGTCTAGTTGCTCCATTTCTCTATATCTGTCTCCCATCCACTTCTCTTTATCTGTACGTATCTTTTGTTTTATCTTCTTTTGTTTCTTATTCTTTCTCCTTTCCTCTATGATTTCTAATGTTTCTTCAGTCATCCATCGTTGTTTATTATGTTTTACATTATTTATAACATGTTTCTCTATTAATCTTGAAATTAGATCATGAAATAGTTTCAACATTTTGTTTACATTGTTGGTAATATTGATCTCTTTCATGTGATTGTTGAGTTCTGTTTCCATCTGATCTTTTTTGTATATCTAATATATTAAACTTAAAAGAAACTAAAAATTTAAATAGCTAGAACGTAGATCATAATATCCTTCTATGGTTTTTTAATATTTAAAGTATTTTTTATTGCTTAAAAGAGGTAGTAGAACAAAATCATTAGTATTTCACGCGAGAAAACTATCATTTTATGAGCCAAACATTTCTGGACTCGTGGTTACAAAATGACATGTTCATATTTCGTCGCACGTTCAATCTTCAGTAGCCCATCTACCTAATTTATAGAATCTGGTGAACAAAGCTATGTTAAATTTAGATGCAATACTTTATCAAGGCCAGAAAATTTTCATATATTTAGCTCTAAGGACTGCCAAGGTAGTGAACATTCTCAATATTCCGTATTAAGCTGTACTAGCCATTTTATAGCGACACTACCTTATTATCACTATAATTTGTTGCAGATTTGTGCCAAAAACAATTTCATTCAAATTCATACAGTACCAACATACATATCTCATGAATGAAAAGGGGTGTTGATGTAAATTAGATGCCATATTTTGTTGCTAATTGGTTGTTGACTATTCGTGTCGAAAACGATTTGGTCGCTCCGGCTGTAGTACTTACATTGTGTTGGCTCAGTAGTGGCGCTGTGAAATTGCTAATGTGGATTTCGTAGATCCTCAAAACCAGACTTTTCCGAAGGTTTTTGACATGCTGAATCCGAATCTGAAGCCAGAATTGACCTGTTGTTTCGGATTTTCGTTATTTGATAACCTAAAACTGAGAAAATCACAGTTTTTGAGGTTATGTAAGCGACAAGTTTGAAGTTTATCGTTAAACTATATATGATTGTTGAAATTACTAGTCTTCCCCTTCAAAAACCACTTAGATTTACATCGCGTCTTTTTTCATCTTCATAATTTCGTCAATTGAAATTTTAGCTTGGCATAACAATTCATCAACGGCCAACCATTCAATCTTGGACAGATTGATTTGCTTTTTAAAGAAGTTGATGTTTTCTCATCTCTATGCCACGGTGGCTATTTTAAAAGACGCGATTCGTGGTATCAATTGGTTCGTATAACCCATGGAAAATTCAATATGGCGGCGCAAAGTTAAGGTTTCTGATTGGACTTTAAAACCTAGACAAAAATAGCCACTTCGAAGCCAGGTCGTTAGCGGCCTCGAAGCTAGATGTAGACAGAATTTAGAACTGTCATTTTCAAGATGATGGATTCAATATGGCGGAATACAGTTTTTGAAAAACGCGAAATTGTGACTGAAAAAATACTCAGGGGTTTTTGGGGTCGGAAATCGGAAAAATTGTCTTATTTAAGATAGCATATTTACTTCGATTCCTAAGATAGCTGATTTCACTCATGTGTAGCATCATATGGAGATAATGCTAACTCTCACAGAGCACGTTTAGCTATTAATTATTTGCAGAAGAAAAAAAATCGAATTAATGTCCGTTTTTGCCTGATTTATCGCCTAACGGAGTCGTGAAAAAAAGAAAGGGTGGACATCCATTTTCATCATCTGAAGAAGCTGTTGCAGCCTTCAAAAACCATTTTTAAAAGTTACCATCTTCAAATTGGAAACAATATATAATTAGTTTGAACGCAAAAGTTTATAAATCTTAAAAGCGAATATTTTGAAAAGCGATAAAACAATTTGTTCCAAAAAGATTTTTTTCTTTCCTAGTTTTTTTAAAAATTTAAACGATTACCCTTACAATAAGTTTTTTGGGATTTCTCTTTTGGCTATTTATAAATGTACTTTTTTCTAAGTGATTCACGAAAATCGTTCTTGAAATGAAACAATTTACTTAATATTTAAAAAAAAATTTTTTTCGATATCAATTTCAGTGAGTAATACAAAACAATCATATCTCATTTGTACTCTCATCATCAATAACTCTGTAAAAAAATGTAGATTATTTCGTCAAGTGTTATAGTTGAGATAGTGGATGTAGGTCGGGATAACCTTATAATTTTATCTATTTTAGGAAATATTTGTTAGATATTACGTTATTTTTAATTTTATTTCGAGACTTATTAGGCTAGGGAGATTAGACTGAAAATTGAACGCAAGCAAAAATGAACATTAAATGCAAATGGAATTTTTGGAAATCATTCTTTCAGGGGATAACCATTTTTAGCGCTTTGAATTTTGTTTGACAAATAGTTGTCTATTTAAAATCCTCATTCGGTAATGTGTCAGCAGGATGGTATTCGCAGAACGTGATGTCGGACTGTAATCATCAACAATACCCCAAACATCTAAATATAGCTCGGAGAGGTAGGAAATTATTAAAAATAAATAATTTCACAGTCTATCTAAATACAATGAGGACGCTAAGTCTGGAATTAATTTATTATTTAAAAAACGCTTTTTTTTTGAAAAATTGTTTGGATATGTCGACTTTGTTTTTTTGAGATGAATTTTTTCCAACACATTAAATCATACAGGGCGACTCCAAAGAAGCTGTACTATAATTAACTTTGATTTGTTAAATAGTTACCCCTAATTGAATTGTACCTTAGTTTGGAAAACTTTACAGTTAAGGTAATCCCACAAAAATAAGTCAGGGGGTTTAAGCCTGGAAATTTCGGTGGCCACTTCTAATCCAACTATTTGTGAAGACATCGTGAAGAAAAGTGAGAACTTCTGCTGCCTAATGTGGCGGGGCACTGTGTTGTTGAAACTATTGAATGTGTTCCGCTCTCATTCAATTTGCATTTATATCCGACCACCAAAATTAACTTCATTTTTGTGTTTAACTTCCACTGTAAATTGTAATTTAGGGTAAAACTTATTAAAAGCTTCTCGAATATTATCTATTTGATCTTTAGGTACAGATGTAAGATAAACATCGACATTCCTTTTGAAAAAAATCATTGATATGTCAGTTTTTTTAAGATTTCCTCTCTTCTAAGTATTCCATGACTAGTTGTACAAGACTTGAAGACGGAGCCCATTGCACAACTATCCAGTTGTTAATAAAAAGTATCATTAATTTAAAAATAGTTGCTCGTTAAGCATACATTAATACATTTTAGAAACATATCTTGGCTTAAGGTAATGTGTTCTTTTACTATGTTGTATATTTCTTTGATTGTATTGCTTAATAGCCCATTAGGGATATTTGTATATAGAAACATTTTAAAAGGTCAATTCAGTACAATTTAAATGAATCGCTTTACACCAAAACAACGCGCCGAAATAGTGACAATGTGCATATCGTCGAAAACATCGTGTCCAACAGGCACCGTCTGACAACACTATCCGTCGTTTGGTTTCGAATTTTGTTGAGTACCGGACAGTGGGAGATCGTCAACAAACCGTTCATCAACGACCAAGACGTTCCAATGAACTGGTTGAAGCGGTCAGAGAGAGCGTTGCCCAGAACCCAAAAGTGTCGTATCGTCACCGCGCTCAGCATTTTGGCGTCAGTGGAACCACTTTGCGGCGCATTTTGAAGGATGGTTTGCCTTTGTTTCCGTATAAAGTGCAGTTAACACAAATAATATTGCCGACACACCGTCCACGTCACTTGAAATACGGCCAAACAGTGGTTCGAATGGTTGACACTGAACCTGATTTTTGGAAGCAAATTTTGATGCCCGACGATGCCCATTTCACACTATCTGTGTGCCTTAATATGCAAAATTGCTGCATTTGGGGGACGGAGAATCCACACGAGATCTACGAAACTCCATTGCATGACCGAAAAGTGACTGTTTGGGCCGGCGTTTGCGCCAAAGCCATCATTGGGTCATTTTTTTTTCAAAGAAAACGAAACAGTCGATGGAAATCGATATCGGTGGAAATTGGCTCATTATGTCTGCCCACAAATGCTTGAGAAAGGTCTTGATGGTTACTGGTTTCAACAAGACGGTGCGCCTGCTACACTACAAATCAAACAATCCAGTTTCTGCAACGGAAATTCCCTGGACGTCTGATGTCAAGAAGAGGTGACATTGACTGGCCACCCAAATTTCCAGATTTGACCGCTCTGGACTTCTTTTTGTGGGGTTATTTAAAAAGCAAAGTGTACGCCAGCAAGTCTTAGACCATTGAAGAGCTCAAAGCAAACATTCGTGTCGAAATTACCGCTATACCACCCGAGATGTTCCAAAAGGCAAAAAGGTCACATTTTGCTTTGGCCAATAAAGGTGGCCACTTGATCGATGTAGTATTCAAAAACTAGTCCCAATAAATTGTAAAAGACCAAATTTAATAAAAATACCTCATACATAGAAATAATTTTTTTTTCAAAGTTATTTAATGTTTACATACCGACAAAAAAGTTGGCGTACCTTATATATATATATATATATATATATATATATATATATATATATATATACATACAGGGTGTCCAAGATAAGGATCCTAAGCATGGGGATCTCGGAAACAGTTGGAGATACGAGGTCGGTTAAATTAGAGAAAAGTTGCGCAATTTAGTGCTAAATTAAACGCAGTTAAAAAAATTTAAAAATTTCAAACACTTCCGGAGATTTCCGGAAAAAAACGAAATTTGGCAAAATCGTTTTTAATTTTTGCAGGCTTGATTTAAAGAGATATCCGAAAATAAAAGGTAGATTCTCATTGCCACTTTTTATTTTTTATAATTTGGTCTAAACAAAATTTAAATCCGACGTTTCGTTTCTGAGATACCATCATGAACTTTCATTTTTTATATGGAACAAAAAAAAGTATTCCATGTATTTGATAGCATTTTTTATTACAAATTCAACGGTGTATCACATTTGCATATCAAGTGTGTAGTTCATTGGCTTTTATAAAACTGATATACCTTTCTCTCTCGCTCTCACGGAGCTCTTATGGAAAGTACTTGAACTACGTATTCGATATGCAAGGGTGATACACCGTTGAATTTGTAATAAAAAATGCTATCAAATACATGGAATACTTTTTTTTGTTCCATATAAAAAATGAAAGTTCATGATGGTATCTCAGAAACGAAACGTCGGATTTAAATTTTGTTTAGACCAAATTATAAAAAATAAAAAGTGGCAATGAGAATCTACCTTTTATTTTCTGATATCTCTTTAAATAAAGCCTGCAAAAATTAAAAACGGTTTTGCCAAATTTCGTTTTTTTCCGGAAATCTCCGGAACTGTTTGAAATTTTTAAATTTTTTTAACTGCGTTTAATTTAGCACTAAATTGCGCAACTTTTCTCTAATTTAAACGACCTCGTATCTCCAACTGTTTCCGAGATCCCCATGCTTAGGATCCTTATCTTGGACACCCTGTATATATATATATATATATATATATATATATATATATATATATATATATATATATATATATATGATTATTAAATTAATTGCGATATGAAACAGTTTTTAATTTATTTTCTTTGAACCGCTTTTTAAAGGCTGTTTAATTGTTAAAAAAAAAGCAATTTATTTATATTCACGGTTTACATTACAGTCCTGCACTGTAATACATACTATATAAAGTCTGATGAGCCGTTCGCAGACTACAATCCATAAATTTTTTCAAAATAAGTGTGCCTGCATCCGAACGAGAATGATAGTCATCATCATCTTCATCATAATGGAAGAACCGTTCTCTTTTGATTTATCGTAAGTCCAGACCTAAACGGGAAACAGTTTTGTGCATGACCGTGAAAAGATAAATAAAATGTAACGTAATTGTAATGATGAGGAACGACGACGAAATCTCAACGAGGAGAAATGATGTTATAACTTATCGTAAGAAATGGTAACGGGCAGACGGGCACGTGTCGGTATTTTTATTCACAAATTATGTGCACACGGTAATAAAAATTTTAAAACTATTACAGCACTTGAATAATGACACTAATGATTCACCGTTGGTTGCAGCTTATACATATAAAGTTGTTACCAATCATAAATATATATTTTGAATTATTTATTACCGCGACAAACTGGATTTAAAAATATTGCTCAGCATTTAATTTACTTATAATATACAGGGTCGGACTGCACCTGCCCAGAATTGGCGTCCACGTGATTCCACGTAAAATAACTAGAAAATTTTGACAAACATACACTATCAGGATCTAAAATGTTAACTAGCGTAGAACGAAAATAACAAGTAAGCTATTTCCACAAAAAGCAGATTTTCTGTGATCTAAGGTCAGTACTGCCGAGATTATTCTTACACCATAGGCGTGTGTTCTTTATTAGGCCTTCCTGGATAATATTAACATAAATGGAATTTTATGGAAGCCTTTAGTTTTTGAAATATCCCTTCTTAAAATCAGTGATCGGCAAAAAAAAATGAAAATTAATCATTAACCACATTTATTAATCAGCAAATCGAAATTATCAATTACTCTATCAATTAATAATCTCGTTGTTGGGGATTTTCTTCCTCAAATTATCAGTTAATTAAGCAACTGTAGAATTCGTTCCTAAAATTATCAAGTAATAAAATATTTGGTAATTTTATTCCTGCAATTATCAATTAATAAAATGGTTATTAATTTAATTTTTGAAATTATAAGTTGTTGCAGTAATTAATAATTTTGGAAATAAAATTATCCATTACCAGAGTAATAAGAAATTTAAGTTTTCAAAATACTCGTTACAAGTGTAAGTACAAATTGAATTTTCCAAATTATTAATTGGAAATTTTTTCTAAATTAAATTAAAAAATTATTTAATGACATTTTTTCGCGAATAATGCACATCATATAAAACAGCAACTTAACTATAATTATTTATCATGCTCATGCAATTATGATTATCAATCATTTGCAATGAAGAACAGAATATATATGAAAATCATACTTATATTATGTATCGCTCCGAGAACAAAATGACCTTAGCTTGAGTCCCGATGCATTGGTCTCAAAATATTCTAATAATAATGTGTTTTTATTAAATTATTGTAAATAGTTTACTTAAATATGTGCTCAAAATTTTTCGGTATTCGTTTTTCGCTTTTTTTTCTAGAATTTTTGAGTTTAAGTGGTATATTTAATTTTTTTTTTAAATTTTAAATCCTATTGGACTAAAACGTATGATCATGGGCAGAAACAGTGTCATATTATTTTTAATTATTTATTATGGGTTGTAGCCTGAACAAAAAAATGTTTCAGCGATGTAAAATACGTTTTCGTTACAATTTTTCCCGTAAAATTAAATGATGCATATGGTAAGTTTTTTCTACTCTAAATTTTCCCTTACTTTCTAAAAAGATGGGGTGTTTCAATAAAAAAAATAATTCTGTTAAATTACTAATACAATAATTTGGAAAAATAAATTATTAATTACTCTTGTAATGGATGATTTGAAAAATGAAATTTTCAATTACTCAGGTAAAGGATAATTTTATTTCTAAAATTATCAATTAGTTCGTCAAATGATAATTTAAAAAAATTTAATTGATAATTGTAGGAATGAAAATTATCAATTACTTTATTAACTAATAATTTTAGAAATTCAATCACTTCTTTTCAAAATTATCAGTTGATGAGGTTGATGAGATAATTCTATTTTGTGAATTAAATGATATTCCGATTTTTGAAATTATCCATTACAAAATTCATTGATAATGTTACCCGATAATATTACTAAAAAAATATTATTGCTGAACTCTACTTAAAATATCTTTAATTTGGAGGTTAAGTTCAAAACTTCAACAGGTGGAAATTTCACTTTTTTACTGGTATATTTATTGTTTTTGTGTACTGAGCACTGTACTTTTACTTATATCCTTGATTTGGCACTAACCATGGGACATTTTTGATGGAGCGTAGCACTTTTGACTGGAAACTTTTGCATTAATGGCATTATGGCTACGCTGCATTTTGAGGCTATACTTCAAGCTGGATGTTAATATACCGAAAATTTGTTTTAATGTTCGATGTTGTCCTTTAATCTAATAAAGGACCGGATTTATCGATATTTTTAGTCGATACATCGATGTGCGATATTTATATACTTGAAAAATACGACACGATATATGCATATTTAAGACAGAGAGATAAACTGTTCGTCTTGAACACGAAGCACAGAAGATGCCAGATGAGATTTTCGGCCAGTTTCCACCCAATGAACCAAACAAACGAAAAATGTATATATATATATATATATATATATATATATATATATATATATATATATATATATATATATATATATATATATATATATATATATATACACATATATATATGTTCATGCGACTTTCACGGATCCCTCCGTGTGAGATGCAATAGCAGTGGATACATCCACATATATGCCGTTGTAGTGCTGAAATCACATTCAGCAAACGTACAACTATATGCAGCTCCGTGCATGACTGTCCGCATTTACTTCATATATATATATATATATATATATATATATATATATATATATGTCCGCATTTTACTTCATATATATATATATATATATATATATATATATATATATATATATATATACATATACATACAGAATATCCCATTTTAACTCAGACACTCAGCCCTTTCCGAAAAAATTCAAAAGTCGAAAGTTATTTAAGAGGATTTAGAGTTTATGAATTTGAAATTGAATAGAACTTCCTTTCAAGGTCAACGAATCCCTAAGTTTTACTGCAGAGGAAATTTCCCGTCCAGCGATATAAATGTTGTAACGGACTTTATAGCATTATACATTTCATAGTATTAGTTTGTGTTTATAGTTTGTAGGGTTTTAGGTTTATTTTCTACGAGTTCATAATTTAATTTACCTTTGCTAATTTCCTCATGAGACGTCTATGAAAGTAAGTCTGGAACTTTCTAGAAAATTCTATTTCCTTATTTTCGACATGGAATGATAAAAGATCTAGAAATTTCCAAATTATTCCTTTCTCTGGTTTTTATTTCGCGATGTAATATGAAAGTTTATCTAGAAGATTCGGGAATCTTCTGGTATCGACAAAAAGGGTTTATAAAAAGTGTATATAAAGAGTCCAGATCGGTTTTCGTGGACAGTTAGTTTTCAGAAGTCGTTGAAGTAAATTGAATTGTTGGACAAGTTACCATAAATGTAAAAATAAAAGGTTATAAGACAATTCTGTGTGTATAAAGGCAGGCCTTCCGGAACACTGTGGCATATGCTCTTTTCACTTCCAGGGGTCATTTGAAGGTTAATCGTACTTGTCTGACAGAAAAACCCAAAGAGCTTGAAAATCAAAGGGTTTAGAAGAGAACTTGGATGAAAAAAGTTCCTGGATGTAACCCGTATTTTTATCGCAGGAATGAAAAATATGATAAATAATGCAGATATGCGTGGTGAAGTACCAGACTTGTAACGCCTTCAACGGTATAATTTTTTCTTCCCGTATTCATTACACTTTTGCATGTAGACAGTTGTATGGTTTGAAATAGGTTTGACAGCTTCTATTAATCTGAATTTTTTTTGGCGTCCATTCATCTGAGCATGAATGGGAACGAGGCGAGGCGAGGCCGAACGAGCATATGTATGAGGACGTGTGATGGGGCTCAGTAAACTGCCTCTGGAAATACAACGAACGGTCCGAAGCAATTCGAATGCCATCCAACAGAAGATGGTACTTCAAATGAATATTTTATTTTGATGTGAACGACATTTTTGCGTTTTCAACTGTCTCGCCTCGTTCGTTCATGCTCAGATGAATACGCACTTTTAATTATAATAATTATATATTTCGTCCAACACAGAAAACTTTTTCTAGTTTGGAAAAAGAAATTATAATTGAAAAATGAGGGAAAGTAAAGCATGTACTCAAGAAATTAGTAGGGCATAAGAGCAAGAGCAAAACTACAAAATTGGTCAGATATACCTACGTGGTGATGCTCTAGTTGCTTCGGGTCTTTAAAAGGAATGGAAACATTAAATTACATAGTTTTAGCATCGCCCATGTTAACGTTAAGACGTTAATACGTTATTTGTTGATTGTTTGGGAAAAGTATTACGTGAAGCTTCGATTTAAATAATTCCAAGAAAAATAAGAAAAAATCCTAAAAAAGGTTAGTAAAGCTAATATTTCAAAACGGTATACCATTTATAAGTGTAAAGTTGAGAGTTCTAGTCTTTCTAAATTTGAAATAACAAAACATGTTGATAAGGTTGCGAACAATGTCTCCACCGAAGGTGCCTACCCATAAGAGCAGCTCTTACTGACTACATCCAGTTAAAAAAGGTATGACTGACATTCTGAGGAAACTCGGCTGATGTACATACATACAAAGAATTTTTATTTTGAAAAAAGGTATATTCGTATAATTTTTTTTTGAATAAATAGCCTGACCGGTGTTAAAATTGTTTTTTCCAAAAATAGTATATTAACCTTAATAAGTATGTATATTTTCGAGTTTGTGTTTTTGTGTGTTAATATTACTGACTGATAAAAAGCATGATTATTGTACATAAGGAAATAAATAAATGTTATCTATATATCCATTTATTAATAACGTGGGCATATTATTGTATGACGCGAAAACTCCCTATTAATGAACTTTCTGCACTTGTATCGGACGCCGGTCTTTTGAGAGCTGTCGTTGCGAGACGGTTCGGCATGATGACATTACAAAAATAAAGCTAATTAGGTCACCGCAACGAAAAAACTACGTAGAATGAGTTTAGTTCCAACCCAATATAATTAAAATGATTGTTTTCAATGGTAATCAAAAAAGGCGGGTTTCCCAATTGTTTATAATGCTTTAAAAGCATTGATTGATATTATTAATTTCGTTAAATAAAAACAGCCCGTCAATAGAGCCTATTCTGACTATAATGGCTAGTGGTTATTCTATGTTCAAAGTGATGGTCATTTTAACAATTCTGAGTACCAGTTTTTAGTTCTTGCTATAGTACCTCTTAGGAAAATCTCAGCTGTTCTTCCATAACATCAATTTGATGGATATTCGAACAATCCAGCCCAACACTGTCACCAATCAACTCATTAGAAATTTCATTGGCCTCACCCAATCTGTACAAAATGGGCTTTAGCTGATCGACTTCTCAATCGAGCTTATAAATAAAATCACAAAATCCAATCAATTTTTTTCTTCTGAAAAAAAAAACTAAATACAATAGATCTTTGGTCTAGTTTAAAACAGCCGAACGATTCGGAGAATTAAAATATCAAAAGAGATTACGGGGATTATGGAATTTAAAAAATACTATCATAATGGGATCAATTACTCTAATTCTTTCTCAAGGTGGCTTAGGTATTTAACAATGTTTTGTTTATCTTTATTGTAGTAGAATTGCTAAGCCTAAAATATCTGTAAAATTTATTTCGTTTATATAAGTTGTTTGTCAGGATCGAACTAGGCTATCCAACAGGGATTGGGTCCTTCTTAACTCAGGGTACTAAACAAAATAATGATAAAAATTTTCATATTTACTTGTCTTAATATTAACGATTTTTTAAAGTCCAATTTCCAATTCCTTTATTAGCTTTTAAGTCAGTACAAAAGACTATAAACTTCTATTTAATGTACAGATCATATATGAGGGTTAACTAATTACGAACTTAATCTAAATATAATATAATGGAGTTCCCTTTGGTGAGTGTCCTTCTTCTGGTGGACGTTTGTTCCTATTCGTCTGTGAGTTGTTGCCTGGGTCCTGATTCTGTTTAATTCCTGTGACCTCCTTAAGCCTGGGTCTCTCTCCACATCTCTTTTAGGGCGGCCTGAAACTGAATCATCATGTGTTGCGTGATCTTGTGTACTTTGTCGTCGAACTCTGTGTTTGTGGAAGGTGTCCCGATGCGGTGTACCCCGTATCCTGGGTTTGAGGGGCTGAAGTCCTGATTAGTGGGTTGTGGTCTGCTGGGGCATTTCCTGTAGGATATAGGATGTGCTCCTCCACAGTTGGCGCATTTGGGTGGTTCCTCTTTTGGTTTTTGGCATTCTGACCAGTGATGATCGTTGCCGCAACTGACGCAGCGTGGACTGGCTCTGCAGTTTTGCGCTGCATGCCCGAACATCTAGCAGTTGTAGCACTGAAACATCTTGGACCTCTTTTGTTGTATTTCTGGTCTGATTCGGTTTCCCATTATTTCCCTGGTGTGAAGGATGTGACTTTCACTCCTTGGCATGACGGCAAGCACCATGGACATAGGTTTCTTGTCTTTGTAATGCCATCGGATAATTTTTAGGGGGTGAAAGCCTTTTGTGTGCAGGTCGCTGATGATCTCGGCCTCAGTGATTGACTCTATGACTTCTCTCAGGATGACGTGTAGTGATTTTTGGTCCTCGGGGTTGTAAGTATGGAAGGATTTTCTGGAGTCTTCCAGAAGTTTTCGTAACTGTTTATGTGCTTCGGCATCTTTGGTGTATATTTTGACGCCTTCTGGTACGCTCTTGGCGTAATCCAGTTCGATCTGGTTGTTTCTGCAATTTTGGAGAATTTCACTATATGTTGCTTTTTCCCTGAGGACGATTGGTGGTATTTTTGGGGGCGATTCCGTGGTCTCCTCGGTGTTTTGAGTGTTTTGAGCTTCATTCGTATTGGTTTTCTATTTACGTCTCCTTCTTTTTCTTTTCTTCTTATTTTTATGGTTTTTGGGATTCGTCGTCGCTCTGCATGGCGTCGGAATCCTAATTGTCAATGTTGTATGCTTTTTCCATTGTTTTCATTCTGGCTAGTAAGTCCTTGGACGTGGCCTGTAGTTGTGCATTCTCTTCTTGAATCTTCTTTATAATTTTAGAGCTTTCTTCTAGCTGTTTTTTCATGTGGAGTATTTTCTCGTCTTTTTGTTGTGCTGTGATCCTCAGTTGATTTTCTAGTTCTTTGATTTTTTCTTGAAGAGAACAGGTGTCCAGTTGTTGTCCTAAGGGCTCAGCCTCGAATTTCTTCCTTTTATTTTCTATTGTGGCAATAAACTCTTGATTGCTCATCTGTTCGAAATTCATCTTGTGTTTATCCGAGTTCATAGCGGTGTTAGTGCTACGGCTGCTCGGTGTCATCTTTTTTAAAGTCCATTAAAGAGTTTGAAGTCGTATTCAGCGGCTTTAAGAACATGTTAAAGAGTTATAAACATTAAAAATAAGTAAGGCAATAGTGCTAAATACAGGGCAAATGACAAACCCCCGACGTTGTATGACGATAGCGTCTTTAATCATTCACAACTACTCCTTTAATCATATCAAATTGAACTCTTGTATAACTTCTCTGTTACTAGTAGATGACATTTTGTAGGCGCGATGCCCGTAATATTTATAACATAGTATAACTATAATAACCAGTTGGTTAACTCGGCTTGGAGCCCGTTAAAGTTTTAGTTGACTTCTGAAAGGTCTTACCCACATTTGAACTAAATAGTGAGCGCTACTTCGACTTCTTGAGATATTTGGAAGTGAATTATTTGGATAACTTGCCGCTGGCTGATCATGGAAATCTATTTTATCGACATGATGGCACGCCTCCATATAATAGACATTTAGTTAATAATCATCTACAAAACTTGTTTTATGATCAATGGATAGTCAAGAATAGGCCACATCTTTGGCCACCTCGCTACCCCGATCTAACAGTACTTGATTTTTTTATTTGGGGAACAATCAAAAATAAAATATACAACACCGCATGAACCACTATGGAAGATTGCATGCAGCGCGTCAGAATAGCATTTGAAGAACTTAATCAATAAGAAGAGCCACCCATGAAGAGTTCCTGCTTAGATGCGAAAAATGTTTGGAAATTCAAGGGCGTCAATTTGAACATTTACTTAAATAATTTTTGTAACTTTATTTTATTAACAACTGGTTTATTTCTATTTCTTTTAGCTTTTATAGATCCAAAAGTTCCTGAAATTTATTATAATCTTTTTAACAGTTGGTAGTGTTGGTTTCTGTTTTTTCGGATATCTGATGGCGAATGTATCGCATCTTCTTGAAATAACTATCACATTCTCCACAAATAATAAATAAGTTTAAATAATCTTCGTGCGTGTAATTTAGTCGCCCCGGCATAATTATCATTTATGAATGTCAACTGGCAAGAAATAGTGACGATTCTGTAGGGTCCGATTGTTTTATTTTCGCTACGCCTCGCCGTCATGGCTAACTAATAACAAAACTTAAAAGCCGTATAGCATTTTTACAATAGAAAAATGTTGAATTGCTAATATATTGAAAACTACAAATTTTTGGAATAGACAACGTAATACAAAGCTACCCCCATTTTTAATGCTTAATATGATATCTCAAAATCCTGATTTAATAGACCAATTCTGACCTCGGATTTGGATTCTATTCAGCAAATTACTTTGGAAATGATTTCGAGCTACCCAACAACAATCGTGATCCCATTTTTTGTAAACCTGTATAACTGATTAATTAATGATATTTTTGGGTTATTTTTTCGATCTTACGCTTAAATTTATTTTAAAACAAAAAAGGATTCTGGTTATTTCAGTGGCAAAAATTGCTAAATGGCCAATTAAGCTCAATTTGTTAAAAAAATTATTGGTCCGTTGTTGAAAAAAAAAAAACGTTTAGTGGTTACCAGAAGCCAAAACTCTAATAAATAAAGTAGGGCTTCTTTAATGATTTTTTCGTCTATTAGAATAAATAAACAACAATTAAACAAAAACATTTGGTTTGTTTTTAAATTCGTTAAGGCAGACTCATCCACCCAGAACAATTTGGCGTTTTAACATGCCGAGAATTTTGATAGTATTTCGGTAACCAAAACTAACCAGCTAAAAACTTTTCATTTTCTGAAGCTAAAAAATTAAACGGATTTTTAAGGACCTTCGTAAATTTCCATAAAATTGATTTTTTTCTTGAAATTTACGCATTTTATACATGAACGCATTATGAACGAATTTTTAGGAATTCGATCGGTTTTATTTGGTAAAATTGGTCTCGTTAAAAAACTGTAACTAAAAGTTTGATTACTGTAAAACTTTCTATTGATGAGTTTTTAACGATTCTGCGAATTGATAATACAGATACAAATAAAATTTTTGTGGTATTCTTTCGTTTAGCATGCATTGTAAAGTAAAAAATTAAACAGTTAAATCATTATTTTGTAAATTTGAACATGTTTTTATGCTCACACAGACTTTTTTGGAATTAGATACTCGTTCAATTACATTGGACAATAACTAAAAAGTATCTTAAATAAAAACAATTAAATCCTAATAAATTTTGATGTGCTGTACACAGAAATGACAGTTAAATTTAATTTTTCACGTTTTCCATATACACTACCGCTAAAAGTCAAAAAGGCCACCTGCATTTTTCTTTATATTATAAACCATACATCTATTAAAACCATTTTATTAGGTTTCATTGTTTTTACCTCACCGCAAAATGTGTATCTACAATAAAAAGGTATATAGCTTATTGTTGTTTCCGACTTCTAATCATAGAACCAAAATAGTGTTATCATCAGAATTTCTTGGAAGTTAAACTTTCAAGTGGCACGTTTTTTGAAGAACTTATTGGGTAATAAACATAAATAATATTTTGCACTACTTATCTGATGTCATTTGACCAGAAATCACATACTCTATAGCTCAATATATTGAGTGTAATATTATTTTCTTGTTTTTTACTTCTGCGTTTTGTTGGGTAAAACTAAGGAAAATTCTCAAGAGACAATAGACATAATCCTTGAGATTTCAAGACTACAAAAGATACCAAGGCAAACAATGACTATATTGTTAAGAAATTTGCTACTCGAGGAACAATCATCGTTCAGTCAGTTAGTTAGTTAGTTAGTTTAAAGGTTAAAGGCGCATCAGTAACTCAGACCATTTAGCGCCTACTGTAGAAATTGTTGGGATCAGTTAAACCTTATTATAAAGATCAGTGTGCCTCAAGAAACACAATAAGCGTTTGGCTTTAGCAAGATCAAAAGACATAACTGTCACAAAGTCATTTGGAGTTAGATACCTCTCTCTAGCGTTTCTCTATGAGGGACAGTCAGAAATTATGTGTTTTATAGACAAAGGGGAAAGACAAGATGGACACTGAGGGGGGTCCTCGTTTTTAAGGAGAAAGGAATGAGTCATTCTGCAATGTCCTATGGCGATTCTCTTCCAAACAACATTTTCCCTTCTGGACAGTTGGGGGAAGTGATATGTCTCTGAGAAATTTCTCTTGAGGTGGAAGAGTTTATTGGGGTTTTCTAGAGATTCCCAGCGAGCCTGCGCAATGTTGCGAATAGTGTTATCAATGTATCTATTGAATTCTTTGGGGTTGAGTAAGGAGAATAGAGGGGTGCCCTCAAGGATTGCAGATTTTGCTTGAGTGTCGGCCAATTCATTCCCCTCTATGCCAATGTGGCTTGGGGCCCACATGAAAGCTATGTACAGATTACGTTGGGATCCCATTTTAAGGAGGTCAAGAATTTGATTCATGAGAGGGTGGGATGTGTTAAAGGCTTGGATCGATCTCAGGCAGCTGAGGGAATCAGAGATGATTAAATGATTGGGGGTGGAGGAGTGCTTAATTATCTCTCTAATGCATTACTTGATAGCAAACAACTCAGCTGAAAAAATGGATGAAAGGGGATTTAACTTTGTTTTGTTACATGAAAAGCTGGTTACGGCAGCTGAGCCTACCCCTTGATCCGATTTGGAACCGTCGGTAAATGATAGTTTGAAAGATTTGAACCTAGAGTTAATTAGGCTAAGGAAGTGTTGATTGATGATGGAGGGTAAAGTATTGCTCTTATCATACTGCAGAAGATCAAAATTGATTTCAAAATGGGGATAATCCCAGGGGGGGGGGGGAAGATCTGAGGAAGGATGGGTTCAGTCAGACCAAGAGCAACAACTTCTAGTGAAAATTTAAGCATAGTGATTAAATGCAAACGTGATAGACGTTGATCTGCATCAGAAATAGCATCACAGTTCAATGTATATCCACAGTCTAAAGGAGACTTCTTTACGCAGGTTTTAAGGGATGCATAGCGATCACAAAACCTCTTCTTAAAACAATTAATCAGGAGAAGAGACTTAATTGATCTAGAAAACACAAAAATTGGACAACTGCATATTGGCAAAATGTCTTGTGGACTGACTAATCAAAATTTGAAATAATGGGTTTTAAGTTTTTCTCCGGCGGCAGTCTAACAAAGGGTGAACAAGGTTTCATTTAAACACCGTGGAGGGTTTGTGATGGTTTGGGACTGTTTTGGTGGTTTCGCCGTCGGGGATCATGTGCGAATAAAATAAATTTTAAAAAGTTTACAAAAACATTAGGGAGGGGTGCAGTGCCTTCTGGGATCCTTTTAATTAATCCGAGATTTATTTGTCAACAAGATAATGATCCTAACCACCCATCAAAGCTATGCAAGAGCTTTTTAAAAGAATAAGAATAGATGTTAAAAATCATGATATGGCCTCCGCAGCCATCGAACTTGAACCCTATAGAATTATTGTAGGATCAGCTTGATAGACAGGTGGGAAAACGTAGTCTTATATCTCAGGAGGACTTATGGAGAAAACTTCAAAACGAATAGCAGAAGATAACCAAGAAAACATTGGAAAAATTAGTGACTAGCTTGCCGAAGTTTTGTGAGGCCGTCTTTACAAACAAAGATGGACACATAGATGAGTTTAAAATTTAAAAACAGTATTATTATGTCTAAAGAATTGCTAAAAATGATTAAAATTATTGTGAAGTCGTTTCATTTATTCCAACTTTTAAAAAATGTCTTTCTCTGGGTGGCCTAATATTTTTAATCAGTAATGTATATGATATAGGAGCTACTCTTCTTTACTAGCACCTGCTGAGATGACAACATCGTCATTCATATATTTATACCGTTTCATTGATGTGTTTTAAAAGAATTCGTGTTCCCACTCATTACAGAATCCGAACTGATCGTGTTCTATTTGATCTTCACACTTGTTTGTTTTAGTGTTTATTATTCGCTACCTGTCATACATAGTACAGTCTATGTGTTATTAGCCTAACATGAAATGGTCATATTATTATTTTTCGTTATAATCTCCTTGTATTTCTATACATTTTTGACAGCCTTTAATTAAAGCTTCCCTGCCAATTAAAAAATACGTTGAAATTTTAGTGTAAAAATGCTCGTAAGGGGTTTGTTTAATTTTCATCATCGGAGTTGAATTTCTTTCCTCGTAAATCTTCCTTCAATTTTGAAAACCAAAAAACATGTCGCTAAGTCGGGACTTTATGGGGGATGATCGACTCGAGCGTAGTTGTAGTGTCGAACGATCGTCTTGGAAATTGGAGCGGTTCTCCCTTCCCATACTACTCCCAATCATAGTTTCATCATCTGTTACAATCGATTCGATAATTCTCTTATCATTTTTATGGCAAAACTCCTGAAATTGTTTATAGAACTTGACACGATGTCTTTTTTGAACTATCTTAAGGATTCAGAGAACCCACCTTGCAATAAATTTTGCCTTCACTAGTTGTTCATGTAGGATCCGCATAACACTGGTTTTGGAGATGCCAGTTTGTGAAACTATCTCTTTCGCTACAGTTAACCTTCCCAGGAGCGATGCGGGGCCTTGAAATTTGTAAAAAATTATGCGACACTGATCGACTTCGGCCACAGTCGCAATTAAACTGACTGATACTTTTAGCATTAAAAGCTTTGCTTATGATATGAGACTTATCATGTTGCAGTAGTCCCAGATGAGCATCTATGGTGAATATGAATTTATTATTATTCCGAGAAGAAATGTATATAATTGTATCCCAATAATCGGATAAGAACGTATGGGATTTTTATTATCTATTTTGGTTTTGCAAGTGGCAATTTCTTCATTGTAGGCACACTAAACAAAATATTCATTAGGGTTTCATATATTAAAATTTCCTACAGAAATGACAGAAATATCGTCTTTTTAGCATCAAGAATGTTACAATTTAAGAAAGAAGTGGTTACTTTGGAAATAAATAACTAATTACTTTTTAGGCTGTATTAATAAACATGGTAAAAAATGAACAGATAATCCAAAAAAACCTATCTGTAATTTTTAGTTCAATGGAACTCAAGTCGTCGCAATGGAAGGTTTCTTCATGATGTAATAGTGCATAAAGAACATGAGGAAAAGAAACAATTCGGTTTCTACTCAGATAATCTGTACTGATAATGCCTTGACTTTAAAACTACTCATCGAAAAAAGATCTTTGTTAAGATGTTGTCAAAAACTTAATAACACACCAACAGGACAGAGCGATTTCAAGAGTACAGTTTGATAACAATTGTCATAAAACTTTTTTACGTCAAGGCTGCTGTGTTTAATTTAAAATATATGTATGTAGCAAAAACTGTCTCGAGTGGAAATGGAAATGCAAAGGAACATTTATTAACATAGGGTGCATGTTGTTGTGCTATTCAGTGTATTGACAGTTATTGAAGCAAATGATACGGATGACCTTGAAAATATGATGCAGAATTTGGAGGAGGAATATAAAAATTGAGGTTTGAAAATTTAATACAGAGAAAACCAAATATCTCTATAGATGCAGAGGAAATTTAAGCTACCCTGCGGATTGAATTCGATACAACAGGAAACGATAACAGAGAAATAAAAAATCTAATAACTCAAGCTAGACTTAAAACTAGATTCGTTTATTTACCAGTTATGAAATTCTTATTAAAATTAACCTTATTTATGGAGCTGACACATGGAGACTTTAAAATGATAAACGAAAACTTTAGGCGGTTGAAATAGATTTGTTGAGAGGAATCTTCGGAATATCTACAAGGAAAGAAATCCGTAATAAAGAGAAGAAGCACCAGTATGGTAGGGATGTGTCCAAAAATAGAAGCGGGACTATCAAAAAAATCATGCAGAACGTGACATTAAATCATAAAAAAGCGAGGACGATGCATGAAAGCATAAGAAACAGAAGTGAAAAATGCCATAATTAAAATTACGGAAAGTTCAGTTGTACGTGTTTTATCAGTTCTCTTCGCAGTTTGTTTATCGGTATTGGGGACCAAAACAAAACGATACATAGTAGATTATCCTCGGACAATTTAATCCGAATCGGTTCGCAATTGTTGGTGTGCCACACGATGGTTCCGCCATGGGCGCGGTTCTCTTCAACGGTATTTGTTTAATTTCCTTCTAACCCACTTCCTATGTATCGGCTAGGTTTGTTTCGCGAACATGGGTAATTGCGTAGCCTGATTGAATTGAAGATATCCTCTAAAAGATGAGGATAGCAAAAACAACGTTTTTGCTATCCTCATCTTTTTAGGGACGTGAATTACGAAAAAAAGTTTTTACGGGTTGTTTGTATTGTAGGGAAAAATATCTCTGAAATTTACCATTTCAAATTTTAAGAACACTTGAAGTATGGGAGATTTCAGTAGCTTTTACTTAAAAAATGAATGGTGTTTTATAAATTCAGCGTAATCCGTATGAGTACACGGTGAGTCAACGATTGGATGAAGTAAGTTTGTGCCTTTTCGGTGAAATTTACAAAGAAACTATATTTATTGTTTGATACAGTTTATTTTTACGCAGATTTTAAAAATATTTAGGACTCTACAGGGTGAGCCAAAAAACTAGGACCGCATAAAGTTGTATTTTTTTAAATAGAACACCCTATATACGAATCGTATTTTCGATTTAGCTTATAATTTTAAATCTTTTTTATTAAGGGTTTACTATAACAAAACTTTATAGATTCTGAGATAATTAAGTTTAAAGAAAAAAAGTCACATTTTCAAGCATCAATTCAATCCTAAATAACGTTTTCAATTTTGTGACAAATATATTCAAATTTGGAATTTAGCAAGGCCAAGGATAAGTTAACATAATTTTTACCTAATATTTGCAATAAAAGCTACAGGGTGTTGAACACATCGTCTCAAATTTGAACAAGTTTAAATGAATAAATATCTTTTTTTTTAATGGTACACCCTGTATATTTTCATGTTATTTAATAGAGTAATAAAAACCCTAAAAGTTTTGTTCGATATATCCTATACCTATTTATAATAGTTTTTGAGATATTTCAGTTTTTCTTATTTTCCATACTTTTTTACAGAAATAGTCTTCATTATCATAGTAGCCATGGCAAAAACAATGTAAAAGAACATTTTTCTGTGTGTCAAATTTATAACCGCAATCGCTTCTTTTGGTTTTTATGTAGTGTAGTTTGGTTTTTTTTTGCATCCATCTTATATTGTAAAATGAATTTTCCAAAGAATGAGTTAATAGATATGATTTATACAATAGGAGAGGCTCAAAAAAATTGCCTTCTTGCTTTTACAAAATGAAGTATCCTGATCGACGCCAGCCTAATACCCATACTTTTCAAAACTTAATGCAAAGATTTGATTCTTCTGGTACTGTTGATTATCCAAAACGTAAAGTGGTCAACAAACCAGTAACTAATGAAGAAAAAGAACTACAAGTATTGTTAAATGTTCAGGAAAATCCTTATATTGGTACCCGTCAGTTAGCAGCATTATGTGAAACATCACAATCCACCGCTAATCGTACTACCAATTATTATTATGCAAGGTAATGTTTAGTGATGAAGCTACTTTTAGAAGTAACGGTGCCGTAAATAGACGCAACATGCATTATTATGCCACAGAAAACCCATTTTGGATTAGAGAGGTGCAACATCAAAACCACTGGTCATTAAATGTTTGGTGTGGTATTCATCATAATCGAATTATTGGACCCCACTTTTTTAATGAACCACTAAATGGCCATAGTTACCTGAACTTTCTACAAGAAGAACTATCCCAACTGCTTCAAGGTCTCGATAGGGATGAGCTTGACAGTATGTGGTTCCAGCACGATGGTGCGCCTCCGCATTACCATCGTGAAGTTCGTGCGTTTTTTGACCAACGATATCCGCAAAAATGGATTGGACGTGGGGGTTTCATTGAGTGGCCACCAAGGTCTTGCGACATCACCCCATTAGATTTCTTCCTATGGGGTTATATTAAAAATAAGGTGTATGTTAATCCACCAACAACAGTGGAAGATATGCGAAACAGGATTAGGGATACCTGTAGAACAATAACGCCACTAATTTTGTTCAGGGTCCGAGAACATCTGCAAAAAAGACTAAATTTGTGCATTGCACAAGAGGGTCGTTTATTCGAACACTTATTAAAAAGAAATAATTAATCTCAGTATTTAATAGGTAATTTTTTTGTTTCAATTTAGTATAAAAGTAAATATGTATTTGCCTTGTCGTTATTGTTGTGTTAATTTTTTCACATTATGTTTAATTAAACTATTGCCGTTGTAATATAACGAATAATGTATTTCATCATATTTAATCACATTCTGTTTGTTTCTATAGTTTCTTTTTGTTATTTTACATGGCTACTATGATAATGAAGACTATTTCTGTAAAAAAGTATGGAAAATAAGAAAAACTGAAATATCTCAAAAACTATTATAAATAGGTATAGGATATATCGAACAAAACTTTTAGGGTTTTTATTACTCTATTAAATAACATGAAAATATACAGGGTGTACCATTTAAAAAAAAAAGATATTTATCCATTTAAACTTGTTCAAATTTGAGCCGATGTGTTCAACACCCTGTAGCTTTTATTGCAACTATTAGGTAAAAATTATGTTAACTTGTCCTTGGCCTTGCTAAATTCCAAATTTGAATATATTTGTCACAAAATTGAAAACGTTATTTAGGATTGAATTGATGCTTGAAAATGTGACTTTTTTTCTTTAAACTTAATTATCTCAGAAACTATAAAGTTTTGTTATAGTAAACCCTTAATAAAAAAGATTTAAAATTATAAGCTAAATCGAAAATACGATTCGTATATAGGGTGTTCTATTTAAAAAAATACAACTTTATGCGGTCCTAGTTTTTTGGCTCACCCTGTAGAGTCCTAAATATTTTTAAAATCTGCGTAAAAATAAACTGTATCAAACAATAAATATAGTTTCTTTGTAAATTTCACCGAAAAGGCACAAACTTACTTCATTCAATCGTTGACTCACCCGGTACAGTACACACTTTCTTAGTACCTAAATGTTGTTTAAAATCTAAACCTTTTTCGTGAATCTGGCTATTTAGATCTTGTGATTTTAAGATCTTTAACTACAAGAGTGGAGTAAACATAGTCACATGTATGATATTTCGCTTGAGGCTCTTCCATTTACAGATTTTTTAATAATTTTATGATTAGTTTTATGTGTTACATTTTACGAGAGTGGAGTGGTCAGGATATAAACACGAATTTGGATACAACATCTTTGCAAGCTTTTCGAAGTTACGCAGATTACGGTTTTATGTTCCGTTATTATTGCATTTTAGTTTCCTTTTATTAGTAATAAAATCGTAGTCCATTAGCATTACATCTAAATGCATAACATATAATAATACGGATTGCGGATATTGAGTCATTTCTTGTATATTTTCAAAATAATCTTTAAATGCGTATTACATAAAATATATCAATGTAAAATTACATGAAAAAATCAATTTTATTTTGATTTTCATTTAAGTAACTAACTATATGATTTAAACAACTAATTTGTTTTGGTGCTGGTTTAATACAAATCCACCAACGTGATTTTGAAGGTCGTTTAAAGAAATTTTCTCGTTTATTATTTTAGTCTGGAAATATTCTAGTCAAACTTGCCATCAAAAAATGCATACAATATAATGAGGTTTTGGTACAGATTGTTCGGGATTATTTTCGGAATTGGTGAACGAACTTCCATGAACTTATTACTAAATAAATTCTGATAGTTAGGAAGAGCGGTTTTATAGTTAAATTCTATAGTCTTTTTTACTTCCATCCGAAAGTATCAGATTTGGGATGAGATGAATTTAATTTCTTTTAGTTTAATTTTCTTTACGAAAGTATCATATATCTAGGCTGAGGGAAACATTTTTATACGAATTTCGGAATACAAACACCGTGGAAGAAAATAATAATTACCATTAGGGTTGCTATATCCAGACCCTTCGTGACCGGGACATTTTTAAGATTATGTTTGTAAAATACAGGGTGAGCCAGATAGACGTACGATTTTGAAAGCCGCACTGTTTCCGAACGCAATGGAACGTTTCATCGGAGAGCAGCGTGTGTTCTGTGTAAAGGCTTACTACAAAAATGGCGATTCGTGCACTATTAAGCGGCGTCTTATTTCGCTCTGAGTTTAAGTTACATGATCTAAGATAATGTCCCAGTGAAAGTGTGATTAGATCGTGGGTCAGAAAGTTCGAGGCTAGAGGTTTGACGTTTAATCAGAAACCTGCGGGTCGGCCAAGGTCAGAACGAGTAGAGGAAGTTGCGGCATCCGTACAACGCGATCCCAAATTATCATCTCAAAGCAGATCAGCAGAGCTCGCTATATCGAGATCATCTTTGCGGCGAATTTTGGTCTAAGATCTGAAATTGCATTCTTATAAACTGCAATTAGTGCAGTCGTAAACGAATTGTTTGAAAGAAAACTGATATCGCGCCAAGGGGATATTCCTTGGCCTCCCAGGAGCCCAGACCTTAATCCGCTCGATTTTTTTCTCTGGGTATCCCTCAAGAGTCGCGTTTACGCTAATAAACCAACTACCATTCTCCAGATTAAGAGTAACATTTGCGAGGAAGTGTCCTGTATCCCACGGGCAATGTGTCAGAGAGATTTCTTAAATTCGAGGTCCAGATTCGAAGAATGTGTACGTCTAGATGGTTCGCAGGGATGCAATTTTCAAAAAATAATTTTCCTATCTGTCTACTTTAGTATAAATATAAATATGTTGCCGTTCTACTTGTAGTTTTTTTTTCAATGATTTTTTTAAATCCACCCAACTTAATGGCCCATCCGTAGGTTTAAGTAGTTTTAGTATTAGTTTTAAGCAGATGGAATCGCCTTCTAAAAAGCACTAAAAGCGAAAAATAACTATTAATTTTTATATAGATTTGAATTTTTGAAGTCAGAACCAATGTATTACTTCAAAGAAAGCGTGCGAATTTTTTTTATAACCGACCATTTGTGATTGCTGTCTTACTATAGCCTTTTTAAATCTCGTGTTAGTAGTTATTGGTTTCATTTAGTCATAATTTGGCACCGACTTCAGAAATTTCAATTCAGTATAAAACTTATATACTTATTTTTCGCTTTTTAGCGTTTTCTAGAAGGCTAAGTGAATACTAAATGAGATGTGAACTTCGCCATTCTTTCACGGTCACAGAAACCACCCATTTTCGCCAAGGCATTTGCGGATTCTGAGAGTTCTCCAAATAACGGTGATGTATGAAATTGACCTAAAGAACAGTTTAGTCCGACACACTTTATCCAGCATGTTGAGTTTGAAGAAGTTAATTTAGATCGGTAATGTACTGCCCTGAAACCCCCTAAT
This sequence comes from Diaprepes abbreviatus, assembly GCA_034092305.1. Lineage (NCBI taxonomy): Eukaryota > Metazoa > Arthropoda > Insecta > Coleoptera > Curculionidae > Diaprepes > Diaprepes abbreviatus. The sequence continues at coordinate 559,257 of JASJET010000135.1, forward strand.
CCTAATTTTGGACAAAATCGAGAGATGCAAAGTTTTAAGTCATGTTGAATTTTTAAAAAAAATTTTAGATTCGTTAATGTGCGACCCCGACAACTCCCCCGTACCAGTTTAGGAGAAAATGGGACAAAATTATGAATTCAGATTGGTGGACCTATTCCAAAGTAATTAGAGTACATTCATAATTAAGTCTTAGGTGCATTTTTGGCGACCTTGAGTTTGACCATGACCTTCAGTGTCGCCTTTTTTTATTGCAGAAATGAATAATGGGAAAAATTTTCTGTTCAGTGATATAAATAACATGGAGTCGGATCATATCTTAAGGTATTTTGAAGACCAAATGTTCTTTTTTCATGAATTGATGGAAAATTAGCCGAAAACTTGAGAACAAAGAGTAATTTTTTATTGATGGAAAATTGAATGGTCAAAAATCTCTTCAATTTCTCACAGATAATATAGTTCCAGCAATATAGCACATTGCTGGAACTATAGTATCCCCTTCCCATCGGTGACCGTGGGTAAATCTTTGTCTTTAGTCGTCGGGTTTAAAACTCCTTGTCTTTAGTGAGCGGGTTTATAATTCCTTAATAGAACTAACCTGAACTAATAATCTAAGAAATTCGATAGGTATTTTGTTACCGAAAATAAATAATTACGCAAAGGAATATCTTATTCATGAAGAGTTTTGCTAGAAAGACTTTTTAAGAGCTTACAATTACACAGTTAAAGAATGATTTGAACCAACAGGAAAGTGGACGCCCACAAACACGAGATAAGAGTAACGCCATAAAAATGTATAAGTTTTTTTTGCAAAGTTATACTGAACAATATCAGGTCACGTTTTGGATTAATTAATTTTCACAATCTATCGAAAAACCAATTAGACATTGAAGTGAAGGTCAGAGTCGAGGCTACTACGAGATTGATTATCTACATCTTTTCTTCAATTTCTCTTTACCACCCTTATTTTCCAAGTTATCAGCAAATATTCCCCGTATTCGCTGTTAATAGAAAATTGACCTTGTAGTGACCTTCGGGTGACATTTGATCAATATGTTATTTTCCTTAACTTTCCTATCTTTCTAGTTCAGTAAATCAACTGGACCTTTAAATTACTTTGAAGGTCAGTCGAAAGGTTAAAGTCAATAGATTCGATTTCCTAAAACTTAGAGTTTTTCTTTATGACTCTTTTTTTTTTTAGTTTGTGGGGGGAGTTGGCGAATTTAAACCTCTTTTATGATGTCGTTTAAAAAAATTGAATTTTTTCCCCCTAATATCACACTTAGTTAAACGCAATTAATTCCGTTTTTTTTTTAAATTATAATTGGAAAACACATCTCTCAGAGGAACGTATTTATTTGACATTAAAAAAATTTTATGGCTACCATTATACGGGTTTTAGAAGAAAAAATTATAACTTGTATTTAATCAGTGACTTAATTAAATTCCGCATTGAACATTATTTCAACAAAAAACAGATATCAGAAAAACTAAAATTATGGTAAAACTAGAAAATGTTGCAATAAGGAATGTAATAATGATTAATAGTAAAATAAAATGCGACGAACGAAAAAGAAGAATTTTAATATAAAACCCGATTCAATCAATGGTTTATTTAATGAGAAGGATAGCTTCTTTTTATTTATCAAACTACTGGTTTGTAACTTAAAAATTTATAATTTTTATCGAAAAATATTGGTTTGCGATTGTTCTCTATTTGAAACTTTAGATGTCGATTACCGTATAAATATTACCACGTAAGATATAAAAAACTCACTGTTCATTAAAATACGGTTTTTGGTGTGAATCAAAGAAATTTTAGGTTTAAACAGAGACAGGAATAGACAAGAAAAAATCCTGTCCAAAATTCCCGACCTATGTAAATATTTCGTGTAGCCATGGTAACCGTCAGATGATGATCTGCTTTGTAGCCAAATGCGCGGGATATTTGTAAGAAAATATAAAGTTCTTAGGATTTAAAGAAATTTTATTTTTATTAACAATTTTTAATTATGCCCCGCAAGAATTTCGGAATTAGAAAAATAGAATCGCCTTTGCCTACTGCATTAGGAACGTGAATGTCGCTGGCATCCCCTCCACCCTCACCATCGCTAACTTCCTTGCACTTGTCATATTGTACTCTTGTGATATCGCCCCCCCCCCCCTCCCTAAAGAGAGATGCTGAATCCGCCCCTGTGGTGTAATTTGCGACAATTGTGTCTTCTTGTTCTTTTACTCGTGATTTTGTTTTGATTTTAATTGATTTTAAGTGTTATTTTATTATTTGGTACTGTCAGTGAATATTGAGAAAAGGTTAATTAAAATTATCATCATATTAAGTAAATTTATTAATTGAAAATCATGGCTCTTGAGTTTAAATCATGTCAAATTGGAATTATTATCCGACGTTTCGCCTATGAATGTTTCAGTGTTCTAATCTCATGGAATAGAGATTCCTGAAGATGCCTCTTGCAAACGTCGGATAATAATTCCAATTTGACACGGTCTAAATCCAAGGACCATGATTTTCAACTAGACCAAACCGTGAAAGCTTTTGTTCTTTATTAAATTTAATAATATTGGAAAATTATAGCTTAAGAGCTAGTGAGCCCTCGATGCGACTGTTTTAAAGATAGATTAACCCAAAAATGTTGATCTGACAGGTTTCATTCGGTTGCTATGTCATCTCCCGTATTTTTGAAAATGTCAAAAAATTAGCACTTTTAAACCTGAAAGTGTAAAATAGGCATTTGGATCTTTTTTAATTTAAATACAGTAGGTTATAAAAAAAAATTGCCAGATTTAGAAACGATTTTCCTCCAATATATTCCAATTCGACCGATCTATCTAAAAGCACCACAAGGTCATTAAAGATCATTGAAAAGCAAGTACTTGATTGGCACCTAGCCTGTCAACACGCTATAATCATGGCCCTCCCTGACCTTTAAACCGATTGTAAGAGAAAATAGTTTTGTAATTTGCCATATTTCATATTGCACCCATGTACATGAAACCCATTTGTTGGTGTCATTTATTCTTCGACCCACTCGATAGTTCATTAAGATTTTTTTGTATTGTTTTCCAATGGGTTTCCTGTTAATTTTAAGTATGTTTTGTTTTGTAAGTCTTAATACACTTAATTATTTTTCATTGTTCCGTAATGTGTGATTAGTAGTTCTTAAAAATTATTTTACACTACTCAAATTTTAAATACCATTACAAGGTTACTAATTAAAAGTTCATTAAGGCTGGGGAAAATAAAAAACATTGCGCAAATACAAGCTGCTCTACATGGTCTTGCATTAGTTCTTCTATACTGGTAAGAGGCGTTGTCCTGACAGTGATAACATATCCACACACATCGCTTTTTTTTTTTAAAGTAATCAACCATTAATTGAAGATGAAGCATGTTCATATTTTCTGTATAGGACCGTAAATGTTTTTCTATATCACTGGTACCTCTTTAAGATACACTAAATTCTGTTCAGCACTTTTCACAATGTACATCTGAGGGAATGTCATTTTTCATTGTGTTACGACGACTAAAACTTTGCCCTCGTATATACAAATATTCCGACGTGATAAGTCATTTTTATTATAATGGCTGTATTCTTTTGAGTAATTATCAATTGATCAAAGTGAAAAAAGTGTAACTGATAACTTCATATTCTTTTGAATATGTATTTACTTGTTATTGGGTTGAAGTGATTATGATTACTGCAAGTGATAGAACTGAAAGTGATAATGACTCAAAAGAATAGCCCCAATGTGTCTCGATGCGTCATACTTCTAGATAGATCTCAACTTTTATAATCTAGATTTATTTAGGAATTTCCATAAGTATATAAATAAAGATAGAATAAACGAAGTTAGTTAGTTGGAAGTTAGTCATATAGTGGTAGAGTTAAGAGTCATATAGTTGTATAGTTAAGAGTTGTATAGTAGTTTGTGTTAATATAAGTATTGAAAGTATTAGTGAAAGGTGTTGTGTTTTATTCTGCGAACCCAGTGAGCGATTTTTAAAGAGACGAAATCGTAGCAGTTGTTTTATAAACGATATAATTTTTTTGTTTTCATTAAGAATGCATTTTCGCTTTGGCATCGTAAAACAAACTGGTGTCACTTTATATTTGCTTACAAAATCGCACTGGAAACTTATTCCTATGTATTAAAAGAGTTTTATCGGAGATTCAAACGCTCTACTTTTATTATTTCCGTCGATTTTCTGTCTGCAACCGTATAAATAACTGACTTGAACATACACAAAATACTCTTGAAAAGTCTTTGTTAGTTAGGGTGAATATCTCTTCAATGCAGCAGGTGACAACAATTAAGTTTTTAGGATATACATTTGAATAGTTGTTCAAAATGAGAAACACACAATGCTATTTCATTTGCCATTTATACGAGGTTCGTCCCAAAAGTATCGGGTCTGCATTCATATTTCCGCGTCAAAACTTCTGAGCGACCTCTGTGGGGCATGGGCGTCATCAGTAAGTCTTCACGAACTCGTTGGTGGGCGCAGTTAACGATTGGACGTGTTAGTTCGTGAACGGCGTGCGTTTGTTTACAGTGTCTTTTTTTCGTTCGTCGAATTTTGTTATTGTACAAAATGACGGAAAAACTAGATCAACGAATTTGCATCAAGTTTTGCTTTAATCTTGGAAAAATTTGCTCGGAAACAAGTAATATGATGAATAAGGCATTTAGAGAGGAGTGTATGAGTAAATCAAGAATAAAAAAGTGGTACAAGCGGTTTAAAGATGGCCGCACGTCAGTTGACAGTGATTCTCGTTTCAGCCGACCTTTGAGCGCAATAACACCAGTAAATGTCGAGCATGTGCGACTTGCAATTGAAGGAGATCATCGGTTGACTGTATGCGAACTAGAAACTGATCTTGGAATACCAAAAACTACTGTTTGGAGAATTTTAACCGATAATTTGGCATTGGCTCGCGTTTGTGCGAAATTCATCCCAAAATTGCTAACGGCAGAGCAAAATAATCTTCGCTCAGGACCACTTGGAAATGGTTCCTAATGCTGAAAATGTACTCAAGAAGATTATTACTGGTGATGAATCATGGGTTTACGGTTATGATTCAGAAACAAAACGACAGTCTTCACAGTGGAAGCATTCTGAATCGCCAAGACCAAAAAAAGCACGTCAAAGTCTGAGCAAAGTGAAGACAATGTTGACTGTTTTCTTTGATTATGAAGGTGTTGTGCGCCACGAATATGCTCCGAGAGGTCACACGATCACTAAAGAATACTACGTTGAAGTATTGAAAAGATTGCGTGCCGCAGTCAGAAGAAAACGGCCACAGCTTTGGACAAGCGGTGATCGGCTGCTTCACCACGATAATGCGCCAGAGCATTCATCGAACTTTATGCAGCAATATCTACGAGAGCACCAAGTCGTACAGCGTCGCCAGCCTCCGTACAGTCCCGACGTAGCTCCCTACGACTTTTGGCTCTTTCCCAGATTAAAAATGCCGCTCAAAGAACACCGGTTCGATGAAGAAGAGACGGTTGAAACTAATGCGACGAATGCACTGAAGGCAATTTTGAAAACTGACTTCCAGGACTGCTTCAGGAAGTGGAAACACCGCTCGGAACGTGTTATTCATTTAAATGAGGACTATTTTGAAGGATGTCACTCACCGGATGATAAACAATAACACCAATGCGGAGATATGAAGGTAGGCTTGATACTTTTGTGACAAACCTCGTATATTGTTGGTAATCTTGCCAAGTATCTTAATTTGGAAATTGTAATGTTTGTAAATCGTAATATTAATGAGTTTTAAACTAATGGTTGTTACCATTTATAAAATACAAGAACAAGAAATAATTTGTGTCTTTTCCCACAATCTTGGTATTTTTGAAAATAGTCCTATCTATAGGAGAGTATATGTTTTATAACTAGTTATCTGCGAACCATGACAAATCCTAACTTGTTGAGAAAAAAGATGTGTATTTTTTTCAGAATTAAGTACTTTTATAATGTGAAGGACTTCTTATTGGAACATTTTGTTTAATACCTAAGTGTTTATGTACCTAGAACTGCATATCCGTTTTATCTTCGAGTACAGCCACTCCTGTTTGTCAGCAAGTCTGAGTTTAGTTTTATTTTCGCAAAAATTTAGCTGTGAATTCATCATACTTTTTATTCCACAGTAATCTTATCACTAAGTGGGGTGATATCGTTTTTCTTTCTTTAAAAGATTTTCTGAATTTCTTTGAGATATGCAAGTCTGTACCTTTCCATTTTGATAATAATTTGTTTAATCTATTATAAAGATTTGTATTATTAAACAAGTTGCTAGTAGACAAACCGGTTGCTGAACAATAAAGAAATTTTAATTCTTTTGTGGAATTTTTTAACCAGTTATTCGCCTTGGTTAATGGATGACTGTAATTATGTACTTCCACCTTTTCAGTTTTTCATATTTCTGCTTTCTTCGAGGATGATTCTATTATGCTATAAAGAGGTTTGGGTCAAAATGCGAATCAGTGATGGTCCTGATTTGATCTCAGCTTTTCCTATATGTGAATATCTGAGCTACTAAACCACATCAAATATTATTTGATATATGTTTGAAAACACAAACTTTTCTTTTCTGTGGAAATCTTACTAAGTACATCTTGTGTTTAAAAAGGATCGATGTAATTTATTTAAACTTCACCAAAGCGTTTAATCGTTTGGATCCCTCTCTTGTTGAATACGAGAGTAGTCGTTTATATTACGGGAATAACAAACAAAAATAAATATTTATTACTGAAATTGGGTTTATGGCTTTTTTAAATATTTTCCTCGATGATCAATACTCTTTTGTACGCATTTGAACCAAAAAGCATTTTTGCCACTGTGAAGATGGTAACCCAAAACATAGTTTTTAACGCATCAACCACCTATTCTAGAACAGGGGCGGATCCAGCCTCTCTCTTTGGGGGGGGGGGGGCGGTGATATCACAAAAGTACAGTATGACAAGCGAAAGCAAGTTGTCGACGGGGGGAGGACACCAGCAACATCCCCATTACTAGTGTGAAAGACAGGGTCGGGTCTATTTTTTTGAATTTAAAACTCTTGGAGAGGTGGGGGACGATCACAAGAAAAAACAAGTTGCCGACAGGGGGGGGGGAGGATGCGAGCAGCATACACATTCCTGGTATAAGAGGCAGAATCGGGTATATTTTCCTGAACTCAAAGCGCTGGAGGGGGTCTATCGCAAGAAAAATAAGTTGTCAACAGGGGGGGGGGGATTTCTAGCAGCATACACATTCCTAATTAAAAGGCAGAATCGGTTCTATTTTTCTGAACTCAAAGTTCTTGGGAAGGGAAGGGGCGATCGCAAGCATACACATTCCTTTCCTCTATTCAAGAACTAGAGAGAGTAATAAAACTGTTACCGAAACCTCCAACGTACCCGTTCCAGTGCCGCAGGTAACTGAGGACTGCCGTAAATCTAATTATATTTAATTATAAGCATTTATAAATTAACTGCAACAATAAAATTTCTGATAGTTTAATTTAATTTCTGTCAGCGAGCAAAGCACACCTTACAGTGTGTCCTTAGTAATTTATCTTGTTTGTGCTTGTTTTTATATATTATTTGAGATTAGTGAGATACCCAAAAGATATGGCTTCCATCTCTATATTTATTCCAAAATCGTTAAACCAGGCCATTTTTTCCTCAACGAAAAACTTATTACGGTGAATGTTTATGATGCCTTAAGATATCAATATCTAGATAATAATGTTAAAAGCTTTGTTGAGATGTGTTCCAACATGACAGGAGTTGGAAAATCTACTATGTACTGAATACTAAAGGAGAAAAAAACGACTGGAATTGCTAGTACTCCCAAGCCACATTCGATCTCAGGCAGACGAAAAACCTCGTTGGAAGAAGAGATGTAAACTGCAATAAAAGGAGTTGTACATACATCTTATTATGAGGAGCAGATCCCAACCGTCGACAAAATTCTAACTAAAATCAATGAAGATCGGGATTTACCTGAAATTAAAAGAACTGATCTCTGGAAATTGCTCAGGGAACTTAATTTTTGCTGGGAAAAATCAGATAGGAAATCTGTTCTTACAGATCGTCCGGAAAATGTCCGTTGGAGAAGGAAATATCTCTCTCAAGTAAAAGGTAGAGTTGCTAGAAATAACACAACTTACAAAATTAGTAATTTAACTGAACTTTTGAAAGATTTTTTTGAATAAATTTACTGGAGAAAATTGGAAAAAATCCACATAATACAAGAATAAAAGAAAAATGTGGAAACTCGATCTCATGATCCGTGAGATAGAGGAACCAATTATAATTAATTTGAGCGAAGATAGCTTCATTGACTTTGATTACGAATTAGATACGTAATGTTTACCAGCGTAAACACAATTCATTATTTAAATTTCCTGTAACATATTAATTACATCCCTTTTAGTGTTTAATTGTAATTCTGCAGATGATTTAAGAAATAAATAAGCTGAAACGTCAAATGTCCTAAAAATGTTTTTAATTAATAATAAAATGACCGATAGCCCCAAAAAAATATTAATATTATATGAACGAATTTAAAATCCTTTTTAACACTTCACACATCCAATATCTATTGTTATCCAACCCAAATAGTCCATTATTATAGACCGGTATTTTTGATTATAAAGTTTCTAACTCATTCCTATGAAAAATATATGTGTCTAACAGATTTTGCCAAAGACACCGGACTAAATAACACAGGTAGTTTGCGAAGAAAAAAAAAGGGTAAAAAATGATTTATTACTCTCTCTAGTTTTTGAAGAGGCAAAATCGGGTATATTTTCCTAAACTCAAAGCTCTTGGAGGAGAGGGGGCGATCGCCCCCCCCCCTTTTGATCCGCGTCTGTTCCAGAGTAGAGAAGCGTTGATCACGCAGTGTGTTCTTTATGTACAGAAATAAAAAGAAATCATTTGGTACCAAATCAGGAGTGTACGGCGTATGACCCATCAGTTCTACGTTTTAAGTGCTCAAAAACTCACTTTTTTGATTCGATATGTGAGAGCTTGCATTGTCATGAGGAATGATTCGCCGTCTGCGGTTTGTTTTCCTCAGTTCACCGAAGACTTCCGCCAAACAAATGGTTGTGTACCATTTAGATTTGATCATTCTTCGATTCCCTAATGTACCGTTACGACATGGTTAGTTTTTCCGAAAAACAGGCGACCATTTGCTTCATGCGTGAGTAACTTTTGTTGGTTTTGACTCATCATAGAAGGCTCATACGGTCTACTGAGGTTTACTTTCGAGGTTATAGGCATACATTCAAGACTCACCACCTTTCATGATTTTATAAATATTTTTGAAGCACCGCGATCGTATTGTTTAAGCATTTTCTTACACCAATCTCGACACGAGCGTTTTTTTGAGCGATTGTTAAATTATGTGGTATCCCACCCCAACACAACTTCTTTACAGTCAAATAATCATGCAATATAATAATTATACGCTTGTGTTACAGCTGCCCAAGGATGTCCCAATCTCGCGGTATTTTACATGACTATCTTGCATTATCAGTTCGCGCACAGCATCAATGTTTTCTTGCACTACAACCGATTTTAGACGACCTTGGCGCGACTCGTCCCCGAGCGAACGACGTTCACGATTGAATTCACTACACCAGCAATGTACAGTGGTTTTTGTAGGTACATCATCGCCATATAAAGAATTAGGCTCATAGATGCATTCTTGTTAAGATAAGCCGTGTCGAAAGTTGTAAAAAATAACCTCACGAAAATGTTCGCTTCTTAATTCCATTTTCTGACCGAGATGAAATTTTGAGTTACTGTGAACAACAGAAATAGCGTCCGAATGTCAAGACGTTCTGAGGACGTATACCTTCTAAAATGTCAAACTTTACCATGGATATGTTAGATGAATCCTAGCAACGCGTGTTGCCGGTTCCCAAAATATAAACAACTATCCTCGTGCAATGGATTTGTAGTGATATTTTAATAACTAACCTTAAGGGTCCCACAAACGTTGGGCTAATCTATTTGGTCTTGTAACTTTGCAGATGCCACCAAATAGCATTTCTTGTTACTGAATCAGTAAATAGGCTGCCGTTTTTTCCATTTAGCTCTGTTTAAAGCAAGCATTAAACCAAACTGGTTGGATAAAGACTTGGCGCCCTGTATCTATGCAGGTCAGCCTGAGAGACTTATATCATTGGGTGTGGGGCCCTTTATATACCACCCATAAACAATTTTTTATGTATTCATTCTTCCTGGATAAATAAAAGCACAGATATTATAAAATAAAAACCTGTACATTATGAATTATTTCATTTTGTTGTTGTGCAAAGTATCATATTTTACTGACAACAATGGTACTATTGATTACGACATAAAAATAATCTGTCCGGTCACACTGGCTTGTTAGGTTTCATTATGGGATACACAATACTGTTATATTAAATTTAAGATGATATTTCCTTTTATACAATCGCTTTTTAGCACACCTGTCCGTTGTCATTCTAAAGGAAAGGCATCGAGACGTATGGTTTTCGTCAGTGGTGGTATTTGAAAATATTGTTACCCACCGGTATAAATAAAGCGTTTACTGGTAACAAGTACTCCCGGGATCGATACACACAAAAAATGTCTTAGTTAGAAGTAATTTGCTTTTGCTTTAAATATATATAATATAATACAAAAAATTACTGACGTGATACAATGATCGATTTTTTTGTTCGAAGGTCATAGACAACGATGTTTCTTGCGAAGTAGTAGATATCTGTTGGACTTCCATTGTGTTTATTTTTGTTGAATATCACGACGTTTCGGCTAATAGTTATCTCTAGCCGTTTTCAAGTGAAAGTAAATAAATCCCTTAGCTACATGACTATTTATACTAAAAGTAAATGCAGTGGAGTGTGACTTGAGATGGGTGCAGTCATGCCTGCTATGGAAAAATCTCATTTTTTTATGCTGCATTTAGTTTTAGTTTACAATTATTAAGAAGTGGTTTCCACACTTCTCTTATATCTAAAGATAGTTTACTTAAACAACTCGGGTTCTGATGTATAACCGCGGCTTCTTTGAATTTCCGTTTTCTCCAGTGTTGTTCTCGGTGTAGTATTTTAGCTTCAGACCATTTTATGTGGTGTCCATGAGTCCAGGCATGGTTGGCGGCACCAGATTTTTCTGTTTCTCCTCGAGATGTGCATTTTTGGTGTTATTTGATCCTTACGTCAAGAAGTCTCTTTGTTTCGCCAACATAGGACTTGCCACATTCACATGGTATCTGATATACACAGTTCTTCATGTCCCGTTGAGTTGTCGGTTTGACCCTAGTGAGCCGATTTCTCAGAGAGTTATTTGAATTAAAAACAACGTTGATTTTATATCTTTTTCCTATCCTTCTAACTTTTTCTGAAATGCCTTTAACATAGCGGATGTTCAATACTGGTTTTCGTTCTTCGTTCGTTGTCGATACTGTCCCATTTCTGCGTTGTTCTAGAAATTTATCCACTAGTTATACTGGGTATCCGTTGGCTGTCAGATCATTTTTAATGTAATCTATTTCTTTCATCAAGTTCTCGTTGCAGTTTCATCTCAACAATATCAACCCAACTATTAAACTCACCATGGAGAAAGAAGTAGAAAATAAATTACCATTCTTAGATGTCTTGATTGAAAGAAATGGCAGACAAATTCGAACTTCGGTTTACAGAAAAGCCACGCATACAGGACAATACCTTAATTATTCATCTAATCACTCCAACAACACCAAACGAGGAATTATAAGAAATCTCGTAGATAGAGCCTTAAATCTTTGCAACTGCAACGAGAACTTGATGAAAGAAATAGATTACATTAAAAATGATCTGTAAGCCAACGGATACTCAGTATAACTAGTGGATAAATTTCTAGAACAACGCAGAAATGGGACAGTATCGACAATGAATGAAGAACGAAAACCAGTATTGAACATCCGCTATGTTAAAGGCATTTCAGAAAAAGTTAGAAGGATAGGAAAACGATATAAAATCAACGTTGTTTTCAATTCAAATAACTCTCTGAGAAATCGGCTCACTAGGGTCAAACCGACAACTCAAAGGGACATGAAGAACTGTGTATATCAGATACCATGTGAATGTGGCAATACCTACGTTGGCGAAACAAAGAGACCTCTTGACGTAAGGATCAATGAACACCAAAAATGCACATCTCGAGGAGAAACAGAAAAATCTGGTGCCGTCAACCATGCCTGGACTCATGGACACCACATAAAATGGTCTGAAGCTAAAATACTACACCGAGAATAACATTGGAGGAAACGGAAATTCAAAGATGCCGCGGTTATACATCAGAACCCGAGTTGTTTTAGTAAACTATCTTTAGATATAAGAGAAGTGTGGAAACCACTTCTTAATAATTGTAAACTAAAACTAAATGCAGCATAAAAAATGGGATTTTGCCATAGCAGGTATGACTGCACCCATCTCAGTCACACTCCACTGCATTTACTTTTAGTATAAATAGTCATGTAGCTAAGGGATTTATTTAGTTTCACTTGAAAACGGCTAGAGATAACTACTAGCCGAAACGTCGTGATATTCAACAAAAATAAAGACAATGGAAGTCCAACAGATGTCTACTACTTCACAATGATCGATTTATTCAAAAAACAAGTTTCGCCTTTACGAAAAAATAAAATCTAAATTGTGTATTTTTCTATTATGCTATATAGTTTTTATATAAATGTTTTAATCAGACAAAAATTAAAACCAATATTAGGCATTTTTTGGCGTTTACCGGGTAATGGCTTGGTTACGTAATTCGTTACCAAACATATTTTAGCGCGATTATCGATCGATTACTATTTTTAACCGACTTTAAAAGAAGGAGGTTCTCAATTCGTTGACTATGTATGTTTTTTTTTGTTATGTATGTACACCGATTACTCTGGAACGGCGGTACCGATTTGAATGAAATTTTTTACTTTATGTTCAGGAAGTGCGGTGGTCCCATATTCTTTTGGATGAAATTGGTCCAGTAAAATCCAAGATGGCGCGGACAATATCACGACAAAAAAAATTAATTTTGTACGATTTTCTCCAAAATTGTTATGGTGGAATTTTCAGGACCGTACACAACGAATCTGAAATTATTTCAAAAGAATTCAATATGGCGGATCCAATATGGCGTATTCAGAATTTTACATTTTTCGATTTTCTCCAAAACTGATATAGGGGGCTCTTGAGGGTATAAATTATGAATTTAAGAGTATTTTATCAGGATTCAATATGGGTAATCGAATATAGCGGATTAAAAGTTTTACATTTTTCGATTTTGTTAAATCGTTTCTGAGGATGTAAATAGCGAATATAAAATTATTTTAAGACAATCTAATATGTCACGTGCAATATGACGGTCTAGAAATTTTAAATTTCCGGATTTCATCCACAATTGGTACTAGGGGGCTTTGAAGGGTTTGGCTTTAGATTATATTAAGACGTTAAAACTATTTTTTTGAGATTTAATATGGCGGATCCAATATAGTGGGTTGAAAATTTTACCTTATTCGCATTTTTTCAGATTTAGTATTAAAGAGTTTTCAGGCTCGTGTATTACGAATATGAAGTTAATTTTTTACAATTATTAGGTTGATAAGATACAATATGAGAGACCGAAAATTTTACATTTTCCGATTTTGTCTAAAACTGATATTGCGGGTTTTTTGGGGCGTATACAAACTCAATATGCAGTATAAAATATATCGGGCTAAAAAAATTACTTCTCAAGTTCTTTAAATATCGCTATTTGAAGGTTTTGGGGCCTATATTACTAATTTAAAATTAATTTGAAATTTAAGATAGTGGATTGGCTATGACAGACTAAATATTTGTTTGACACAATTTCACTGGTATTTGGAGAACTCTAAAAATCAAAGAATTTTTAGTGATTCGTTTTAGGGCGATTTACAACTTGGAGTCATTGCGAGGTACACTAATCTCGATTAGTTTAAATAATTTATGAATATCATAATGAATTCAAAACTAAAAATCGAAAAATGAAATTTTTGTAAAAAAAATTGGACCGACTTCTAAAAGTGCACTAAAAAGTGAAAATAATTATAAATTTTTATATGAAATTGAAATTTTTAAAGTCGGCGCCAAATTATTTCTAAATGAAATTAATAACTACTAATATGTACAAATTATGGTAAGAAAGCAATTACAAATAAAGTATTTTTAATCTGTTTATGCGAATCACATTTTGTCAGGCATTAGTTTGGCGCCAACTTCAAAAATTTCAATTTCATATAAAAATTTATAATTATTTTTCAACTTTTAGCGCACTTTTAGAAGTCGGTTCAATTTTTTTATAAAAATTTTATTAAGTATTAACGACATGACGTGCTAAAAGTATGTTGAAAATTAAAAAAAAAAAGAAGATTTTTTACCTTTTAAATTAAGGAATTTTTTTTACTAATTGACGCAGGCCACCTTTTTTACAACAACTTTTTATTACAAATTAAAATAATTGAATGGCGGTTAGTATTACGTAATAACCACCAATACGTATGACAGCTGCCTTTAAACCAGATTTGTTTTTAAAGGCACCTCGGTAATAATGCTTACTTATAACCGAAATACGCCCTAAGCTGTTTAATTTAATGAAATGTAACAATCAGTCTGGCGAGCTTTAATAGTATAGACTTAATTTAATATTTTATTAGTTTTGTTTGATATACATTATACGATAAAATGTTGTTTTTTGTTGTTACATAATGGGTGATTATTGATTGGACTTTGGCGATTTTGAAGACATCGACGAAAAAGCAGGGGCGGATTAGGAGGGTATACAAATTTTTCTTCACAAAAGTATCCGTCATAATTTTTTTTTTATGAAACATACATCTTATAGTTAAACGGTGTACATACATATATAACCTGAACTAACATGAGTGGTTTTGGTTGGTTGGTTATACAACTTTTATCAGTTGGTATCACGTTGATCTTCATTTCAGGATCGGGATTTAAATTTCATTTTCTATTAAATTATTCCACTGAAAGATGTTAACTAGATAGCGTAAAAGATTAAGGTATTCCAAAAATCAATTTCTTTTTGTATTTTATACACACAAAATTATTACCGAGTTCAGAGAACTACAATAAAAAATAATAATTTCAGCGACTTTGGGTTCTCAAACTCTCTATTTCACAGAAACGATGCCATTTTCATGTCATTGTCAAATCGATGGTCAAAAATATTTACTACTACGGTATGCACCCAAATGGGGACAAAGCGTAATAGTAATTTTTTTTTGTATGAAACTATTCATAAAATAGTATGTGATATAAGCAAAAAAACCAAAAAATTACACAATATCTCACAAAAATATTCGGACATACATATTTATGTTTATGGTTTAATATAAAAAAACTTTAATTCAACAAAATATGATTAGACTAAACATTTAATTTAAATATTAAATAAAAATATAACAAAAGCAACAGAAAACATATTATTTAAAAATATTAATTGAAAATTTTATAGTCACAATCATATAAGATGGAATTAACAACACTTAAAAATAAGACTAATATTTTCTAAAATCACCTTTTGTTCTCATAACATTTTTCAAGTGCCTAGGCATAGACACTTCTAAATTTTTAAAATAATTAATGTCAATTTTGTTCCAAGGCTCTTAGAATATTTTCTTTATTAGTGATTTTATGTTTTCTATAACAAACATTCGCCAACCACACCTGTTTTAAGTTTAAAGCCTTCATAAAATGTAAATATATTTAATATGTTCAGTTTTTCAGCACATTTCTCGATATTTTTCTTAAGAACCTTTAAATGTAAATTTCGTCTATAACACATTAATAAAAACCAAATAGGCATTCTCCACCAATAACATAAACTTCCAAACCGTTATTGATCTTTCCTCGTATTTCACACAGTTGCACACAGATTTTCTTTTTTTTTTTTTTTAGTTCTACATTAGCTCACCTCCAGACCCCATCGACCCATCTGAGCTAAAAATATTATATTTCGATTAGTCATTGAAAATGACGTTGTTCCAGTTATTTGACTTTGAATGTATTCTTGGGTGAAGTTGGATCATACTTTCACTTTTTTATCGCTGAGTCAAGACTTTCCCCTTGCTTCTCCGCCATGATATCCATTTTTTTAACCAACTATAAAAGAAGCACAGCGACAGCACCAATTTGATTGAAATTTTTTGCATTGTGTTCAGGGAGTTGCTGCGATTGTCCCATAATATTTTGATCGAAATTAGTTCAGTAAAATAGAAGGTGGCGCTGATAATATGACGGACAAAAAATTAATTTTATCCGATTTTCTCCAAAATTGGAATGGGGGAATTTTCGGGGTTGTATACGACGAAACTAAAATTATTTTAAAAGAATTCAGTATGGCCGATTAAACATTTCATCTCTTGATTTTGTCTAAAGTTGGTATAGGGGGGGATTTGAGGGTGTAAATTATGAAATTAAAATTATTTTTTAAAAATTCATTATGGCGGATCTAATATGGAAGACTAAAAATTTTACATCTATAGATTTTGTCCAAAACTTGTAACGAGGGGTTTTTGAAGGTTTAAATTACCAATTTAAAATTATTTTAAAAAATCAATATGGCGGATTCAATATAGCGGACTAAAAATTTAGCATCTCTCGATTTTGTTCAGAATTGGTACTAGAGCACCTGCAATATGGCGGTCTAAAAATTTTATATGTTCGGATTACTCTCCAAAATTGATATTGGAGCGTTTTCGAGGGTGTAGATTAAGATTGGGTTAAAAGTTTAAAATCATGTGACGTTAATTTTTTTCAATTTAGTATAGCAAATCCAATATAGGGGATTACAAATTTTATATCTTTTCAATTTTGTTCAAATGGATATTGACGGATTCTTGGGGTGTATATTCTTCTTCTTCTTCTTCAAATGCATATCCACTAATGGATGTTTGCGATTACATTTTCCATTTCTTCCCTACTTCTCGCGGTGTGTATCAGCGTCTAAATATCGTGCAACCCCGTCCACTGTCTGATATTACGGAGCCAGGACATCTTCTTTCTTCCAGTTCCTCTCTTGCCCTCGATCTTGCCTTCAGTCATCAACTGTAGGAATTGGTATCTCTCATTTCGCATGATGTGCCCAAGGTAGGCCATCTTTCTTTTCTTGATTATGTTGAATAGTTTACGTTCTTTCCCAATACGTGATAGAACTTCTCCATTGGTCATTCTCGCTGTCCATGATATCTTAAGGATTCTTCTGTATATCCACATCTCGAAAGCCTCTAATTTACTGATAGCGCTTGTCTTTAATGTCCAACCCTCCACACCATAAAGAAGTATTGACCATACGTAACCTTTTATAAACCTCAGTCTTAATTTCAAGTCAAAATCCGAACACGTAAGCACTCGCCTGAGTTTTACAAAAGCCTGTCGCACCTGTTCAATGCGACATTTTACTTCATTGTCAGAAATCAATTCTTCGAATATCCATGTGCCCAGATATTTAAATTTGGTGACTTTTTCTATGGGTACTGCGTTGAATCTTATGGTGGCGTATTGGAATAAATTGGGATTCCTTGAGATAATCATGAATTTTGTTTTCCCTGTATTGATGTTCAAGCCCATTGATTTATGGTGTATATTACGGATCTTAAAATAATTTCTTCAAACTCAGTATACAGAATAAAATATGTCGGATTAAAAAAGTTATTTGTCTTAAGTTTTTTCAGTGTCGGTATTGGGGGGTTTTTGGGGCCTAGGTTCCGAATCAAAAAATAATTTCTTTAGCAGACCAAATACTTGTTTGATACAATTGCATTCAAAACTGGTATCTCTAAAATCAAAGAATTTTTGTTTTACAATATATAAAATGGGTATTTGTTTGCGACTTTAGAAACTCAACTCAGTTCAAAATTAAAAATAAAAAAATTAAATAAAAAAAAATTGAAACGACTTCTAAAAAAGCACTAAAGAGTGAAAAATAATATAATTTTTTATATAAAATTGAAATTTTTGAAGACGAAGCCAAATTAATACCCGACAAAATCTGACTCACATACAAAGATTGTGAAAAATGTTTTATTTATAATTGGTTTCTTACCGTAGTTTGTATATATCTCGTATTAGTAGTTATTTGTTTCATATCATT
This sequence comes from Diaprepes abbreviatus, assembly GCA_034092305.1. Lineage (NCBI taxonomy): Eukaryota > Metazoa > Arthropoda > Insecta > Coleoptera > Curculionidae > Diaprepes > Diaprepes abbreviatus. The sequence continues at coordinate 577,440 of JASJET010000135.1, forward strand.
TCATAAAAATTAATATTATTTTTTACTTTTTAGCGCTTTTTAGAAGTCGGTTCAATTTTTTTTAAAGATTTTATCTTATACATCAAGGCCATCATTTCGGTATTAATTAATTTTTGAAAATAGTTGTCCAATAAATTTTTAAGTTGTGTTTCACTAATTTGAGGATTTTTATAAATACAGCGGTTGTTATCCTTGTCTGTTAATAATTTTGGGCAACCTGAATTCTACCTTCATTTTTAAATCATACTATGACTCCAACTGTACTTTTGCTTAATTGAAGTTTCTCCTCTCTATAGGAATTTCTTTTTTCAAGGTGAAATATCACTAATTTTCTATTCTTGAAGCCAATATGCTTTTATGTTTTACATGACCCATACGAAATTTTTCAATATGAGTCAACAAGCTAATATTTCTAGGAAACAAAAACATATTTACTTATTACTCGATTTTCGTGATAGGAATTTTGGAGAGTAAAGTATGATGACTTGAACAAAACCCAGTTTTGAACGACACCTGAATGTTTTTAACTTATATTTTCTTTGATCTAACTATACATACATATGTATATATATATATATATATATATATATATATATATATATATATATATATATATATATATATATATATATATATTTTTCAGGACGTTTCGATTCTTTCGAATCTTTTCCAACTGAGGGTTTCGGCGGATGCTACAAAAATGTACATTTTTGATATTATTATATGTGGAATAAGGGTTTAAAAACTTACCATTAAGAACAGATATTTTTGTTTTAAACAAAAATTAATTACATTACAAACCAATTGTAATCACTCACTCTTTTGTATATTCACTTTTCATAAGTATTTTTAAACATCCAGTTAGAAGAATGGACACTACATTTTTAACCCTATAACTGCCTTGACTTGACTGAATGTGGATAGAGCCATCATCTTTAGTAGTCCTGAATTTAGAAACAACTGCATCAAAAAAGCAAAAGAGGTCCTTACGACAAACTCTTACCCAAATAAACTAATTGATAAAATTTTTAAAGAAAGGCTAGAAAAATATAAACATGGAAACACTAAAACAGAAAATTTAGAACACAATAAAACCAAAAAACAATATCTTTCGTTGCCATACATACCAAAACTTTCTGAAAACTTTCAAACTTTTTTTAAAAAACATAATATAACCACTAGTCATAAGGGCCATAATTTACTTAAAAGCAATTTCAGCAAATTAAAAAGTGACATTCCAAAAAACAGTAAATCAAATGTTATCTACCAAATACCCTGCAAGGACTGTCCATCGAATTATATCGGCCAAACTAGTCAGTATCTGCAAAATCGTCTTAATAGACATAAATATGACAAAAAAAATATTACTGCCCTAAAAAAACACTAAATGAAACACAAACACACCTTTGATTGTGAAAATACAAAAACCTTGAAAACTGAAACTAACAAAGGAAAATGTGAATTTTACGAAATGATTGCAATAAAAAAAAATCCGAATGCCGTAAACAATAAAACGGACATCAATAATCTAAATCAAATTTATTTCAACATATTAAAATAAACCAATATAAGGAAATTTCTAAAATAAATAAAACAATAAATAAAAATAATTCTCCGCTTTCAATTCTTCTAAATTGAATCACGATATTTTTTCAGAAAGATATCACTTCAATTAAAAGACCCAATTTTTTACGCCACTTAAAGTACCTAAAACATACACCATCTGGGTTCCACATTCAGTCAAGTCAAGGCAGTTATAGTGTTAAAAATGTAGTGTCCATTCTTCTAACTGGACGTTTAAAAATACTTTTGAAAAGTGAATATACAAAAGAGTGAGTGATTGCAATTGGTTTGTGATGTAATTAATTTTTGTTTAAAACAAAAATCTCAGTCCTTAATGGTAAGTTTTTAAACCCTTATTCCATATATAATAATATTAAAAATGTACATTTTTGTAGCATCCACCGAAATCCTCAGTTGAAAAAGATTCGAAAGAATCGAAACGTTCTGAAATATATATATATATATATATATATATATATATATATATATATATATATATATATATATATATATATATATGCAATAGGTATGACTACTTTATATATGTAGTTTCAATATAAAAATGAACCATATTCCCAAGAAAATAACCAACTAAAAATATATTTAATGGTTCAAGAAAAATTAATTCCTATATAATATATATATATATATATATATATATATATATATATATATATATATATATATATATATATATATATATATATATATAATCTTTAAATATGTAAGTAAATTTCTCGAGTATAATAAAAGGAAAAACAGTAGCAGATGGTGTTGGAGTGAACGTCTAATTGCAAAAAATTACGAATGTATTCAGTGAAACCATTTCGAGATTTTCTGTTATTAATTATCGTAATGAATTTGTAACAGTTTTAAATTAAACATAACAATTTTTCAATCGTTCTAAGCTTATAAATTCAATTCCCGCGAATCTGTTTACGAAATGACGGTAATTAATAATGCCTTTCGATACTAGTTTTTAATTTGTTACAAAAAGATCTTTTCTATTTAAGAAATTAAATGACGGACTTTAAGTCAACCCAGTGCCCCAAATAGTAGAGTCTTTAAAACCTGATCTTAAATATCTTCATTGCCAATTTCAATTTGTGTTGGTAGTTTTCGCAATACGTTCTAACGTAACTGCTGACGATTGCGAACCAATGATAAAAATTAAATTTGATCCCTAAAAGAAAACAGCGTATTTGTGGTGGCATGAATAAGAGGAATACTAGAGAATATTTACTGAGCAGTAACGACTGATGATAAATGATAATTTACTACAACGTTTCAACCTTTAAATGATAAAATGTAAATAAAATCATTTTGAACAGCTTGACAGGTTTTAATGGTTTATTTATAATGAATTAAAATATTTTCATGGTTTATAATATAATTTATGATTTATTGCAATGTGTCAACCCTTAGAAACTACTCACTTACCATCACTTTTACTACTCTTATGCCAAAATATAATGACAAAAGTTTTCAACAGCCTTATATGTTTAATGGTGGATTTTTTGGAACATTTCAACGCTAAAAAACCACCCCTAAATATTAAAATTAACCAGCATGTTTACTTCAAATTAATAACTGAAATTATTGAAAGAATGAAGGGGAAAAATAACAATATTTTATCTACATTATAATACAATATTTTATTTACAAGCCAAACGGCTTTGCACTCCCTCCAGGGATCACTGACTCATACCAGGTATACAAATACACCAAAAGTATGAAGCTCTGTGGGGACCATTTTCATCTTGTCGGGTCCTAGGCAGCGTGGTCTTCTGTACTTCCTACAAACTTTCGGACGGTCCTCGCGGTTGCAAGGAGAACTGCTTTCTGAATACGTTTATGCAGATGCTCACTAAGGTCCAGCCCCTTGATATTCTGCAGGAGGTTCTTTGGTATAACTCCAGTTATTGATTGTATTACAGAAATCGTGTGAACGCTGTTCATTGCCCACTGTCTGCGTGTTTGCGTCACCAGATCTCAGTATTTGGCGATCTTCTCATTGTATTTTGGTTTTAAGTTGTTGTTATTAGGTATAGCAAAATCAATCAGTGTAGTTCGCCTAGAAATTGTATCTGTTTGTATAAAGTCTGGCCTATTACGAGCAACTGTTGGATCTGTTAGAGCCGTTCGGTCTCAATATAACTTGAACTCGTTGTTTTCAAGAATAGGCTCCGGATTGTACTTGTAGTAAGGCGGCACTTTTTCTACCTGCATAGTTTTAATTTATCTGCTAACTTTTGGTGGAGTATCTTAGCGGCTGAGTCGTCTTTCCTTGCACTCGGTTGCGGCAAATGCTTAGCATCCTTCAGTTACGTGCTGGATTGTCTCTGATGTTCAACAGCCATATCTACATTGGTATTTTTCTATGCAGGGATCTCTGATGATGGACTTCCGATAGTTCTTCGTCGGAATAACCTGGTCTTGAATAGCCAACAAGAAGCCCTCCGCTTCCGGAAACATCTGTCCTGAAATCAACCAGTAGTTCGACGCTGAGTTGTCAACATTGCCCTGGATGACCTCATTTGAATGCTGTCCATGAAGTGGTTTCTGTAGTCAGGCTTGTAACTTCTCTTGGTCTGTTCGGTGGTGAGAAGCAATGTTCCGTTCCAATAATATAACATTTTATTATTAAAATGAAATTTCAATTACACATCCAAATTATCATCACTGTCGACCTCCTCCTTTTGGTCTGTGATTGGAGGACAATACTGACAGATGCCACTGGAGCATATTCCACCTGTTGCATTATAAAAAAGTGCAACTTTTTGACAGCTACAAGCTGCGTCGCATTCTATTTTACAATTGCAAAATATCGTTTTGAGAATTTCTTCTGGTGCAAGTTGATTCAGCATTTTAATTGGTTGTAAAGAGCCTTCATTATGCATCTCCAATCAGTTGGACAAATATTTTTGTTTCCCAAACACATCTTGATTTGCAAGTAAACCCTCTTAATGTGCTGATACAGAGCGTCAGCTGTCGGGATGAAATGACCGTTTTACAGCACTGCTTTTAGTGGTGGCCTTAATGAAGGACTCATGTGCTTGAGAAATGTTGAAAAGTTTTGGATAACCCTCTTTGGACGATCCATACAATAATATGGTGCAGTTTGTTCTAACTTCTAAAATTTTATCCAGTTATGAATTACGGTTTTAGAATATCTCTACCTCATCTCTGAAATCAGGTCGTTTTTCTAAGAGATCAGTGAATTTATTTTTCCTTTATTGTAGAAAGCAGATATTGTATCGTACCCAGTGCAACAATGCTGAAAAAGGATCAATTTCACACTGTTATAATGGATAATCCAATTCAAAACTTTTGTCAAATCCAAGGCAAATGGTTGTATGTATTTATAAATACTTTAGAATTGCGGAGGATAAAAATATTCACATGCTTCGAATACCACACCAAACATTTAATGACCAGTGGTTTTGATGTTGCACCTCTCTAATCTAAAATGGGTTTTCTGTGGCATAATAATGCATGTTGCGTCTATTTACGGCACCGTTACTTCTAAAAGTAGCTTCATCACTAAACATTACCTTGCATAATAAATTTGGATTTAATTGAATCTCCGCATTTATTGTACGACAAAAGTTTACACGACTTTCAAAATCCTGTCCATGCAATTCTTGGTGTAATTCCATGTGATATGGATGATACCTATATTTCTTGGTAGTACGATTAGCGGTGGATTGTGATGTTTCACATAATGCTGCTAACTGACGGCTACCAATATAAGGATTTTCCTGAACATTTAACAATACTTGTAGTTCTTTTTCTTCATTAGTTACTGGTTTGTTGACCACTTTACGTTTTGGATAATCAACAGTACCAGAAGAATCAAATCTTTGCATTAAGTTTTGAAAAGTATGGGTATTAGGCTGGCGTCAATCAGGATACTTCATTTTGTAAATTCTTTGAGCAAGAAGGCAATTTTTTTGAGTCTCTCCTATTGTATAAATCATATCTATTAACTCATTCTTTGGAAAATTCATTTTACAATATAAGATGAATGCAAAAAAAAACAAACTACACTACATAAAAACCAAAAGAAGCGATTGCGGTTATAAATTTGACACACAGAAAAATGTTCTTTTACATTGTTTTTGCCATGGCTACTATGATAATGAAGACTATTTCTGTAAAAAAGTATGGAAAATAAGAAAAACTGAAATATCTCAAAAACTATTATAAATAGGTATAGGATATATTGAACAAAACTTTTAGGGTTTTTATTACTCTATTAAATAACATGAAAATATACAGGGTGTACCATTTTAAAAAAAAAGATATTTATTCATTTAAACTTGTTCAAATTTGAGCCGATGTGTTCAACACCCTGTAGCTTTTATTGCAAATATTAGGTAAAAATTATGTTAACTTGTCCTTGGCCTTGCTAACTTCCAAATTTGAATATATTTGTCACAAAATTGAAAACGTTATTTAGGATTGAATTGATGCTTGAAAATGTGACTTTTTTTCTTTAAACTTAATTATCTCAGAAACTATAAAGTTTTGTTATAGTAAACCCTTAATAAAAAAGATTTAAAATTATAAGCTAAATCGAAAATACGATTCGTATATAGGGTGTTCTATTTAAAAAAAATACAACTTTATGCTGTCCTAGTTTTTTGGCTCACCCTGTACAGTCCTAAATATTTTTAAAATCTGCGTAAAAATAAACTGTATCAAACAATAAATATAGTTTCTTTGTAAATTTCACCGAAAAGGCACAAACTTACTTCATCCAATCGTTGACTCACCCGGTACTCTACAAAAAGATCACTTTTTACGTTATGATTATACTAAGTATCGTCCGAAAACTACAAAATTTATTTATGGTTAAGTTTCTACAATCGTAATTAAATGCCACATTAAAACGCCCCGCCGGAGTTGCAGTGCAATCATTGATTTGCACTGTTTGAAATAAGCCTTAATTTTTCGCTACGGATAAGGAAAATAATAACACGGAACGATCTTAAGAATGGCCAATTACGGTTTTTATGTGCACGGAATTAGAGTCAGATGAAAATGCATGGAGTGTCTTTTAAAATAAGTGCACTAGTTAGAAATAAGTGTGTTTCCTTTTAGGAATATTCAATTTATGCTTATTAAATATTGATTGCATATTGATCCTTTCAGTTCCTTTTTTGGTTTCGTTAAGGATTTTTGTACTAGTTTTTATTCAAGAGTGACTTGGCTTAGTTCGTATTCTATTTTTTCTAATTTAGGGATGAAAGTTTAAACAGTGATGAGAATATTTAATTTGATTGATACATAAAATATTTGATTAACAATTAACCTCATTTTGACAGAGTTCAAAAAAACGAGGTTATCAAATCGACTTGTGTGTCCACGGATGCAGTTGTTCATCTTTATAAAAAGTTTTGCTTGTCGTAAAAATGAGTTTATGATATACAAATTTTGGATTCGATTTACAGTATGTTAATAAATTAGAAAAACATGAAAATGCGCCCGAAATTAAGTACTGTTATTTATTATTTTAGATAAGATTTTTATGAATAAACTAGCGACCCGCCCCGGCTTCGCACGGGTACAATGCTGATACTAAATACACTACAGAAAAACTGTGACCATTTATTTTATTTTTACAACAATTACATCGGCCTCCGACGCGCTATTTATAGGCACGCTGCCGCCGCCCCGGTCGGCCAGTACCGCCGCAAGCGCTACTTCCCGCAATTTTAAATCTGTAATATCTTCGAAAATATTCATTTAAATCTTGTGCTGTAAAGGACCATATAGATCTATATTAAATCAACAATGTATTTAAGCTATTTAATTGGATAAGGATTAATGCTGTATTGGTTAAAATCGCTTGAAAATTTGCCATTATTTGTCGTAAAAAGTAAATGACAAAAAAATGTTATTGTGGGATATCCATGAGAGATAGACATATACCATCGCGGAGTTTTCTGTAGACCTTTTCAATGTGTACAAATAATTAGTACATTATTTTGAAAAATCTCGTAGGGTTCAGCCTGCGTTTGCAATGTAAGCGGAAAAAAATATGATAATTAACGACATCACATTAGAAACCTCAAAAATAACAGTATTTCTCCACTATTTAATGGATGTTATTATACATATAAACCTTCCTCTTGAATCACTCTAACTATTGAAAAAAACCGCATCAAAATCCGGTGCGTAGTTTTAAAGATTTAAGCATACAAAGGGACATAGGGACAGAGAAAGCGACTTTGTTTTATACTATGTAGTGAAGTTGCCTATACAGGTGAACTTTATCGATCCATTGTGGGAAAACTATAATTAGGAAGAATCTGAAAATTGACAGTATACTAACGTGCATGGGAGACAGACGGTTAAAATATTTTCAAGATGGCAGCACTTCTGGTTATACCGAAAGCAGATGTCAACTAGCTTATTTTAAACGGAACATATTATTGCATTTTTACTTTCTACGTAAAATTCGAGAGATATTTCATATATAATATTTTATACTGAAGTCTCACTGTTTTGGACATATTTAAATTTTTATGTCAAATATGACGTTTGCTGACCAAAATTTAACTATTAATTTTTCCTATGGGAAAGCCTTTATTATTTAATTTGGGTTAGTTTTTTTGTAGACGAAGATCGACTTTAGTAGTCTTTTTATGATATTTTGAAAATTCTTAGTACAGAGTGGTCAAAAAAGAAGAATAAAAATTATATTTAAAAAAATCGTCAAAAGTCAATTTTTTCAAATAGAAAGCACCTATTTTTATAATTTTTATCACATTAAGCATTAAAAATAAGGTTAACTTTGTATAAGGTTGTCTATTGCAAAAATTTGTAGTTTTCAAAATATTTGCAATTCAACATTTTTCTATTGTAAAAATGCTATGCGGCTTTTAAGTTTTGTTATTAGTTGGCGATGACGGCGAGGCGTGGCGAACATAAAACAATCGAACCCTACAGAATTGTCACTATTTCTTGCCATTTGACAGTCGTTAATAATAATCATGCTGGGGCAATTAAATTACACACACGAAGATTATTTAAACTTATTTATTATTTATGGAGAATGTAATGGAGCTATTTCAAGAATATGCGATAAATTCGCGATCCGATATTCGAAGAAACAGAAACCAACACTATCAATTGTTAAAAAGATTATAAAAAACTTCAAGAACTTTGGGTCTATAAAAGCCAAAAGAAATAGAAATAAACCAGTTACAGAAATATATGTTTATGTGGGATATGATTGGAACGAAGTCTGCATTTACTGTTCGCATTTTACTTCATTCATACACGGAGCTGTATATAGTTGTACGTTTGCTGAATATGATTTCAGCACTACCACGGCATAATGTGGATATATCCACTGCTATTGAATCCATGAAAGCCGCATAAACATATATATATATATATATATATATATATATATATATATATATATATATATATATATATATATATATATAAATGGTAAAAATGAATGGTCTAAATGTAATGAGGTCACGCGTAAGCTCTTCTATGAAACACAGAGAAAAGACAATAAATTTGCACTGCTTTTGGCAATGCTCCCATCAAAAATATTATCGTTTATTTTTGTTTCAATATAAACGTACCCTTAACATCATTGGGTTCTTTATAGGAAGTGATAAAACATTTTTTTAATTGTTTAATCGGATTTCTTTTAAAAATTCAGTGCTAATGGACGATGCTACAAAAGAAACTAAATTATAAAATCTGACATTCTCTTTCCCTTCAATTTAAGATAATTCTGTATTCTGTATTCAAAAAAATACCCATTGGCATATAACATCCTATTATTTTAAAGGATAATGCATTCGTGATATGATAATGCGTCCTTTATCACGTTATTATTTCTGAAATGTATTTTTAATTAAATTTATGCGATATCATCATTATTTACCCGTCATTACCAAGTCGTGATCGCCTTGATAATAATATATTATAGGAATTTATAAAATTTCGATGTTATTTTTAATCCTAATTCCCTTTCATTGCAAAAATAAAATTGAAAATCAGCAAACCTGAACTTCCTGTTGGTTGTCATTACATTTTTTTTCCAGTAGGAAGATTATTGTTATTAAAAGTAACCTTGATTTTGTAGCAGTATGTGAATACGTAATTGCAGCACTTCGCTGGTGTAGGCAATAAATAAAAAAATATTATTTTTCAATTTTAATTAGTCCACCATTTGTTTCTGGGCGTAATTAACGAAGTAAAAGCCAGAAAAACCTTCATGACTGCTAAAGTGTTTTTGTTTGGCAATTATAACACCTTTTGCTTCCATTCTTATCCACTTTACGGCTTTTATCGTAATTATTATCACGTTTAAAATGTAATTTATTTAGTTTTGTGAAGAAAACTTTAATGATATAAGCAATTAAAATAACACTTAACATTTTTTTTTGTAATTCTATTAAATTACTGGATTTTCTTCAGAAATCGGGGTCCTGTCTAGACAGGGTTTATAGGGGAGACCGAAGCTAACCAGCAACTTGTCCAATGAGGATAGAAGGCAGAAACGAAACTTCTCGATTATGTCACAGCCCGATGATCTTTGATTTTGTAATAACTCCAATAAATCGGCCTTGGAACAACTCCTAAATTTTATCTGCATTTGAGCTGTTAATAATAAATAAACAAATTAAGAAAAACGATTTTATTTTCATAAAAATCGAGCGCTAATCTTGTTAACTCATTATTTACTTATATACAAGTTTAACATATTTCATAAGTAGACTTAAAAGTAAAAAAAAACACATAAATCCAACCAAAAGTAGATATAACGTGCTGATGACGTCACGAATCATCGTTGTGTCTTTGCATTCTAGGAGTTGTTGTGGTAAACCAAACCCCTTCTGAGATTTCCAAGTCATATTTTCTTATTATTACTTAGCGCAATGTTAAGTTCTGGCACTGATTCGCTGGAAGTCAGTATAGTTGTTTTGCCTGAACTGGGACCATCATGGAATCTTTCTTTTCGTGGTGGAGTTTTAGGAAAACGTTTTATTTTCTCGTTTAAATTACAATTATCTGTATTTCAAGTTCCTGGAATAGACTTATTAAGTCATGCTTTAATGTTGCCAATCTCAGAGTCTGTTGAGGTCGACGTGGTATGCATGCTTTTAGGTTGGTTTAGTGAATGTTGTATGTTGCAGTATGCCGAAACGTTGTTCGGCTTGCAAACTAATTATTCGACCACTGAAATTTTGTATAGTTTGTCCTGACCTCCGCGGTGGACTCCAGTGGGTCCGCAGGTGCCATCCCCAGACATCCTTTGACATGGAATATGAAAAATATAAGTACAAACAGTTTATTTCCTGCAAATATCGCTCTGGTCCTCTCTCCATACGCGTTTCGATCACCTCATGATCTCGTCAGTGGAGCTGTATCGGACCGAGAGCAACATTAGCAAGAAATAACTGATATATGAACCATAAATTTCAAGGTATGTCGGCAGGATATTACACCTGCCGTCTACCAACTTCGGTGTCAGAGTGAAAAATATCGCCAGTCGAACGACATCTATGAATCAACGGAGTAAAGTGAAATTTTTAAACAATCAAAATTTCAGGAAGAAATAAAGAAATCTTTCTGCCGTATTTAAATAGTTTGTTATATATGTAATTCCCCTTTCAGGCAGAGAATATGAAAAATATAAGTACAAACAGTTTATTTCCTGCAAATATCGCTCTGGTCCTCTCTTCATACGCGTTTTGATCACCTCATGATCTCGTCAGTGGAGCTTCTTCATATTCTCTGCCTGAAAGGGGAATTACATATATAACAAACTATTTAAATACGGCAGAAAGATTTCTTTATTTCTTACTGAAATTTTGATTGTTTAAAAATTTCACTTTACTCCGTTGATTCATAGATGTCGTTCGACTGGCGATATTTTTCAGTCTGACACCGAAGTTGGTAGACGGCAGGTGTAATATTCTGCCGACATACCTTGAAATTTATGGTTCATATATCACTTATTTCCTGCTAATGTTGCTCTCGGTCCGATACAGCTCCACTGACGAGATCATGAGGTGATCGAAACGTGTACGGAGAGAGGACCAGAGCGATATTTGCAGGAAATAAACTGTTTGTACTTATATTTTTCATATTCTCTGCCTGAAAGGAGAATTACATATATAACAAACTATTTAAATATGGCAGAAAGATTTCTTTATTTCTTACTGAAATTTTGATTGTTTAAAAATATATCCTTTGACATGTTTTCTGTTTCTGCATTTTTGGTATTTGAATCTTCCTGGCGGCGTAAACTATGGGTGAGATATTCCTCAGGTGATCGTTTCCTACATCACGTCCAACGGCAATATTTGTTGCAGCTTGAGTTTAAATATTTCTCAAAGTGTCGTAACGAAAATAATACAAAAATATGATAGTCGTGGTGATGTAAAAAATGTGTCTAAGTTGGGAAGACCTCGTAAAACTACTTCTCGAATCGATAAAAGTATTTTAAGGTTCTCAAAACTTGACCCCGAAAAACATCCAGACGAATAAAAAACAAAATCTTGGAGCAGTTTGGTGTTAAAGTGACAAGTAGAACGGTACGCAATCGTCTACTTCATGGAGGTCTTTATGGAAGAGTTACTGTTAAAAAGCCTCTTCTCTCAAAGAAGAATAGGAAGGCCCGAATGGAGTTTGCTAGAGCTCATCTTTCTTGGTCTACAGAAAAATGGAATATGGTGCTTTGGAGTGACGAAAGCAAATTTTCACTGTTTGGATATGATGTTAGGAAGTATGTTAGAATACCGGTTGTCGCAAGATTCAAGGCAAAGTACCAAATTCCTACTGTGAAACATGAAGGAGGGAACATAATGGCCTGGGGATGTTTTTCTCGATCTGGGATAGGGCCCATCATTCAAGTACAGGGTAAAATGGACCGATTTCAATATAAAGAAATATTAGAAAATACAATGCTTCCATTTGCAGAAGAAGAGATGCTATTACGGTGGATATTTCAACAGGATAATGATCCGAGCATTCGTTTAAAATAGTAAAACAATGGTTTGGTGAGAAAAATATAACTGTACTTGAGTGGCCATCCCAATTCCCAGACTTAAACCCAATTGAACATCTTTGGGACATCTTAGATCGCCGTATTCAAATGCATTCGGATATTAAAAATCAACAACAACTGTTTAATATCATTAAATCAGAGTGGGCGCAAATTCCTTCAGGAACTTTCCAAAAATTAGTTGACTCGATGCCTGGAAGATGCCAGGCAGTCTTAGATGCTAAAGGGTATTCTACAAAATACTAAAAAACTGTTAATCGTATGTTTATAACAATGTTTTTTGATGAAATTTTAAGTTGCCATACTTATTTTCAACTGTCATTTGATAATTCCTTGTAATTTAAAAATGTGAATCTCACGGAAAATAATTTTCTTTAAAAATTAACCAAATATTGCTTTACATTACGTTTGAATTATGCCTACGCTGCAATAATTTGCAGAATGATATACAACTCGTGTGTGTAATGTAACCATAAGAATGCACGTGGTATATTTGTATTGTTATTAAGAGACTTGTTCTTGAAACTAAGTTTTTAATTTCATTGTCATTTTTGTGTTTAGCGCCCCAAAATTAACAAAAAAATGCACTTTTCATACAAGTTACAACAAATAAACTAAAATTTGTTTGTAGTGTAGGTTGCTAATCTATAGAATCAATGTGGTGTAACAAAAGATTTCCATTTTCTCGGTCAAATTTCTAAATTTGGGATCAGCAGTGAGACTCGTGGTCATGTACAAGTAACAGTATTGAATTTTCGGGAGTTCACTAAATCACTAAATCACTAAATAAAAAAAGCAAGCATTGGCCATGTGCCTGGAACAATCTAAAGCCTTTGATGCTGTGAATCATAAAATATTATTCTTAAAACTTGAAATGTATGGTACAGGGTGTCTCAAAAGAAAGTACACATTTGTTTTGCTTATTGCGTGAACGCAACTATTCCGAGCGGCGTGGGGGGGTATGTCAATCGGTAGCCTGGCTCTTGGGAATTTAGTCGCTATGGAGCGTTTCTCGGGAACGGACCGTGCTTTGTGCGTACGTGAGTTTTACAAAAACGGTAATTCGGCGGCTGTAGCGCGTAGAAAATTCTGCAATTTTCGACATATTCTCACTTAAATGATGCGCCAAGCGCTCGGCTTATTGGAAAATGGGTCCAGAAGTTTGAAGAGACCGGTTCAACACTAGATAAACCAAAATCCGGGCGTCCGAGGTCTTCGAGAACGGTCGAAAACGTAGAGAGTGTTACTCAGTCTGTTCGTGACGACCCAAACGTTTCGATTCGTAAGCGTGCTGTTGCTTTAAATGTGCATAGGTCATCATTATTCCGCATTTTACACAAAGATTTAAAGCTGAACCCCTATAAAATTCAGTTGGTGCAAGAATTGAAGCCTCAGGATGCTGGTCAGAGGCTTGACTTCGTAAACCAGATGACTGAACGCTTTTCAACGTTTACCAACATATTCTTTTCGGATGAAGCTCATTTTCATCTTAATGGTCATGTAAACAAGCAAAATTGCCGCTATTGGAGTGCAAACAATCCAAAACACAAACATCAGAAACCTCTACATTCGCCGAAAGTGACTGTATGGGCTGCGATGTCGGCGCGAGGAATTATCGGCCCGTACTTTTTTGAAGATGAAAGGGAACGCACAGTAACAGTGACTTCAGAGCGGTATGTGGAGATGTTAGACGACTTCTTCGTGCCTGAACTGCAAAATTTTCCTTGCTATAACCAAAGAACATGGTTCCAGCAAGACGGAGCAACTTCACACACGTCCAACATGTCTCTGCCACGAGTGCGTGAAATTTTTCCTGGCAAATTGATCTCAAAGAAAGGTGACATAAGTTGGCCTCCACGCAGTCCTGATTTATCACCTATGGACTTTTTCCTATGGGGTTATGCCAAATCAAAAGTTTACGCCAACAAACCGACTTCCCTGGCACAATTAAAAGAAAATATCCGCAACGAAATGGCAGACATCACGGAGAATACCTGCCGAGCCGTCATGGGCAATTTTAGTGCTCGATTAAATGAATGCCGTGAGCGCAACAGATTACATTTGGACGATATCATTTTTAAAAAATAAATTCCCAAACAATGTATTTTAATATGTAATAAACATTTTTTCAATAAAGTCCTGACTTTTTTTTAAATCGATTTTTTAAATGTGAACTTTCTTTTGAGACACCCTGTATAAGAGATAATGCTCTGGAACTAATAAGATCGTATTTGACGAACAGGACTCAGTTTGTGGTGGAGTCTGATCTCCATGGTAGGGCTATAGTGTCTCAGAGGGTTAAAATGAAGAGAGGCGTCCCTCAAGGTTCAATACTTGGACCTCTTTGGTATATTCTTTATACAAATGATTTACCCGAAATCTCTGGAGAGGAGACTGTACTATATGCTGACGATACATCACTTATATTCAGTGATAGCACGGCTGAGTTGCTATCGATGAAGGTTCAATCTGTGATGAACATTCTCGATGGGTACTTTCGGTCCAACAGCCTGTCGCTAAATGTTTCCAAGACACAGTGCATTATGTTTGGCAACAGATTAAATAATCAATTTACAGTAACATTTGAGGATACAACAATAACATCAATTGAGAACGCTGTTGTTTTGGGACTAAACATCTATAGAAGGTTGAACTGTAGGGCGCACATCGAGAGAGTTGCCACTAAAATATCTCAATATTGTTTTGCATTAAGAATTATTTCGGAGAGAGTTGGAATCGATGCAGCTCTGTCAGCTTACTTATGCATTTGTACAGTCCAGACTCAGATATGGTTTGATATTTTGGGGTATTTCCTGTGATATTAATAGAATTTTGATTCTGCAAAAAAGATGTTTTCGGTGTATTTTTGCAATGAAACGACAAGACAGTTGTAGAAATATCTTTATTAGTAACAATATTTTGACGGTTATAGGTATGTGCATTTTAGATTCGGTGATGTTTATTGTTGATAACAGGGATCTTTTTTAGGGTGCATCTATGAAACATAACTACATTACTATAAATAAAACAAATCTGGTTTCTGATATGATAAATATAACTTTAGTTATTTGCAGAAAAATGTCGAGTTTTCTATAATAAAAGTTTTTAATTCTTTACCTGAAAATGTACATTTACTATCGAGAAATAGATTACAGTATGTCCTAAAAGTATTTTTGTGTAAAAAAGCTTTCTATACATTCGAAGAGTTTTTTGGGTATGATAAAGGCAGCATTGTCTCAAAATAGAATTTTTGTTGTTGGCTATATCATTAAATTTTAAATGTGTGTAAGTTTCCTTGTTATTTAAATTTTTTTTATTTATAATATTGCCTTTTAGAATTATTCAAGAAAGGTCTTTAAAACTGTATAATGAGGTTTTTTTACTTTTAATTTTTGTTTTCTTTTTTATCTACAGCTGAGAATGAACTAGAATTTTTATTATGATGTTTATTACAGTAATGATTTTTTTGACAGTATTCCATGCCCTTATGGGTTTTTTTGTAAGTGAGGCTTATTAGAATAAATATATCTATCTATCTAACTATATTGTTTTGAGTCAAATTCATATTAATTTACTATTGGTCGATTTTTTTTCTCAACAATTGAAATAAAAATAACATGAGCCCGAAATTATCATTTTCGCTTAATTTCATTTTAATAACACAGTTCCCTTTTTACGATGTATACACGATCATACGTCTCACAGCCTCCTTGATATTTACGTTCGTGACGAGGACGCTCGTTCCTCACCTAACCCGCATCTTCGTTTTCCGCCGTTGGCCGACTCTTCTTATTCGTGATAACATCTTCCTGTGATCATTGTCGTCATCGACATACTTTGATATAGATAATGCGAATTTTTATCCTAATGATTAAGTTTGTAATATTATCCCTGTAGAAAGGAATGACGAATTCGATGACGAAGCAGCATTGGACGTTCGGTTGGCGCTTATTTCTTATGATTGATTGAACTTTTCGCAGAAGCAATCGATTATTTTTTTATCGGTGAAATATGGAAGATGATGCTGCTTGAAAGTGGTTTGAATCATTAATGCGCTGTTAGTAATTGATATTTTTTTTTATGTACTTTGGTTTATAACGTTGCATTAAAACTATATATAAGACAGACACTGCCGTAGCTTGGGGGGGGGGGGGTGTTAGTGGGCCCTCGCTCCGACGACACTTTGCCAGGGACGGAAAAAAACATCTTTTTTGACTAGAATTTCTTTTATTTTTATCGTTGATAGAGGGAATTCCCTATTTGTAGGTAAGTATTTTTTCCCCTTTTTTTATTGAAAATTCTCAAGCATAAATTTTTTTCGGTCTAGAAAATTTTGTCTTTATAATTATCATATCGCCCCTGGCGATAAATTTTGCGTCTACGCTATGCCCCCGAAGACAGATAAAATGCTTTAATTAGATGTAATATTGTCACTTGATCATCGGCCCCTTAAAGCTATTTGACCTATAAGATCTTTTGTACAGGGTGTGTCAACGATTGGATGAAGTAGGTTTGTGCCTTTTCGGTGAAATTAACAAAGAAACTATATTTATTGTTTGATACAGTTTATTTTTACGCAGATTTTAAAAATATTTAGGACTTTACAGGGGGAGCCAAAAAACTAGGACAGCATAAAGTTGTATTTTTTTAAATAGAACACCCTATTTACGAATCGTATTTTCGATTTAGCTTATAATTTTAAATCTTTTTTATTAAGGGTTTACTATAACAAAACTTTATAGTTTCTGAGATAATTAAGTTTAAAGAAAAAAAGTCACATTTTCAAGCATCAATTCAATCCTAAATAACGTTTTCAACTTTGTGACAAATATATTCAAATTTGGAATTTAGCAAGGCCAAGGACAAGTTAACATAATTTTTACCTAATATTTGCAATAAAAGCTACAGGGTGTTGAACACATCGGCTCAAATTTGAACAAGTTTAAATGAATAAATATCTTTTTTTTTTAAATGGTACACCCTGTATATTTTCATGTTATTTAATAGAGTAATAAAAACCCTAAAAGTTTTGTTCAATATATCCTATACCTATTTATAATAGTTTTTGAGATATTTCAGTTTTTCTTATTTTCCATACTTTTTTACAGAAATAGTCTTCATTATTATAGTAGCCATGGCAAAAACAATGTAAAAGAACATTTTTCTGTGTGTCAAATTTATAACCGAACTTTCTACAAGAAGAACTACCCAAACTGCTTCAAGGTCTCGATAGGGATGAGCTGGACAGTATGTGGTTCCAGCACGATGGTGCGCCTCCGCATTACCATCGTGAAGTTCGTGCGTTTTTGGACCAACGATATCCGCAAAAATGGATTGGACGTGGGGGTTTCATTGAGTGGCCACCAAGGTCTTACGACATCACCCCATTAGATTTCTTCCTATGGGGTTATATTAAAAACTAGCGACCCGCCCCGGCTTCGCACGGGTGCAATGTTGATACTAAATACACTACAGAAAAACTGTGACTATTTATTTTATTTTTACAACAATTATTACATCGGCCTCCGACGCGCTATTTATAGGCACGCTGCCGCCGCCCCGGTCGGCCAGTACCGCCGCAAGCGCTACTTTCCGCTTAACGACATCACATTAGAAACCTCAAAAATAACAGTATTTCTCCACTATTTAATGGATGTTATTATACATATAAACCTTCCTCTTGAATCACTCTATCTATTGAAAAAAACCGCATCAAAATCCGGTGCGTAGTTTTAAAGATTTAAGCATACAAAGGGACATAGGGACAGAGAAAGCGACTTTGTTTTATTCTATGTAGTGATAAGGTGTATGTTAATCCACCAACAACAGTGGAAGATATGCGAAACAGGATTAGGGATACCGTAGAACAATAACGCCACTAATTTTGTCCAGGGTCCGAGAAAATCTGCAAAAAAGACTAAATTTGTGCATTGCACAAGAGGGTCGTTTATTCGAACACTTATTAAAAAGAAATAATTAATCTCAGTATTTAATAGGTAATTTTTTTTTCAATTTAGTATAAAAGTAAATATGTATTTGCCTTGTCGTTATTGTTGTGTTAATTTTTTCACATTATGTTTAATTAAACTATTGCCGTTGTAATATAACGAATAATGTATTTCATCATATTTAACTATATTCTGTTTGTTTCTGTAGTTTCTTTTTATTATTTTACATGGCTACTATGATAATGAAGACTATTTCTGTAAAAAAGTATGGAAAATAAGAAAAACTGAAATATCTCAAAAACTATTATAAATAGGTATAGGATATATTGAACAAAACTTTTAGGGTTTTTATTACTGTATTAAATAACATGAAAATATACAGGGTGTACCATTAAAAAAAAAGATATTTATTCATTTAAACTTGTTCAAATTTGAGCCGATGTGTTCAACACCCAGTAGCTTTTATGGCAAATATTAGGTAAAAATTATGTTAACTTGTCCTTGGCCTTGCTAAATTCTAAATTTGAATATATTTGTCACGAAATTGAGAACGTTATTTAGGATTGAATTGATGCTTGAAAATGTGACTTTTTTTCTTTAAACTTAATTATCTCAGAAACTATAAAGTTTTGTTATAGTAAACCCTTAATAAAAAAGATTTAAAATTATAAACTAAATCGAAAATACTATTCGTATATAGGGTGTTCTATTTAAAAAAATACAACTTTATGCTGTCCTAGTTTTTTTGGCTCACCCTGTAGAGTCCTAAATATTTTTAAAATCTGCGTAAAAATAAACTGTATCAAACAATAAATATAGTTTCTTTGTTAATTTCACCGAAAAGGCACAAACCTACTTCATCCAATCGTTGACTCATCCTGTACGTGTTACCAAGACTTTTTGCAAAATATGTTTGTTTTTTGCTAGGTAGGTTGTTTATTACTTTAGGTGTTAAATGTCACAAAATTTGTTTTTAGATCACCAGGCTAGAGAGACAAACGTGATCATAGTTTTAATTGATAATTGAATATTTTCTGTTTCAAACCCTATGATTTTCCAAAGATTCTGTGGTATGTTTTGACGTCTTCTACATAATCTTTTCTGTTCTACTCTCAGTCAGTTTCTGGTCGATTATCAGTTCCATATATTTTAACTTCTTTGGAAAGGCTTTTCTCTATTTTTCCAGAATTGGTGCGTTTAGATGTATCTTATGTTTCCTAGTGAAGACACTTTTACTATGAAGCCTCTTATTTTCCTTAAGAGATTTTTATACTACGGATTATCAAAATCTAAGCATGAAGTACTCTTTTAGATCATTAGATTCTTTCAAGATAATCAAATTCTAACTTACAGTATTCCAAAAGGTGTTTGTGACTTTCAAAAATGACTTTCTCGGCCCACGATAGCTTAAATGTTTTGAATGTCTTCGCCTTCTCACAAGAAATTTTTGACGATTAAAGGAATCGTTAATAATTCGTTAAATTTTTTATACATTGTAAGTAATCCTACACATGGGGTTAATTTATTGTACGTTAATTTGCAAATTATTACTAACCTGTTTTGTCGGGGGGAATTCAATTTTTTTATGGCCAAACAGCTCTGCTGTACCAATCGTAAAAGTAGGTTTAGAAAAAAAATATATCATCAGATATCTGTTTGTTCTTCTACATTATAGTAAGCCACTGGTGAGTCTCGTCAGTACTATTGTATTACGTGATTCCAGTGTTATTTTCCATCTCGGAGATAATAATTATGTTCCTGATGATGATGATGATGATTGCCACCGGCACTGTGGTTTAATGTTTTCACTCAACTGCGGGCGTGCAGACACTACCATCAGAAACAGAAACGACGATCATGTCATTAATAGTTAAAACATTCGTATATACATATATATGTACATGGATAATAACAATATAGGATTGTATAGGATATGGGCAGGGAATATAAGTTGAGGAAGTTTACAGGGTGTAAATTTGTATGTTCTTTTTTAATAAAAATATTAAAACATGATTTTCTGTTATGTAATTTGGGTGTCTGCAAAATTTTTTCAACCTAAAATACTAGCCAGAAAATCTGTATTTGTGTTAAGAGGGCATTCTGGCTTTATTGCACAAAGTTTGAATAATTTTTTTTATAGAAGTATTTATTCAAATATTTCAAAACTTTTGTATACTGAAATAAAATAAATATACACATTGAACTTTAGGAAAAAAAGGGAACCCAAAAAATTTGTTGACATGGTTTCTGGGATTAGGTACTTCTGAAACAGAACATTCAAATGTCATTTTGAAATATAAGTAAGTGGCTATGGTCGGTAGTAGAATTAAACATTTTAGTTGAGGATAAAACAACAAAATGGCAGACTTTTGAATTTTTTTGAGTCTTTTTTGCAAATAAAATTGTTTAAAAAAAGGGTTAAAAATTTATAAAAAATTCTGATTGTACTACAAATTGAAACTATATATGAGTTGAATATTCTGTGAAAATTTCAATCCAATATATATATATATATATATATATATATATATATATATATATATATATATATATATATATATATATATATATATATATATATAATAAAATAGAATAAAATATTGGCGAAGCGGACGTGAAAATTTGTCAATCTACATGATTCTCGTGTTAAAAAGTGCGGAGCACTCCAAAATATGGAAACACTCCGGGTCCGACAAATGGCGACAGCGCTGTTTCGTCCTAATATGGGACTCGTCAGGCCACCGCAGTCGGTACAAACCATCATCTCGCCTTTGCATCGTATAAAGCTGAATTTATAATCAAAACACAGCAAATAAGACGACAAAGCGACATCTCGATGGTCCACTCGATAATACAAGAACCACACAGATTAACAAAGTTTGTAAAAGAACCGTCATATGGTGGCGCGACGGTGAATTAAAACAGAAATATGTAAAATCGAGTACACGAATCGCGCTGCCCAAAGGATAGGGGTCGCATTTTTCGGTACTGGCAAGCAAGCCTACCGCTTATTTTAGCAGCCAAAGCCACGTGCCGCACCAAACGATCCCACCATGAGAGCATCGTTTAGCGTGTTTCAAAGCCAAACAAGTAAATAAATAAGTAGATAAGTTTTTGTCCGTGTAATTTAAAATAAAATAGAATAAAATATTGGCGAAGCGGACGTGAAAATTTGTCAATCTACATGATTCTAGTGTTAAAAAGTGCGGAGCACTCCAAAATATGGAAAAACTCCGGGTCCGACAAATGGCGACAGCGCTGTTTCGTCCTAATATGGGACTCGTCAGGCCACCGCAGTCGGTACAAACCATCATCTCGCCTTTGCATCGTATAAAGCTGAATTTATAATCAAAACACAGCAAATAAGACGACAAAGGCGACATCTCGATGGTCCACTCGATAATACAAGAACCACACAGATTAACAAAGTTTGTAAAAGAACCGTATATATATATATATATATATATATATATATATATATATATATATATATATATATATATATATATATATATATATATATATATATATGAATTGTGTGTTTTTTTTTCAAAAATAATCCTAGACTTCCCCCTTAAAGGACCTGAATTACATTGGAGTAGATTAAAATTTCACTTTTTCACTTGTTACGTATTTATCTTTAGGCAACAAAATTCGGGATGTTAGGGATTTTTTGGTTGATTTTTTGGTTTAGAAAAAACAAGACCCGATATAGGAAAACTAACACCGGATTCGTAGTTAGAGATCCTTAGTGTGTTGGGGTAGGGTCGTCTGGTCTCTATAAGAGACAACCTCTTTTGGCTCAACCACCACACAGACAAAGGTAAAGAAGATAAACTAAGCAAAGGTACTAAAAACTTAACGCAGGAAAGGAAGTTTAAAAGGGATAAATCGAATTGAGACTTTATACAACTGAGAGACAGAAATAAGAAAATTAAAAAAAAAAATGCAACGATTTAAGAATAAATAATACAAAATAATTCGTTAGATGAATAAGAAAAAA